>OY848919.1:7051963-7370552 GCA_963693285.1 Xestospongia muta | reverse complement strand
CTCTCTCTCTCCTCTCTCTCTCTCTCTCTCTCTCTCTCTCTCCTCTCTCTCTCTCCTCTCTCTCTCTCTCTCTCTCTCTCTCTCTCTCTCTCCTCTCTCCTCCTCTCTCTCTCTCTCTCTCTCTCTCTCTCTCTCTCTCTCTCTCTCTCTCTCTCTCTTTCTCTTTCTCTCTATGATGTTACTCAATGGTACAGGTGTGACAATTGACAATATAATTTAACCATAATTTCTTGTTTATAACATTTCTTTAAGGATATTGGTTAAGTTACTTCACTTGAAAGTCATTGTCAAATTATGAAGAACAAGCAATTAATCATGTGATATGTTAGTATCTCTCTAATATGTGTAGATACAAGGACCTTTCAGAACAATAAAAAATGAAAATTACTATAACTTGAGAACAAAATATTTGTTTTGAACATACTAACAGAATAATAGAGCAAGTACTATAACTTTGCCCATTGAAAGGTGTAGGTGAGGGTTTTACAAACTTACATGAACATGACTTGTAAGGAAAAAATTAAATGAGTGTCAAGATGAAAAAGGACTAACTAATTGTACACTTTTACATATTAGCAAACAGAACCATTTTATTAAAAATCAATTGTATATCCCAGTTCATCTTTCTGTTGAGTGATCCTTAGCACTTAAAGTGAAAAAATCTAATTTATTACGATGAATTTAAAATAAGTTATTGTTTTATTGCCAAGTGTGTGGTAGATCTAACCTGGCACCAAAGTGAGATAAATGGATTTTAATTTAGATGAGTTCTTTGTAAATTCATAGTAATAAAATTGAAGTCACGTTGGTGCAAGTAGGTTTTGAATTCAAGCATGCAGGACCACACACATAGCTGTATGGTAAATCATGTACACTAAGGCATGTCATTGATTTTTATAAAAGTTAGCATCACATCATGATATACTGACAAACACTAGTATGATGTATGTTATCATGTGTAGATTTATAAATATAAAAACTTAATTATTACCCCTATCTATCTCTCTGTCTCTTTTTTTTCTGTCTTTCCCTTTCTCTGTCTCTGTCTGTCTCTGTCTGTCTGTCTGTCTGTCTGTCTCTCTCTCTCTCTCTCTCTCTCTCTCTCTCTCTCTCTCTCTCTCTCTCTCTCTCTCTTTCTCTCTCTCTCTCTCTCTCTCTCTCTCTCTCTCTCTCTCTCTCTCTCTCTCTCTCCAGAAATATAACTATACATGTCTCCAGAGATATACCTATAATCATCTTATAGTAAATCAGTAAATATATCAAGTTAAGGGTGTATTTTACCTGGAATGGTCATTAGAAGGTAAGTAAGCAAAATAATTGGCTGTAATAGAGTTTAACCAAGACTTTGTAGTGTTATTAATTTTAAACTTTTGTAGTAAATATCTTTAGTACATTTGTTTGATGTTATTGATGTTAGCTATAAAGACCACACATAATTGCTGGTTATGATAGCCTATATATATACAATACCATGCACTGTCATGAATTAAAATATTTTTGTAGTACTGCTTTATAATGAAACTTCTTTAGTACAGTTATTGTTTGTGGTGCTAAGTATCAAGACCATAAATAATAAATCTCTCTTATCTTTTGTCTGTTTTGTTATACTGTCTTTATCTGTAATAGTAACAAGTAAACAAACATTTCTAATCTGATTTATTTCTTAGATACCTAATATAATATTAATGAAGTCACTTATTAAACATATCAGTGCTACAATGTTGATATTGTGTCCTATTATTCTGTTGTACATGTATGCTACACAGAAGTGGATTTCTTATCATACAGTGACAAAAGTTGATAGAAATTTAATGTAAACAAAACTTATTGATGACAAACCCATCCTTAAAGTGGAAAGTAGATGTTTAATATCTGCTGCTAGGCAACAAAAGGCTAAGAATACACATTAGATTGTCCACTTTAGGCATGACTTTATTTCATAATTGTAAGAGTATTATTGACAGGTTTAGCTTTTAAAATCATGTCCATTGTAGTTAAATCACTTATATATAGAAGGAAGTGGTCTATAAAAAGATCTTTAACATTACAATGTATATGAAAACCTAGGTGTATTCTATAACATGTCTACTTTATAGTTATCATAATTTATCCCAGTTGTGTATTTTGTCACATTTAAGCAACTGTTGATTACTCTGTTAATAACTAGATGTGTTAATTATAATATAGCAACTATGAATATTATTATCTATGTTCTTATGTAGAGAGGATGATTTCATAATATGTATTACTTGTTATTTTCAATTGGAATACATGCTTTAATTTCACTAGAAAGCAGCACTTTATATAAATTAATTAATAGTCTAAGAATTACAATATTTTCATTATAACAGCTACAATGATTCAATGATCAGCTAATAATAAATACAATACAACATATTATAATTGTCCAACACTTCAGTTGTATGATAAAGGTTGTGAAGTATATTTGTTTGTTTAGGAACTTCTATCATATGATTAATCTTTTAGATGTAAAGCAAATAGAGATTTAAGCAGAAAGGATAACTTGTTAACTCCAATATGGTACATACTGTATATAACTTTAGTATACATTTTATTGCTGTATTTATTACTGACCCTAGCAAGCAATTACTTTATCTAGTTTAAAAAAAAGACCAGTCAAAATTAATGGTACACTCTCAAGTACATGAAAATTTGCTGAATATGACTATTTGCTTCAGTTTGTTTTAAACTGATGTAAATATTATAACATCTATTAAATCAAAAACGTGCAAGTTATTAATGGCAACTATATGACAGGTGTGACTATTCGCAATATAATTTAACCACAATTTCTTGTTTATAACATTTCTTTAAGGATATTAAAATTAATTCACTTGAAGGTTACAGTCAAATAATGAAGAACAAGCAAATAATCACATGATATGTTAGTATCTGTCTAATATGTGTGGATACAAGGACCTTATAGGACAGGTAAAAAATGAAAATGACTATGACTTCAGACAAAATATTTTAATGAACAGACAGAGTGATAGAGCAAGTACTATAACCTTTGCCCACTGAGAGTTACAGGTGAGGATTTTACAAACTTACATGAACATAACTTATAGGAAACAATAAATGGGTATCAAGATGAAAAAAAACTAATTGTACATATTTAAATATTAGCAAACATAACCATCTTATTAAAAATCAATGGTATATCCCAGTGTATCTTCCTACTGTGTGGTCTTTATCACCCAAAGTGAAAAAATCTAATTCTATTACTATGATTTTAAATAACTCATTGTTTAATCACCAAGTGTGTGGTAGCTCAAACCTGGCTCCAAAGTGAGACAATTTTTTTGTAAATTAGATGTGTTCTTTGTAAATTCATAGCAATAACATTGAAGTCGCATTGGTGCAGGTGGGTTTTCAATTCAAACATGCAGGACCACACTCATATCTGTATGATGTATCATGTACACTGAGACAAGACATTGATTTTTATAAAACTTAGAATCTCATCAAGATATACTAACAAGCACTAGTATGATGTTTGTGATTATGCATAGATTTATAAATATAAAAACAGCTAACATAGTTATTACTTCTCTCTCTATCTCTCTGTATCCCTCCCTGTCTCTGTCTCTCTCACTCACTCTCTCTCTCTCTCTTACTCTCTCTAGGATGTTACGCAGTGGTACAGGTGTCCAGAGATATTACTATAAATCAGTAGATATATCAAGTGTAGGATGTATTTTAGCTGGAATGTACATTGGAAGGTAAGTAAGCTAAATAATTGGCTGTGATAGAGTTTAATCATGTCTTCCTGGTGTTATTAATTTAGAACTTTTGTAGTACTGTTTAAATAGGAAATACATTTGCTTGTTGTGTGTTATATTAAGTATGGAGACCACAAACAATAAATCACTCTTATTTTGTTCTCTTTGTTACACTAGTGTCTTAATTGTCTCTCTAATAATAGTAAAATATACATGAGAAGAATGCTCAAATAATGAAGCTGTGATAAGTAGTAGTTAAGTAATAACATTTTTTTCATTTTTCTGTGCTAAATGACAGTAAACACAATGTATGGATGTTATGAATATCCTATATTTATGTATCAAAGAACACTTCTTTTTGAATCTGTTCTGAATTTTATTTTACAATATTATTAAATAATTTTAATATTTATTTTTATGTAATTTATTATTCTAATTATAAACATTATTAAACAAAATTAAAGTCTGTCATATGTTGAAAGACATCGATCCTATTATAGTCTTGATATTATCTTAGGTAACTGTAATACTATTAAGAAGGTTAATAGTATGACACGTGCATTTGTGACACCTCTGTAGGGAGGATAACAACAGCCCATTTATAAATGTCGTGAATATATTCACTTCTATTGTTATGTAAATGATGTGAGTATTTAAGTCACACTCGTTTACATTATACTATCATCTGAGGAATACTATCATCTGAGGAATACTACAGCATACAGAATACTTTTCCAAAGACAAAGTTAAGAAAGGTTCTGAATCAAACGGTGTCTGTGATCTAGTTAATGTAAGTAAATAAAGTGTTGTTTGTTATTGTTAACTGTGTTGTTACTTAGACAAAAATATAAATTATAATAATTATTATGTTATAGCTATATACATGTATGTGCAACATGCAGGTGGTTCTTATGTAGTCAGCCTCTCCTTCCAGTAGTAAATGTGTGGATGGTTTAGTCAGTATATACTTCTCGTTTAGAGCAATACATTGGTAGAGAATCAATGGCACATTCATGAGCCTAACGTTTTCAAAGTTGCGAATATAACCAAAAACATGTGTAACCATGATTAACTATTTTGTTCATGCTGCAGCTTTTTAGGTTATAATCCAAGATTGAGGTAGTATATAATGTTTAGATTGATGGCTGCAGATCAGAGGTGCATAATTCTACACTAGTTTAGTAGAATGATTCAAGATTAGCATATTTTGATCCCTAGCACATAAACGTTAAACGTCAAATGTTAATGTATATATATATATGGTGAAAGTGATCAAAGTGTACTGCGCTCCGCAAGTAACATCATCCAGCGGGATCGTGTAATTAGCCTTTTAAAATTTTCAAGGTGGGGTTAGGAAACTTTATATGCCGACTACTTTATGCGAGCCGTATGGCAAGCTATAAGTAACAAATCTAATTGTCACTTTCTGGCTTTATAATACGTACCTTAGGTTCTGTCAGTTCTGTGTTACGGTGTGCCATACAGCTTAACTCTCCCTCAGCCTCGTACCCAGGCTAAACGCCTGGTAACTACTGTTTGCGCATGCGTTTAATTTCCACAGATTTCTTGGAAAATAATATACTCTAGGAATCCTCCGTCAACTATGACGTCAAAATTCCGTTTACCTAAATGTTAGATTAATTGTGATGGCTACTTGTAGTACTGATAGAAACTTTTCTGCTGGTCTACTGCATGCTCTAAAGAAGCTAGGAACCAGTTGTTTGAATGCCTCTAAGTCTGCAAGAGATTTCTCTAAAGACACAATTCGATGTTTGCACTTAATACAATATATAAAGAGACACCGTGATCTCTCGAAACGATAACATCAAGCAAAGAATTTATTCAAGAAACCCAGTTGTTTTGCACTAAATTACTGCATAACCAACAAACTCGACTAGCCATGCTTAAACTCGTGTAGTGAATAAAACGTCATGATTATAAACCCAGCCCATCGATTCGTCATTTAATTGAAAAAGTAGTAATTATGATGTCAACGTGTTTTAATAATTATGCGCATGCGCAAGCAGTAGTAACCAGGCGTTCTACTCTTTACTAGAACGCCTGGGTACGCCTGGCTAAACTCTCCCTATAATTTTCGTACAACGGGACAATAACTAGTCTCGTGTTGCCTGACGTTTCTGCATCAGAAAGTCTGTTGATAGATCTATACTATATTAAACAAGATGTGTTACTAACGGCTCACCATAATTTTGAGTGTCCCACTAAGCTGCAGTATAACAGGGCTATACTTAGTCTTGTGTCGCCTGACGTTTCTACATCAGAGGGAAGCGTATGCAAGTATATAATAAAAAAGTTTGTAATTTAACTTACAAATAACTGTGTTTAGGTAGCCGACACCGGCAAATCTTTTTCTTGTAGGTAGCCAATAAATTAAAAAGAAAATGACAGAAACTGTTTCCTAAACTTTGAACATATTTTTAGTGTAGGACTAACGACGTAAAATAATTTAAAATTAAAAAAAGTAGAAAAGAAAGACTAATGGCTACGCCAACAATAATTTTCTCCAGCAGATCCTTCGTTACGCCACTTAGAATCATTCTAATCTCTTTCAATATTGGTATTTACGGCAACAAAAATGTGTGGGTGTGTAGTGTTTAACCCTTTGTCTACTTTATTTTGAGATTCATAAGCTTAGCGACGCATTCACGCTCCACAAGACCATATTCATAATACATATATTTTATAATTCATGGCACGAACACATATGATAAGGCATATATGATAAGTCATAAATTGGTAGAGTAATCTGTGATACAGAATCTAGAATTAATGTTTACAAGCGATAATTATAAAGGAGTGTCCACTCTGTCCTTACAGAGGATAAAATCAACTGAAACATTGTTGATTTCTAGATGAGTTGGACATCTGAAGGCATATCATAATTCATAGAGAAATGTAATGTCTGGTTGGAGCAGGGAAAAACTCAGGCAACATCTTAGCCAGTCTATGGTTTGACTCTAAGACTTGTCATGTTCGAGAACAATCATAGCTGCTAGTTTGTACATAATGTTTGCTGAATGTCCTATGTCACCTGAAGATGTCCAAACAAGTGACATAAAACTATCATGTTCTATCTGCCTTACTTTCTGATCTTTGGTTCTTCTATTGTCCTGTTCATTTCTTCTGTAGCAGGTTTTAAAGGAAAGATTTTGATGAGTTTGCATTAATGAAATGAATATTCTTATATCAAAAAATCCAAGTTGTCTAATATACCAAAAATCTTGGGTTTTTTTTGTCCAACCGGGCGTCCTTTTGTCTGCAGTCCTTTAAGTCCTACTTAAGTGAAATAGGGAACAAACATTGTTTGTCCCTCTCTCCTTTTCTTTCAAGCTTCTTTATTGGCATTATTTTCAATACAGATTGCTTCATAAGGATAATCTCTTGCTTGAAGTTTTAAAAAGTTGATGATATATATGGGAGCAGTAACTTTCTAGAATGATTGCACTGATTATCTGAATTTGTAAATGGTTCAATGAGGTCCCTCATTGTTTGGTGATGTCCGGGATAAAATTTGTTATTTTTAGCCTTCAAATGGTTCGTGGTGTCATCCTTTGTGTACTTCAGCCTGCTGGCTACCTAAGTGAAACAATCTGTAGCTGGTATGGCTGCCTAGAAATCATCCTATATATATATATATATATATTATGTTTTTGAACATCATAACTCCACAACGAAACCCTGGCTAAAATTACTCATAATTGAAAATTAGCAATTGTGTCTCTGGAAAATAGATTGCTAGAATATAGCTATAGAATACTAACAAGAAGCTTTGAACATCATTGGTCACTAAAAAATTCGGAGATTAAAAACAAACATCTGCTTCATTGTAGCATTGAACAGAGCGAATGGGCCTTATATACATATACATATAATATATATACTACACTAGTATGCTAGTCAATAAATTGCTCAAGCACTAATTTGTACTGCAAAGTAATGCTATAGTAATGTTGTAGTAGCCTACCTATCGCTGAAAAAGGTTCAAGGGTCAAGAAACGCCATATACACTTGCGAGCTCCTTCTTTTCACTAAACGATTATTCCAAGTTAGTTGATGATTGCTTGTATTGTCGTTGAACACTTGAACTCTGCTCTTAGAGCAGTACATGACGTGATGCAGCGCTACATAATGAAAACAGTCTGTGTTGTGTGAAAGATCACCGCAGCATCCAACTCGAAATTTGAAATAAACATCTTCTGAATGGAAATGATATGAGACCCACCTATATTTCATTAACTTACACTTTAACATCACATGATAAGGACTACCATATTAGGAGCTCTCTATATAAGTTAATGTATGAATCGTATTTTTAATATGTAGAAATATGTTACATCCTATGAAAAATGATTGGAGAGGAAGTACATCCCTTTATATAACAGACCACATTTTAACTAATTAGTTCTGCTCTTGTCTACAAGCTACCATACTATACAGTGAAAAATAGTTTATTTTCTTGAAACAAGAAAAAGACATCTATGCTAATCATAGCAATAAATGTTATTATTACTGTGACATGTTTGACGTCTAAATTATATTAAGCATCTTTACAGAAAATATGGGGGTTGGTATCACATGTTATCCTACATCAAATATAAGTAAAACTATACAATATAACACTATTAGTGCATTTTCCACCTAATGATTAGGTTTTTGAGAATTTTTGGGTGGTGTTTTATGCAATATATGGCATGGATGATAACATTATCATTGGAACATTTAAGACTTCTTTTGCCAAGAACTAATACACAAGACTACTTTCTATCTAGGAGTGTCTGGAGACATGTTATAAGATGATGGTGTTTACAACAGTTGGAAATATAGTTGATGTATTGTAAATTCAAACTACATACATTTATTCTTTTAAAAACTCTTATTGTTAGAAATGATAGTCCCTTTATTTACTTACATTATTTTACTTGAGATAATGTTACCATGATAAAGATAAATATCATTTTACATTGGCCATAAACAAAAGAAAATACATTTTATATATTGTCTTAGTTTTACAAAGATATAATATATGTACATTTATATCGAATGTTCTTTTATAGATCAAATCATTAATACCAACACATTCTCTTGGCAATGGAAGCTCAAGTTTTTGTAAGAAAGCAGAAAAGAATTGTAAGTTTATTAATAAATATCACAATATATTGTAGGTGTTTGTGCAAATAATAAAAAAATTGCATATTATTGTTAAGTATGGTAGTACTGAATATGTAGTGATAGGCACAGGAAAATGGCTGTCACATTTGATCTATTACGCTACATAACTGTTCATAAAATGATATATAGTGTCATATGATATATAGATAGTAGTTTACGATTTACTACTTTTAAATGAAATGATTTGTTTCCTATTATATAGGACTATGAACTTCATCAGTCTAATGATCCACTGAATTCCCCGTATTTAGAGAAAGCAAAACGAATCTTTCAGAAAGGAGCAAACATCAAACAATATTGTTTTGAGGTAGGATCCTATTATTAATTTACTATTGACCTAGTTAAATTATTTATATTTACTAACTTAACAGTTAATTCGAAGTAATTATATAAATTTAATATACTATTAATTTGATTTTCCCACACTTAACATTAATTTAAAGTTAACCACCTACATAGTTTGTTATTTATTGCTATATTTGCTAAAGTTACTAAATTAGTATCCACAAGTAAAAACATAAGATCTTTACAAGTGGTATTTTAAATATTGTTTTATACTTTAATCGAATGAAAATTGTGTGATAGTAATTTTATAATTAATGATCAATGTAAAGTAATAGCTAGTATTGTGTATACACTGATATGTAATTGGATTTCTTTTACTCATCATATAGACTGATTTAGGATTACGTGTAACACCTCATACTATAGCTTACACCAGGGATTATAACACAATAGTACAACTCTTAGAAAATGCAGGTGCTACTTCTGATTATGTAAGTATATAGATGTATTGAAGTCAATGTTTAGAATAACTCAAGTATTTGATTTTTACATTGATACTATATACATACATGTATATACTTATATTAAAATATCTTCTTTTTATTGACCAAGTCCTTATAAACATTCCAATGTTTTGTTTTTCTCAACATTATGTTTCTTTTAATATTGAATTTAATATACTTCTAATAATTTATGTTTCTATAGCTAGTAACTATTGTTAAAGTACTAGCTTAATGTTAGTCATGTAACACTAAGGTACAACAGTGTTACCAATTAATTTCATAATATAATTTACAAAGAAATGTTGATGGTTTGACTAAACCCAAATTTATTTGTTTACAAGTGTTAGAATTAAAAATAATCATAGCAGTAATGCTACTAGCTTTGATATTACATTGGAGTGAATGGTTGTTACCTTACCTTACACCTGATCAGAAGACTAAATTGAGCCACATCAATAATAGTAGCTGTTTATATAAAAAACACAGTATTGCATGATTTTGATGGAGAAGCTGTAGCTTTGTCATTTGATCCATATGTAGAATAGTAATTAAACTCAACATTTGTATTTACTGTCAAATTTTTAATGATGTATATTATCCGAATTTACTTCATGTTGATTCTTAGAATGAAATTTTGTTAGACGCTGCCTCAGAGGGACATGTAGATAAAATGGAAGAAGCTTTAAACAAGAATGCTAATATCAATGTTAAAGACTCACATGTAAGTTTTACTTTATTATAGTAAATGCCTCTTTTGTAGAAAGGATAGCTCATTCATTTCACAATTATAACTTCATTTATAACAATATAATATTTTCATGAGAAGACAAATGTACAAGACTTAGCACTTTAAAATGTAAAATCTTTTGATTGTCATATATTACTTAAAACGTAAGGAGCTATACTGTATATGTCATGACATTGTAATACGGGAATCCATATGATAATGAAAACAATAGGACATTGAAATAGTTTGTATATACCAGCAATTTATTAACAAAGTGTAATACACAAAGACATAGTGTAGTATATAAGAATCCACAATTTAATGTACAATTTTTCTATCATTTTAAAATAGTAGTCATATTTTTATTTTCATTCTTTGCTTTTTTATTATCAGAAACAGTATACAGCTTTGCATTATGCTTCATGTTTTGGAAACATTGAGACAGCTACGTTTCTCTTACAATCAAAAGCAGATCCAAATATTTGTGACAAGGTCAGTGTGTATTGTATATAGTTTGTATTTCACTTGTTGTCTCTACTACATATACATATATGTAGTACTACCTGTCTAATAATTGTCACAAGCAGTAGTTACAAGGCATTCCATTTCTTTGCTAAGCTAGTTATTAACAATGGTATTGCCTATCATTAGTTTAAGGAATTGAGGGTGTGAATATTAATAATTTCTACATCAATTTGTTGTTTAGATTTTGTGTTAACAAAGGATTAACAAAGGATTAACAACCATAGTCAGTTGTAGCTGTCAGCAGGTGTGGCCTGTTATAATAGTATATATTTCTTACTAATATCAGTTTACTAAGTTATCAATTGATAGACATTACTGAACACCATTGACATAGCAATAGTTGTTGTGACTGTAACTGTTAATGTTATTAATACTTTAAAGTATATCAATTATAAACAGATGTCATATGTTTATTTGTATATTTAAGTATAGAGACACATTAGTGGTTATCATTAACAATATAAAGATGTGAGATGTAACAAATATTGCCTGTAGCAGATGAGAGTGTCATATCCTTTACAATATCAACACTTCTATTACTAGTAATAGTCATGATAACCAGCTCTTTAACACCTTGAAAATCTTGTGTCACATGAACTATACATGGAATGATTAGTAAAACCTTCTATTCAACCTGTATATAAACCATTGTTATAAATAAAGTACTTTATGAGTAATAGGAACTGAGAATTGTTTTCAAAATGTTGTATATCATTTCTGTACTAATCTAACATATTACAATACACAATGAATATAATTAATAAGCACTTAATAAGCTCTCTAACCACCACCTCATATAGACAATGTGACAATGTAAAAATTATAATTTTACAATAAAGTTTGCAGAAATACATATACAGGTCAGATCAGCAATAATATATCAGAACAAGCTTATAAAAGCTTCAATAATGTTTACAACATGTACATTCTTACTATTTTACTTGTTTAATGTTGAATTGAGTCTTTTGATGTCCTACCTTGTCTCGATATAAATATCATAATATGACATCATGGGATGAGGCATAGCTAATAAAGGGAGTTGTTAGTGACTTGTAAGTATATTTTAGCTTTTGTTTATAGTTTATATTAAGTGTGTTATGTATGTGGTGTAGTTATAATCATTGGTCAGATTTGACATGGTATTATAATATATAATATCTATATCTAGTGTGATCTTTGTAATTTAAAAAAATTTCCTTTTCTGTTCCCTAGGATAGACAAACACCAGCACATTATGCAGCAAAGAATGGTCACATTGATGCTCTCAAGTTATTAATTGAAGTTGGCCAAGTTGATATTAATGCTACAGACATAGTAAGTCACATTACAGTTACTTATGATTGTTCATTTGAAGTAAGACATTTTAATTTGACACCAACCTATCTCATACCCAGACTGCTCATTACTTCAAACATAGGCTGTGTCAAACACAGGCTACTATTTCTATATCAATTGATGACATTATTCATAAATGATGATTATTTATTGTAATGAATAATAAATTAGGTTCCCTAAATTTGGAGTGACTGTGTGCCTTTTATTGACCCCCTTCCACAAATTCATGCATAAAAATGTTGTTTATGATCTTGTGATTACCTGTCTGTGTGTGGCTTCAATATATTGCACCTTATTAGTAATGTGTTGTACATTGATTTTCTTACAATTAGGCAATAGTATTCTTTGGAGCTTCATATATTCTGAATAGATTACCAGCTTTAGATGAAAGCATATTGTCATGTGTACAAGCCATTTTTTTCATATCTAGGAAAAACTATGGTTCACATGATCTACTGGTCAAATAGTGAATTTGGTTATATCTGTTTCTCTGAACAAATATACTATTGTATAAATCCAGCAAATATTAAGTGACATGAAATGAACTTCCCATAGTATTAGTTCTTGTCTCGTATATATGCCTATCACTAATATAAATGATAAATGGAAATATATGAATTAAAGACTTGGTTCTATGTGACCATGCTCTGTCAGTGATTGTCACTCATTAATATGTTTATATTTGACAAAATTTGTACATAACTAAATCTATAGTGTAGAACTATATTGCTAAGTTATTAATAATATTTAAAAATCAGTTAATTACTTGGAAATCATACTTGTGAATATGACATATAAGAGAAGCAATAATTGGTCTTTGCATGATATCACTGCATGGAGTATAGAGCAACTGGTGACTTAAGATTTCCTTGTCTCCATTTTTCTTTTGTTCTGATTTATGATGATTGTTGATATGAGAGACTAAGTCTTAATACAAAATTGAATGAATGTAGAAAGAAGGAGGAAATTAAATAGACCTTGGAAAATATCAATTTTTACTTCTAGTGTCATTATGAAGTAGTTACACACAAATACTTTAATCTACAGTGGCAGTAATATTCAATACTCCTTCTTTGTATAAAGTCTGCACCAAATACATCAATATTTGAAATTAAGATAGCTGTAAAATGGCAGTGCTATTTAAAATCTTTATTGTCATTGTTATGAAACAATGCTTATTCATTTCATATGTAGTACATACAATAATAAATTTTAGACTTTTAAATTCTCCTGATAACAAAGTACAATGACAATTTATAACTGTATATAATGTATTAGTAGTATTTCATGTGATCTCTAACATATGTACTTACTTTTTATTTTAGAATTTGTCATGTCAGTCTACATTGTTATTAATAACTCAAAAAGACTATGTAATGTACAAACCTTTCATAATTTCATTTCAAATACTTTTTCTTATAGCTATACATCAAAGCAGTCTTGAAATTATTATAGCCAAGTTAATCCATTTATTTGTTGTCACATATATTACACATAAAGTATATTACTTTAATAATGCAGTTGCTATTTATATTTTCATTATTTTCATTTTAGAGAGGGAATAATCTACTACATTTAGCCTGTAAAAGTGGTAATGAAGAAACCATACACTATCTTTTGCATAAAGTTCAGCTAAATCCAGAGTATCGAGTAGCTTTAAATAATAATCAAGAAATGCCAATAGATTGTATTCGACCATCCTGCAGTAACAGATTTCAATTATTGAAATTATTTCAACCATTCAATCAATGTCACATAAACTACTTCGCAGGGTCATATGCTAAATTTTTTCTCTGTGGAAAGACAAAAGCTGGTAAAAGCTCATTGGCTGCTGTTATTGCTTATCGTGCTCGCTATAATTTAGATTGTATTCACCCAGAAAAGTGTGTTGATGGTGTTGCATTACATACCACTGGCATTGAGTACCATAGTGTTTGTAGTCCAGAAATAGGAAATGTTGTAATTTTTGATTTTGCTGGCCATGCAGAATATTACAGTAGCCATGCTGCAGTACTGGAAACTCTCTTGTTGAGGTCACCAGCTGTTTTTGCAATTTTAAGCAACCTTACAGACGATGAAGAGACAATTAAGAAGGACCTACTTTTCTGGTTTAACTTTGTTGAAAATGTGAGCAGGAAATTAATTAACTTATGTCAAGTACTTGTCCTTGGAAGTCATGTTGATGAACTGCCCAGTGAAAAAGACTTCCAGCCTTTTATCAATGATGTGGCAAATCTGGGAATTCGTTTTCAAAATTACAAAGGATTTTTTCCATTAGACTGTCATCGACCAAAAGGAAAAGGCGTTGATGAGGTTATGCTTAAGTTAGAAGAGTGCTGTAAAGCTGTCATGGACAAAAATGATACGATGCGCTACCACTGCCACTGTCTAAATTCTTATCTTCAACAGCTGGAGGTGGTTGCTATTAGCCTTGATGAACTATGTTACAAATTAATGGAACTAAATGAGCCTTGTCTTTTGACCAATCGATCCACAGTGTTAGAATTTTTGACCATTCTTGGTAGTAAGGGTCTTATCTTGTTTCTGGCTGACACATGGGTCATTATTGACCAAAGGGCTCTCTTAACTGAGATAAATGGTGTTTTATTCAACAAAAGTGATGAGCGTAAACCTGTTGCCAGTAATACTGGTATAATGTCTGCCTCTAATCTAGCTAAACGTTTTCCTAAACATAACAAAGATATGCTGATTCGTTTTTTAACAAGTTTACAGTTTTGTCATCAAATGAACTCATACACTGTTTCTTGTATTACTAACAACGAGGTATCTGATGACTTCCCTATTAATAATGCTGAAACGTTTTTATTCTTTCCTGCACTTATTACAGAAGACAGACCAACTTCAATCTTTGAAACAACAGATGGATTTGGTTGGTGCTTGTGGTGTCCTGAACCACAACAATTTCTCTCCATGCGTTTTCTCCATACTCTTCTTCATTGTTTAGCCTTTACTTACTGTCCTCGTCACCCTGAGAAAAGTGATGTTGATGATAATACAACAATTGAGGAATTTCATCGAGTCTGTAGGATGTGGAAAAGTGGCATTTATTGGAAAGAGGAGGAGAATAATATTGAAGTGATGGTTGAGGTTACTGAAAGCAACCGACGTGTTACAGTCCTTGTGTCTCACAGCAGTTTAATAGAAAGTTATCACCTCCGTGCATCACTCATCAAAGAAGTACTAAATCTTAAAAATGATTTGTGTCCATGTACTTCACAGCAGTTTATTATTGCACCTGGTAACATTAAAGATTTCATGGAAAAAGAACAGGGAAATCGTATACTCTATGGTCTAAGAAGTGTTGCTAGAGGTGTATTAGTTAAAGGTACTGTTACTTCCACTAATGATGAAGAAGCTGCTGTGCAATTAGTTGTTGGTGAAAAGGAACCATACCTCTGTATTGCCCTTCTTGTGACCAAAGCTCTCTTTTCTGACACCAACAAAGATCTACCACTACCAGATCACTATGTTCGACATATACATGAAGTATGTGAGGAGATCATGTTCCTCTATCCATCATCAGATTATACCCACCTCTCTGTAAAAGAACATCTTAACAAATTTAGTATTTTTGCTGGACGTAACCCTTTGGTAAGTTTACATTCACTTACTCTTAACTATATGTCTATGAAATTGTCTCCACATAGTGTATACCTTCTCCACCAATAAACGATGTATTAATACAAAAGTTATCAAAAGATGTTCAGACAAGAACAGCAAAAGGTACTAATTATATCAGTATTCTCTTGTATTGACTTACTTATTATTACAGATTTTATTAATTCTGTTACCAAGTATGACAAACAGATGTCATCATCTATACAATACAATTTTGGAGGTATGTCTTTGAGTCATGAAAATGCCATATTTTTAATAACAATATACTGGTCATATTGGAAGTCACTTTAATTTAGAATAAATTTGTCCTATCTTTGCAAATATTTAATAGAAGCTCTTTATAGAATGAGTATTATAGTCATAAACACAGTAACTAGTGGTATGACTAAAGTTGTACATAAATTTCTTTGTTTGCAGTATAGATTATTATACAAGTAATATAAAGATTTGACATCTAGTACAGTGTTGTTAAGTTGTGCAAAAAGACAAAGAATTCTCAATTCAATATAGCACATTTATTATCACTTGCAAGTGATCAAAGACCTACAGGTTGTGTAGTCCAATATGTGTTGAAGTCCATATTATATATTAAAATATTAAAATTAATAAACTACAATATTTTTCATGGAATATGACAATATAAGAATATAGTTAAATGTTGACTGTCGAGTGTGAGGTAATTGGAATTTTACCTGTGATAGACAATAGAGTAATAAAGTGGACAGAGTTTCAACTTCAATTTATAATTGTATGCGTATATATATTTTATCATAGGTAGTAAAAGTGAAATTGTTGAAGAAGTGTCCTCTAGAACACATGATAACAATGGTACATATATACATTAGTATATATAATTTTCATCATCTTACAATAATTTATTAGGAGTTATGGTACATGAACAAACTGATGGTGAGTTATAGTATCTACATTATTTAACCTGTACAAAATTATATAATAATTCACATCTGACTAATTGTTTTATGCATTTCACAATGTAGATGTTAATAAAAGTCTTAGTGATCAAGTTACTAGTAACAATAACACTGTTAATATCATTACAATATTGTATTACAAGTACAGTTCTAAAAACAGAAGTCTCCAAATAAATATTGATTGCATAATATTTTTTCTACTGTTCAAATATAATATACTGTTTAATGTACATATTATATAACAATTATATTGGAAAGTAATGGAACTATTAACATATAATTGTCACTTTGTTCTTCTACTCAATATCCTATAGAATGTGTTAAGGAATCAGGTGCTACTAATTCAAGTGAAGTCTATGTTACTGAAAATTTATCAAGGAAGCATCAAGTATGACTTACCTTTTTATATAGTATATAATACTGATTGTAGTTAATCACAAATTCAGTTCATTAAATTACAAGGAGATACCTTTAATTCAAGAAGCCTTATCATATCATAAAAAGACTGTAATAAGTAATATTGCTGACGACTTATAGTTATGACAGTAATATTTTTCAACTGACCATCAACACAATAAAATTCAAAAGCAGTGCAAACCTATAGAGACCATACTTGATAATATGCTGAACTCGCTTGCAGCAATCCAATAATACCTGACTAAATCCTCTTGTCAGTGAGTCGCCATTAATATAAATAGCTTCTTTAAGTAAGTAGGACTTAGCTTAATGTGAACAAGAATATCTGGTGTATTCAAAGAGAAGATAAGAGATATCTCAGTCAATGTGATTTAATCCAGATAATACAAAGAGTAGTTTCTTTGATTAAACAAGTGGGCATCTAGACATAACACAAAGCTAACTGAGCAATCATATTACTATATATAGCCACACACATGAAGTGTTGTTTGTGGTTGTGGGTTCTGAGAACCATTTCTAAGCATAGATAGAGAGATATTTTCACTATATGACAATAATTACAAATCATAATTACATTGAAATTCCTCTCTTCCATTCATAGCAATAATTTATACAATATTTGAAAATTAAAACACATTACACGTCATATATCATCACTTATATCCTGTACCCAATAGGAACATTCTACTGATGAACTATCAAGTGAGCATAAAGCAGAGACTCTCCCTAGTGACACTACACAACAAGGTAATATATGACATGTAAATCATAAATACTTGTATGTGATGATTTCAATTGTGCTTGTATATAGTATTTCACAATCTAGATTGTTATATTTTACATAAGTAGTTTATATTATGTTGACAAATAGACTATTTAGATAGCTCAAGCTATGGCAATGTATGAGCAAGTAAAACTAGAAAGTTCTGTATAACATATTATTCAATATAAGCATGTAATTGTATGTTTAATTATCAAAATTGTATTTATTTGGAATATTATTAATTGTCTAGTATAATTTTAATCTAAATTTCCTGAAGTCCACTCTATTTATTGTGCTTGCTTTAGATTTGTAATTACTCTTGTTTTTCTTAGAAAACTGAGCTCATGTGTATCAGTAAAACAATGCAGGTGCTATTATCATATTAATGAAGTTCATATTATTTATTAATGTCAACCATGTTTAAATCTTGATAACATCATAGTATACTTTCATGAAACACAAGAAGTGTTTCTGTACATTAATTAATTATAAGACAATTAGGAATGTTACACGCGATGAGTGAAGTGAATAAAATTTTATTGTACATGATTATACCTGTATGTATATTTATTGTAGGGAGTAACAATGAACTTGCTGAAAAAGAGTACTCAAGAACACAGGATAATAATGGTACATATAGTATTTTATGTTTATTATGTACTACAATTTTATAGGAGGTGTGGCACAAGCACACGAAAAAGCAGTTGACAAGTATTCTAATGGTAAGTTACCTTACCTTTGTGTCATTAACACTGTACATGATTACACTATAATTCTTAAGTCATTGATTGCTTTATGGCATTCCCAATATAGATATTGACAAAAGGATTGGTAATTCAATCACTGACGACATTAACACTGTTAGTGGTAAGTTTGTTATTACCAAAATCTTCTAATACTTAATATTGATTACATCATACAGGTAGATGTGATCCATCTAAAGTTTTTGAAATACATTCTGCTGATCTTTGTGATATATTTGTTGATGCTAATCCTCATCGGATGGTAAACAAACTTGTCTATACTCAATTGTTGCCATCACATATTAAAGAAGATGTTAAGAGTACAGCTGATGTATATGATAAGGCTCATAAAATTGTAGAGAATCTACAAAGACTCATAGATGTTGATGAACACCCAATTGAGTTGCTAAAGAAGATTTGTTATTTTCTTTTAGAACAAAATGACAAGACTTTAAAGGAAATTGGTACTAAAATGATGAGTCAACTCTAGAGTGTAAGTTGAAAATATTACATGAACACAGAAAACATCTATAATCTTTAAAGTAGATTAAATAATTTAATATATAATAATTACTTGCTCGCTTGTGTATTGACTTAATAACTCAATAAAATGTACTAGAAATAGCTGACATGTGTTTTCTCCATTAAATGAATTGACTTATGACAATCTTGTAATAGACTAACAATACTAGTGTATTATTATATACAATAACACACAAAGAGACAAAGACTATATAAATAACAAACTACTTAATGTGTAAAAAGTTGTAATGATTACATGTTCTTTTCTATTGTAGGTTACATGTTCTTTGAATGTAGTCCTCCTTTTTATATTTTGTTACATTTGTTGCTATTTAATACTTTATTTAGTAGACTGTATCAGTGTTTGTTACTTGAACTATTAGGTTGTAATAATTTATTTTGTTTGTCTAGTGAATTTCCCTCCATTTTTATATTTTTGATAAAATATGGAAATTACTAAAATATTAAAATTCATGATTTTAATATTTAAACCTTGCTGTATCTTGAATTTCATATATTTTTGCAATGAAAACTTTTTAAAATTCTCAAAGAGTGCACATCAAATAAGTTCAGATACAGCTCAATAGGAAGTTTCATTTAAGTATTATTACATCTTGAATCATTGGTGAATGGTCCTTTTTAACCTTTTTGTCAAATGGAATAAAGACTAAAAGCTACATCAGTTGTTTCTCAAGGTATATAATAATAATTTATTTGTGTAATGTAATATATATGTATATAACATAGGGTGGATCAAACTTTATGACCAAGAAATGTTTTCAAAATGTAATTTTATTAAGTGCAGGTATATACAGTAAATGTTTTTATACATCCATGAAGTTTACATTAACTTTTGTTAGAAGTCTTAAAGGTAGCAAGTTTAAATTTTAGATAAGTATTAGGTAGAACATTAGCAAATCAATAGTAACAGTATATTGCACCCTGTCAGAAGTCTAGATGATGGAATTCAATGATTTATACAATTATCTATAACAAATGATTGCTTTTGTCATCACACTACTGTCAATAACACGGAAACACTTCTTTCAGGTCGTTTTAATGAAATCTGTTGAATGGAGACTAATTCATTTGTAGTATCTCCATACAGAAATGAAAGACTTGAGTAACAATAAAGTTACTTTTTAGTTATGACTCAGTGCACTCATTTCATTAACTGTCCTTAGCATTGATTTCATTTCTATATAAGTTGTGAAATAATACTTCCATCACAATTATCAACATGTACATTTATGTAGTACAGGAAGTATATATACGATGTATAAATGGAACATTATATATCAGAGAGGAGAATGACTGCTTTTAAATAGCAATTTAAAATTGTAAATTTTCGAAGACCTTATTAAGAAATAAATATTCCAAAATATCACTCAAGTTGTCATGTTAATTTTAATGGGAATTATTGGTAGGACAGCAGAAGCTAACTTATCTGACTATAACACTGCTTTAGAAACTTTTGAAAAATTATGCAAGGATTACTGACTTGTGTGTACATCACACTTTAATCAAAGATATGTTTTGACCTTGCAAGTTTACTATTATTATGTAACTCTCTTTGGATTAAGAAACTATATCAAGATCTTAACTGTTCGCAATAATGCATGGTGTTGTCTTCATTGATGCGTTTAATACTCTTCTAGTCATCTTTCCAAATGCCTTACACAATGACTCTTTTGTTTGTCTCCCATTCTAGAACAAAATTCCTTGTCATAAACACTGAGCTTGCTGTCATCACAGTGTGTATCAAGTTCAGATTGTGGGCAGTGATGAGAGCGTTAGCTTCTTCAACATTGTCATGATTGATAATGGTCTCTAAGCAACAAATATTAATTACAGTACATTTCTTCAGCTACCTTCACGACATCATCAAATGATTCAGCTATAGACAGATCAATTTTTAGCTCTTGAAAGCACCTTCTTTTTGCGATATTATCAGTAGTTCTTCTAGTATGTTTTATGATGCCTATAAATTAATTTTATTATGTGAAAATAGCTATGATATGATGACTCAACAAGATGTCTCTTGTTACATAATATTGTCATAATTGCAACATATTCAGTTACAATCATCACTCCTAGCTCTTTTTGCAGTCTCACAAAGTTAAAAGTTATATCATACACAAAGATCCATACTGAGACAAAAGAGCAAAACAAACATTTCTTATCAAACAGCTGTTTTAGCATTCGTTACTAGCTGTGCATTACATGTCATTGACAAATATAAAGTTAACAATAATATTAGAGTTTGCTTAGAACCCAAGATGGTAATTATATATATATGGCTTAGGATGGTAATTGTATATATTTATTGGTATGTGAAAAGTTTTTTGTGTATCCATCATAAATATGATTTAGCTATAGGTGATTGAGGTTTTAGCTTATGAGAGCACTTTTGCAATTTTGTTGACCAATGCACAGTTTCGGATCATCAGTAATATCTGTGATTGATTATATTGATATTACTCAAACCACAAGAAAGAATAGTATGATGTCTTATTATGATACACCTATATGTAAATAGGGTCTACAGTATCATATGACATGTTGAAGGAGTATAATGATAAAGAGTCAACAACTAGCAGGGAGGTGTGGATAAATATATATTGTGGTATAAGAAACAATATATATTTATCCAATACAATATATATTTATGAACCCCAAGCAAAAGGGAATGTAGTATTGCATTCTTACTTGAAGCAGTTTCACTTTGACCAAAAGTTGAAAAGCTCAAACTTTATCTTTCAAAAAATACTTCAAATTGAGCGCTTTAATATTAATACAGCACTGCTATTGAGCACTCATTTACATTAAAAATAACTATTCACATGGTGAATGTGATCTCGCCTGCTTAATTGTAAAATAACGTATCATTTAATTTATGAAACATTGCATAGCGCTATCATTTTTATACTTGTTAGTATTAATATTGTTTCTATCTTGAATATATACTGTACAACAGCACATTGTGTTTAATGCTAAGTAAATTTTTCATTCTATAGAGCACTTACATAGTGTCACTAATATGATGCCACCTTATATACCACACTGCTAATAATACTATGAATTTATTAGTAAGTAACAAGAGTATAGATTGATTTACACAATTTTTTTCAATGTATGAACATGTTCCAAATTTAATATAACATACTTGATCTGGTAAGGAAATATTGTCTTTATTTTTAACCAAACCCTTAACTGAACTGAACAGTCAACTTTAATTTAAGTGAACGCTCTATAACTCGGTCTAGTGCTGGTTGTTGATAGACATGAATTGAGACATATGAGTCATTTCCTAAATAGTGTGTAGTAAGAGTCTCTATTTCTGTTAAAGAGACTCAGAAAGTAATTGTTAAATTTAGTTGTATGCTTACTGATCTGTCGTTCTTGTGGTCTGATAACATTATACTCCAGTCCATTATCCTCAATGGTTGTGTATATCGAACATTCGGAGAAATTGTGTATATTCTTACGATAAGGGCGCAATGTCTTGATACTACCACCTGCTTTTCCATATATGTGACTTTATACTTCATGCATCTAAATGCCATTGCTTTAGCTAGTGTACATTTAGTTGCAACATTTCCATATTTTATTGGCTGTGATATATTTGAATTTCACAATTTTTGTTGATCACGATGTTTGACTTTTGCATTAATTTGTCATGAAGTACAGTGGATTCTTACTAGCAATATTATTATTAGAAAGATCATATTGCCATGTCTTATGCCTTTGTCTGATAATAAGAAATATTATATATAATTGCAACAATCAAACAAATATGTACAAGAGACAGAAAATGTAAATTATCCACTGTCTTAATTTATGGGGCGCCGTTTGTGTCAAAATTAAATACTTTATACATGTCTAATAATGTGCTAAGGATTTATAAATGATTTTTATATAGTGATACATCACAGAAATCTCCTAGCAACCAGTCATTTCATTGATGGGGTTTCGTGACCTAAATAATCAAGTATCAACACATCACAAATAAAAGTTAGAAATTTATAACCATTATTATGGACTTTACCTCTTTAAAAATTCTGAATTATTCAAAAGCAAAAGTTATTGAGCAGTGGAAATATTAAAACATGTTATTAACTTCTAGTTACTGAGTTGAACCAGACTGTTGATATTTGTAAGACCTACCAAGCTCGATGGTAACAGGTTCCTATAATGATAATAAGATAACAACATCAATTTCACTAATAGACTTTAGACTTAAATCTGCACCTGTATGAAATGACCTGAACACACGCAGTCGCAATAAAACTCACAGTCAACAAATAACATCAAACAACAAAAACTCCACAAAAACAATGACTCAAACAAGTGTATTAAATGAAAACGTAACTACTGAACCTCACTGCCTGAAATACAAAACAAAAGATTTAATTAGGTATTATTACATTTTGATCATGTAATGACAGATAATTATAGTATCACTAAATCTGTTATTACTGAATACTGACAACAATCAAAAATGGTATTCATTATCTGTAAAAGATAACATTCGACAGTACTTCATATCAATTGGAATCGACAACATCACTGCCTTCATATTATAATGAGGTGAAACAGTTAACAAGTGATGCTATACTATATACCATTGAATCAAATGAAGATAATGATGAATATTGTGCATCTGCTCAAAAAATCAATTCCTGCATAGATACTGATAGCAATCACATATATATAGAGATAATCTCAGTGACAAGTCCACTTCCCCATATTTACTAGTTAACAATGCCGGGTATATAGCTGACTCCAATGATACTTCTAATTATGATTACTTTTACTTCTGTAATGCTCGCAATAGTCCTCAAACTATCTCTGAGGAGTGTACTTTAGATAAAAGTGGTTATACTCATTCTCTAACACCTTGAAATATTGACCAATGTTGTAAAAGGTGATAGTTATATTCAAGTTGATGGTGGCATCAGTAGTGCTATTGGTGAATCATCATTATTTTGAGTTCTATTCAGAAATTTAGCTCTGGAAAATTTTATTAAAATAAAAAATTGTTAGTTATTATTATGCAAAAGGATTTTATTTTTAAGATTATCTAAAGTTTATTTACTTGTTTTAGTTAAGTAAGTTAAAACTAAATGTTATCAGTTTCAGCTAGTGATACTTCTCTGTATTTGGAAACAGTACTGTTCTTTGTGATGCCATTCTGTGTTAGTCTAATCGGCAGTTTAATGTTACATTGTAAATGTTACTTCTGTAACTGTGATAAGCACAACTGTATGTGTGAATCATTATATGGTTGACTACACTTTAAGTGACACAAATTATCATAAGACAGAAAATGTGTTTGAACATTAACACTCTATGCTTACGTGCCTAAGGTTCACTAGTAGTACTATCAAATCAGTGGATAATATTGTAAAGATAGCTATATATAAAGAGATCAGATCATATCATATGATAGTTATGACAATAATATCATTAGAATTAGTAGATTTCAACATATATTATCATTTAAGGTTAATATTAATAAGATTCATTATAATTAAGTGTTGGTGGGTAAAAAGATGCGGTTTGATTTCATTTGTTGCTCTCAAAAGTCCTGTACAAGAAATAATGAAATTTTGAAAGTGGACAAATCTATATATAAAAGACATTATCCAATAGAAAATATGTTGTTTGTGCTGATTCACTTGAGTATTATGAACCCTAAGTGAACAAGGAGGGTATACCTCAGGATGTTATTGCCACAAGAATGGAGAGACAGTTTAATACTTCAGAATAAAAATCTCTATTACATCCTTGGTATTGCTATATTATCATGGAATATATGATGTACAAATAAGTAAGTATAAATTGTCACATTATTAGAATACTGGAGAGAGAAGATTGTCACATACTGGATTATAAAGATGTGCTACTGATATTGCAGTCTATGTGATGGGTAGCTTTTCTTTATTATTGTCAATCATTATTATTAGTCTGACAATAGAAGAAAAACGTATATCAAAAAAATCTGCAGGACCAGGAATGACAGCAATATAATGTGATGAAGACATAGAGGAGAAAGTAGTGTGTCTTCATTATCTCTTATTGACTTAATTTACATTAAATGTAGGATTGTTACTGTAGTTAGTAACCCAAGTATGTCAGATAGCAAATAAAACATATTGTTAAGGGAGATAGAGGGAACAGGCAAAAAAATACAATCAGTACATATTTTGTAAGCAGACATAGTTGTATCGATCACACAAAACTGAAACTTTAATGTACACAAACTATATCAATGTAATATCACCTTTGGTCCTACTTATAATTGGTTTGTAATTTGATATTTTATGTATTGATTGTCACACTTATCTGATAACATAGCCATATTATTATTATGTGTCTGTGATTTGATTTAACGAATGTAGTTAAGTGACCATAACTTAATCAATACTGTGTGCACAACTTAGTGAACCATGATTTCACACCTAGATGAAACTCAGTTCACAACATATTCAGCTTTCTACGCTTGCTACATAGCAAATGGCCAGCTCAGAAAGACACGAATTGGCATTTTATGACAATGCTATTTTGCCTCCTTCTAGACTCATTTTTCCAAGTCAATTGGGCATTGAACCTCAGTTGCTTCTAGCCATAGGACTACATTGTCTGTGTAGAAATATGGAAGAGTCATTTTCATGTAACGGCTATTTTCTGTCACAATCCACCCAACTATGTGAATAAATTCATTTTCTACGCTGTCTAGATTGCCTAAACTATTGTTGATGCCAGAAAATGTTACCGGATATGCAAAAAGAGACCACTTCAGTCATTTCTGTTATTTTGACGTTTTCAGAAAAATGGATTGTAATATTTCCACGCGTGCATACCGTATATATAATACTCAATTTAAATTTACGCAGATCACGTGATCTCGGTAAAGCACGTTGCTTTTTTGGTAGAAAGGATCTACCACTTTGCTGTTTTCATTGATCTCAAATTTTAGTTTGATTTTAAATTGGTGAAAGAACTGCTTTAGTGTCTTACATCCATGCCAAGGAAAGAAGCGTAAAAAGTCGATGTTAGTGTTACTTTTTTACTCTTAATATGCCTGAAAGTGTGTGAACTTCAAAGGTTCCTTATACTAATATGACTAACTACTTATTTTGTAAAGGTACTTAAGTTATGTCCTGTCTCGAGACATATCCCACATCTCTTTTTTGATGGTTGTTCAATAGCTGGAGAAAGAAGAACGTTGTTATCAATCATGTTCTCAGTTGACTGTGGTACATTTGAAAGGGTGTTCCCAGAATGTCTAAACTAAGAATGTCTAATCTCTAATTGTCTAATCCAAATTCCAAAATGTCTAGACTCAGATTTAGATTGACAGTATAGACCTGGTTGTGGAGTTGAGCATTTGTTATTGAGTGAAAAATATTCCACTGAAATATGGTGGGCATCCTTTATGACAAAGTGATAATAGTCTCTCTCTCTTCTGACCAACTGTAGATATTCCTCAGCCTTTATTAAAACTTAAAAGAACCAGTAGATATGTAACTTTAATATAATGTTTTGTGATTTAAAGTAATGTATGCACTTATTCCTTTCGATATCTTGGTATTACCCCTGTTTTTTTCACTTTCAGATGTCCTGAATCTAAAGGAGTTAGTGATGAGAGAGGTGCTCTTGTGGGAAGTGATATTAAGGTCAGCCATAGGTTTAGTAGTAAAAAGTCTTGGTTGAGGCTTCCTTCAGTAACAGTAAAAGTTAGGCAGCACATTGACCCCACATTCTTCAATTGAGTCATTGTATTATATTTATATCATTCTCTTTGGAGTGTTTGATGATAATAGCTTACAGTCATCCCTTTTGTATCCTGGAACTATATCTGGTTAAACAACTGCATTGTTTTCACTGTATCTGTCCAAGAATGTCAACAATGTATCACTCACTATTCACTCTACATACAAATTTTATTTGTTGTTTAAATATGCTTCTTTTAAGCATATATAAAATGTTTGGCAAACAGGTTTGTGTTTACTATAGTGCTAGCTCTGTAGCATGTTGCCAATTCATTCACGTGAGGTGTGTATTGTTTTATGAAACATTCATGAGATTTTTCAATGTTTGTCATGTAGGCATGATATCATTTGTTATAATTGAAGGGCCCAGTGGAAAAACGGGATAAGTCATTTTTCATCAAATTCAGGGTTTATCTGTCAAACCTTAGATCAGATCTAACTTGATGCTCCCACAAAATTTCCAAGCAATGCGTGTACTCATTTCAATTTTACTGGCCTTATTTTAAACGTCGTTAATTTAGAATTATGCGGATTATGCAATACTTGTGTTGTGCTGAGAAAATGGACCCTGATTCTGGCTCTGAGACAAGCGAAGACCTTTCTTTCGAGAACAGGGGAAGAAAAGGCGTTCGTTGGGTCGATCAATGGGTAAAAAACAAGAAGAAGAGCAAAAAGGACAGTGGTAAAGCCTATAGAACTTACCGGAGTCAACGCATAAGCCGAAAGCAACCGGCCAGTTCTCTTTCGTCCCGCTGCCAGCATTACTGCTCTTCCCTTGTTACAGTGGCTGATATGAAACGGATATTCAATGATTTCTATAAGCTAGGGAGCCATGACACGCAGAACAAGTATCTGTTTGGGCTCATAGAAAGGTGTATTCATCGACAGCAAAGACGGCGTCGATCGATGGGGAAGCCACGTTTGAATACTTACCATGCTGTCATGTGCATGTGGGATGAGACAATAGCAGGGAGAGAAGCATCTCCTGCTTAATGGAGTATATTTCAAACTCCCACCAAAATTAGAGCACTTACCTGTAACTCGGATAGCTGTTTTGGTAAGAATAAAAACTCTCAAATAATCTGTTTCTGGACCCATCTTATTTCTCAGAAGCAGTTCACACGTATTGATCATAAGTACCAGGTTCATGGGCATACTTTCCTTCCAAACGACCGAGACTTTGCCCAAATTGAGTAGAGAAAAGATAGTGCAAGGGTAAATCTCCCTCAGGATTGGGAGAGTGTCATGCATGAATCATGTCCCTCAAAACCATTTTCAATTCAGAAAATGACCAGAGAAATGTTCTTGGATATTGAGCCGCTTACTCGGCACTCTACCATGAGGAAAAAAGATCACAATGGGTCACCAGTACTCATCAGCAAAGCTCACTGGCTGAACTTTGGGGAGGGTGAGGAAGATGGGGTCATAATCTCTCATCCAGGAGAATATTGGATGAGGTCTTCCTTCAGTGACGACGAAGCATAGCAAAAAGTCAACATTTTCAAGGGACGTCACAAGGTGCCACCTCCTACAAGTTTGGAGCTGCCAGTGAAGTACCCATCTGATCACCCAATCAACCCAAAGAAAGTTGCTGACTTGCAAACCATGATCCCGTACCTCCCCACAATTGCCAGGGACTTCTATATGTCTCTAAAAGATCACCCAGTTTCCCATCAAAACACTGACTAAGAAGTTAACTGTGTAGTGCAATTTTCATTGACAAATATATCACCTAATCATACCTACTTTACCTTCTTTGCAATTGATTTGTGTAAACCTAAGTGTGTGCAAAAAATGAAATTTTAAAAATGCCTAAGAGCTGAGAAAAAATCATTTGTTTATAGGTGAACTTTAGACCCAATTTTCTCAATATGTAAGGATAATGACTTATCCCCTTTTTCCACTGGGCCCTTCAATTGTACTGTGAATTGGCTTGCTTCTCTCTCCTGTAATACATCATGTAAATGATGGTATATTTCTACCTTATCTTACTTGTTTGTTGTGTGATCATTAAGTGTTCTCTGCCAAGTACGATCAATGTGCCATATGCAAAGTAGCTTGTCTTATACTTCCTATACCACCCTTTTATTCTAATTAAACCCCGTTTGGGTTAAATAATCTTGATTTTAATAATAATAAATTAAGAATATCGTCTAGACTGACTGACTCAGGAACAGGTTTAAATAGTGAACTTAGTGGTCTCATGATTAAAACAATATGATTGGTTAATGTAGCGTGAGAAAATAAAATACAATGAATTTGATTGGTCCTTTAAACAATGAATCTAATTGGTCCATTTTTTTTAATTGATATCTTTAATTTGATCCTTTAGCTCACTCTTGTCACATTTCCTCCCTCCTTGTTTTGCACAAAGTGCAGGTATCTCCAATTCCAATCGGGACAATCCATCAGCATTTGCATTGTCTTGTCCTTTTCTATGCTCTACTGTAAATTGATAGGGCTGAAGAGTCAAGCCTCACCTCATCAGTCTAGAGTTTCCTTCTTTAAACTTCTGTAGCCACTGGAGCGCTCGGTGGTCTGTCTGTACTATAAAAAGGCTTTCCAATCAAGTACACTGAAAAGGCTTGTACTCCTAGTTTTATCGCGAGACATTCTTTTTCCACTACTGCATACTTTCGTTCTCTGTCCAGCAATTTCTTACTGAAGTACACAATGGGGTAGTCATTTCCTAATGGGTCTCTTTGACTCAGTACCGCTCCAACTCCAATGTCTGATGCATCTGTCTGCACAAAGAATGTTAGATTAGGGTCTGGGTTCTGCATAACAATTGATGAAGTGAGTGTAGTTTTCAGTTTCTGAAATGCCATTTCTGCTACAACACTCCACTCTATAGTCTCCGGTAGTCCTTTCTTTGTAAGGTTAGTTAGTGGCTCAGCTATTTGGGCAAAATCTCTTATGAATCTTCTATAATATCCAGTCATTCCTAAGAATGCTTGAACTTCCTTCTTAAGTTGTTGGTCGTTTTAATTGTTCTATGGCAATGAGTTTACTTTCTTCAGGTCTTACACCTCCTCAACCAATACGATGTCCAAGATAAGTGCATTCTGCTGCTCCAAATTCACACTTCTTCAGTTTCAGAGTTAATTCAGCATCTTGTAATCTTTCCAATAGTTGCTGTAAGTGAACTAGATGTTCTTTCCAAGTTAAGCTATAAATCACAATGTCATCTAGATACACACCAACAAAGTCATTAAGTTCTCTTAATGTTTGGTCCATCATTCGTTGAAAAAATGGCTGTGCCCCACTTAACCCAAAAGGCATCACGGTGAACTGGAATAATCCTAAAGGGCTGCTGAATGCAGTCTTCTCACAATCCTGCTTGTCCATTGGTATCTGCCAATACCCTTTTGCTAGGTCGAGAGTAGATATATACTTTGCATTCCCTATGGCATCTAACATCTCATCTATTCTTGGCATGGGGTAAGCATCAAATTTGGTCACTGCATTCAATTTCCTGTAATCCACACATATTCTATTGCTGCCATCCTTCTTTTTAACCACAACAATTGGTGATGACCATTCACTGCTCGACTCCTCAATTAATCCGTCCTTGAGAATGGTTTGCAGTTCATCACAGACATCTTTTTTCAGAGCTGGAGGTGTCCGATAAGGTTGTTGACTTATTGGGCCACTTCCATCTGTCACAATCTTATGTACTGTTCTTTTAGCACGTCCAGGCTTTGGATCAATAACTTCTTTATATTGTCGTAGGAGTTTCTCCAATTCTTTTTTTTCGTTTCCTGTTAGTTGATCTCTCATTCGTGGCTCCCCTTATGGCCATTCAGGACTTATTAACTCAATACTATCCTCCACAATACTCATGTAACTTGTTTCTGTCCTAGGGTACCATCGTTTAAGCAAGTTACAATGCAATACCTTGATTGTTTTACATTCAGGCATCTCTAACTCGTAGTTGACACTTCCAATTTTCTTTTTGATTCTGTATGGTCCTTGCTACTGAGCTTTAAACTTCTGTGTGCCAACTGGTAATAATAGTAGAACTTGATTTCCAAGTATGTAGCTGTTCTCTCGAACATGCTGATCATACCATTGTTTCTGCTTTGTTTGAACCTTCTTCCAATTCTGCTGGGCTATCTCATGGGCTTCTTCCATATGTTGATGGATTGATAGAACATAGGTGGTAATGTCATTTTCTTCTGGTTGTGTTGCAATCCACTGATCCTTCAATATGTCCATAGGTCCTTTCACGTCTCTTGAATATAAGAGTTTGAAGGGACTAAATCCTGTAGTTTCCTGAGGGATTTCCCTGTAGGCAAATAGTACCATGGGTAGTATCTTATCCCATTGTTGTCTATTGGATCTTGAAGTTTTCTTTAACATGAGTTTCAGAGTCTGGTTCAGCCTCTCTACTAAACCATCAGTCTGTGGGTGATATGGACTGGTGGATATGGCTTTGATCCCCAACATCCGGTACAATTCCTTCAGCAGTTCTGAAGTGAAGTTTGTGCCTTGATCTGTCAAAATTTCGTATGGTACTCCCACTCTGGCAAATAAATCCATAAGTTTATCAGCTACACTTACAGCTGTAAATGTTCTGAGAGGATATGCCTCTGGAAATCTTGTAGCATAGTCACTGATAACTAAAATGTACTGATATCCATTGGAGGTCTTAGGTAGTGGTCCTACTATATCCATCGCTATTCTTTCAAATGGTTTACCAATTATAGGCATCTTCATTAAAGGCACCTTCATAGGTTGCTTAGAAACTTTCTGGCATTCTGGACAGGATTGTACATAGGTCTTCACATCCTTTGCTACTCCTAACCAACAGAAACGTTTTCTGATCCTTTGAAGAGTTCGTTCAACTCCCATGTGACCAGCCATTGGCATATCATGTGCCATCTTGAGAATATCACGTCGGTATATCTTAGGTAAAACTATTTGAATATCAGCATTTCCAAGTTTGTTTTTAGGCTTCCACAGCTGACACAACACTCCATTCTTAATGTCTACAGCCTCTGTATCCTCTCTTGCTTTCCAAGTTTGGATATCCAGATCCTTTTGCTGTTTCTCAATGAGCTGTTCTCGAGTAGCACTGAATCCAGTTTGCCTTCGTCGTTCTTTTCTTTTCTCTGCTCTGCTCTAGTTTGGTTTGTTTGTTCCTGTCCAGGTCCCTGAAATAAAGTATCATCAAATGGAAATTCACTATTCTCACAAATAAAATCCTGATCCGTTAGATTACAGTCCTTATTGGTCTCAGTTTTATCAGCTTTCTGAGCTTCCTCCATCGGACTCTCCATCTCAATTTCAGATTCCTCAGCTCTTTGCCTTTCTTTCATCATTTCTGATGATAGTGACTCCAGATTCTTTTTAGCTTGAGATCTGATCACTACAGCTCCAGCGAATTCTTGATTCATTTTCTCCCAAATTGCCTTTCTCACCTGTTGTGGAAAGATGGCTAACAATGGTACACCAATTGGCGCATCTCTTCCTAACAAAACATCCTCTGGTACAACCTCTAACACAGCCACTTCTTGACTGAACTTCTGGTCCCCTTGTAGCTGCTGAATGGTCACTCGAGCCTTTGGGTATAGTCGGGTAGTTCCTCCAGAGTCTGTAATCGTTACAGCATCTCCAATATAGTCCTTCGCGGACACCATCCTTTGGTGTACAATAGTGGTAGATGCTCCAGTGTCCAATACTATTCTGTCAGTAGAGATTCCATTCACAGTACCTTTCCTTAACTGGTCTCTGTATAACATCTCTTGTTCGAATGATTTTTTAGAACAATTTTTGGAATTGTGTCCAATCTGACCACATTTGTAGCAAGTAATTCCTTGTTTTGACTTCGTTCGATCATCCACCTTCCTTTCAGTAGATTCTGTTTCATACTTAGGCTTCCATCTTGAACTAGTAGTTCTCCTTGGGCTACCAAACTGAGTTGGTCGTAAAGAAGGTTGAGAGATTCGTCCATGCTCCTCCATTCTCTCTGACGTAATGTACCTTTGCATTAGTTCAGCTATGTGAGTTGGACCACGAATTTCCTTTCGCATAATCCACTGCCTCATCGTAACAGGTATCCCTTCAATCATCTGCTCCATCACTACTTTCTCCTTTACTTGTTCTATTCCTTCTTCAGGTGTTAGCCATCGGTCAGCCAGCTTTGTTACTTGCACTGTATATTCCTCAGGTGTCATACTCTTAGACCACTTCAGACTCCTGAATCTTTGTCTACATCCTTCAGTAGTAATATTGAATCTTCTTTTTAGCACTGTCTTGACTGTTTCATAATCTTCGTAAGTAAGTAAGTCCGGCACAAGCATCTCGAGCTCTGCCCTGTAGCTTAGGTATTAAGTGAATTACCCAGTCTTGCTTTTGAACTTGATGTAATCTCATGATTTCTTCAAAAGTCTCCAGAAAGCTTTCAATATCTTCTCCATCTTGGTAATTAGCTATGTCAATCTTTGGTTTATGTTGGATCTGTTTTTGTTCTTACAATGTCTGTTGCCATTGCATTACTTGAGCAATCATAGTGATTAGTTCCTCCATTTTTGAGTCTTGCTTTGTTCTCTTTCTCCTCTTCCTAGCAAAATCCTCACTATCTGATACAGCTAATTGGTCTGAGTGAGCTACTCGAGGTCTCACTTGTAGGTTTGGTCTTCTTGTAGATCGCTGAGTGTCGTAGTCCGTATCGTACTCACTCATCTACTATGAGGTCCGCTTTTGTCTTCTGTTTAAAGCGTATCCCACCCCAGCCACCAAAATGTCACGATCCGGTTTGGAACGCTAACTAATTAAACCCCATTTGGGTTAAATAATCTTGATTTTAATAATAAATTAAGAATATCGTCTAGACTGACTGACTCAGAATGAATTTGAACGGGTTTAAATAGTGAACTTAGCAGTCTCATGATTAAAACAATATGATTGGTTAATGTAGCGTGAGAAAATAAAATACAATGAATATGATTGGTCCTTTAAACAATGAATCTGATTGGTCCATTTTTTTATTGATTATCTTTAATTTGATCCTTTAGCTCACTCTTTAAAGCTGATTCCCACCAATGGGTATGTATTTGAGCTTCAAATGTATGTAAGAAAGAAAAAGGGTCATCAGAGTGTAAAGTAGGAGAACGGGTTATAAAAGACCTTATGAGAAAACTAAAATGTAAAAGTGATCATTTTTTCTGTGATAACTTTTTCCCCAGTTTCTCAATCTTCAGAGATATGTTAGCTGATGGTTTGTATGCACATGGTACTGTAAGAACACATTGTGAAGGCTTACCTAACAATCTTAAACAAGGTTAGTACTGCCTTAATTTGTCTTAAAACCTTTTGGAAGACAGTGCTTTCTTATAGTAGAAATGCTTAGAATAACAAATCATTTTAAGAGAGCACTTATCTTGAAACCTTTGAATTATTTCTATATCCTAGCTCTTAGTCACATAATCATTATGCAGATGAATTTTAAAGATAAACAGTCAAACTAAATGAAGAGATGCGAGCGTGGTTCAACTTCCCTTGGGCAATTTAGTTCCATATTAGCATGTTTGCACCCTTAATTATTTTCGTATATAAAGGAATAACATCTATACCTATCTTCCTGTTTCTCAATTGTGTTATTTTCATACATATACTATAACATTCCTATATTGTTACATTCAGTGGAAAGGAAGCAAAGTCATTTCATTAGATTCCCAAAATATGACAATTTGCAAAACCTACTACCATGTGATTTCATCACAGGCTTTGGCATACCTATAATTATTATGATGTGAAATAATTTTATTTTCAATGACAACCATGCAAAGCTAGTGAAAAGAGATGATGAAATAGGGCTAATTGTTGGGATAAAATGTCCAAACATTTTGCATTTGTACTACCATAATATATCTACAATGTATTGTCTGATATACATGTAGTATAATAGGAAGTCTTGCAAGCTAACCTTTCTGAGTTCTGTTTTCAATGTTCTTCAGACACAGATGATGTGGTAATTCCTTTCTTAGAAACGTGATATTCAGACTTATAATAATACATTATGTTAGAGAATTACTCGAACAATTGTGTTCACATCTTTACACTCATTAATAGTTTCTTCCAATGTTTTCTTATTCATCAACATCTCGACTTTAGCCATATCTCCGAAGGATCAAATGACTGTTGCATACTGTTCATCTTGAGAATCATCAGTAAAATTTACAGAAAAGCATATATTTGTTAGAAACCGTTGAAGAGCCAGTATAAAGAATGTAATCTTCTTTCTCAGTCAACTTATTACTGAGATCATAAAAATTATTTTCATCACCAAAAATATTATCATGTTAAATGATGACAAATGCCTATACAATGATGTGCAGTGATAAGAACTGGAGCAACTACTGGTGGAAGTATCAAACCTACACATTAAATAAAATTAAACATTAAAATAAAAATTTTTAGCATACTGTTATCTGATTTCTCTCTTTGATAAAAGCTACCTCCACTGTCACTTTCCTATCTAGCAGTATCGTAGAGACTAGTCTGGTGGAATATATGGTATAGCACAAATACATTACCTGTCTAGCTATTTTGTTAATAGTCTCCAATAAGCTATTAACTAGTGGTATATAATGATCTATATCACAACATAGCTAAGATAACATAAGACTTATTCATGTTGGTAATATTATTAACTTGTCAAAATGTTTAAGGAAAGGATAATCCAATAAAATGCTGTGGAGGTCTTTACTTCCTCGTAAAATATCATTGCTTTGAAATGGAAATGCCATTTTCATAAGGGTTTGCATAACTGTAGGATTTGGTTTGCTTTTCTAATATAACATTGTTCATATGAAAAGATGTATCATCCTCTCCTTGTGGTATAGGAATGAACTTTAGCAATGACATTGTTTGTAGAGGTCATATCTGTTTCATTACTCCAATTTTACAAACAGCATTGATCTTACTGCTAATGTCTAAGTTCTCTAAATCTCTGGCTAATTGGAAGGGGTAGATTAGAGGATCTTCTTTTGGTTTCTCCAACTTGTGATTGTTTTCAGTTTTTACTACTATCTCATCAGCTATACAATCAGAAGAACTACTGGACCAAGAGAGTGTTAGAGTAGCATTCAGAAATAGTTTGTTTTATTGTATGGAGTAGTCTAAAAAAATCAAAATTAACTCAATTCACATGTACAATACTACAGTGGAACCTCTATTTAATGGACACCTTTGGGGTTTGTATTTTGTCCTTTATTTGGAGGTATCCTTTACAAGGAGGTTGACAAAGGAAGCGCCAAAAAATGTTACTTGCCTTAATATTTTAACTATTTTTAATGACAATAACTTATCCTAAAATACTATGTTCAAAAGAAATCACTGTCATTGCTTTATTACTAGCTATTAGTAATATTAATTTATCCCAAAACAATTATCCTATGTTTAAAAAAGAAATTGTCAAATGAAGCCTGGGTCAGTTTTTTTGTTTGAATATCAACCAGAGTATCAATAACAGAAGGAAGTGAAGCTGAATTGTGACCGTGATATTGAAGAAAGTCCTGTACTTCTTCAAGTGATTAAATTGCAGTCTTGAGTGCTTTGATCTTTGGTTCAGCTGGTGGAGTCTTATCATCTGATTCTGGTTGACTGTCATTCAGGTCATCATCATCACAGCAATCATCTCTTTCGGCAGCAGAATGCATGGTTGTAAAAAATGGATTTTCCTATTGATCATGACTCACATCAAAACAAAAGTCAAGATCATTATGACCATTAATATATTCATCAGCAGAACATTTCTCTTTTTCTCCCATTACTAGTCTGTTCACCAAAGCTTCAACTTCTTCATACTCATTTCCTTGCTCATCAAGGTCTGCAAAAAGATCATTGTCTTCAAAACGTGAAGTAACAGTTCCGTCATCACATGTAATGCCACCTTTTTTTGAAACACTTTCGAATTGTCTTTTCTTGAACTTTATCCGAACCCTGTGACCAACCCCCCCTAATTGCAATAAGGGTATTGACACAGCTAGCCACTTCTGAACCTGTTTCGCACTCATCAATTTTAGACAACATGTATAGTAATGATTTATGATAGTAATTTTTAATATTTTCATAATCCCAAGATCTAAAGGTTGTAATTTTGATGTGGTATTTATGGGCAACCATCTAACTTTAATATTTCTATATTGTCCTTCAATATCAGGTGGATGGCAGAGAAGATTATACAGAAATAGTCCAACTGACTGAGACTTTGCTAGCAAGTGGTGATTGATTTTCGCTAAAACTTCATGAGAAATTTCACCAGGCATCCACGCATTTGGTTGGTCAAAATACTGCACTGGATATTGACTCTTAACAATTCCTTTAAAACAACATGCCCAAAGCTCTTTTAAGTTGGAAACCTCTTCATATATTAGGGGCTACCATGCCTAAATTGATATCTGGACATGATCTGTTGCCAATTGTTTACTACTCATGCAAGAGGAAACAAACGTCTGTGATAAGTATGCCATTGCTGTCGTATTGCCAAATAAAACTGTTGTTGGCCATATACCATATGATTTGGCACCAATATTTTCCCAGTTCCTCAGAAAAGGCTTCAATAAAGGTACAGTTAAAGTAACAGGTGAAAAAGTAAATTGTGGAGCTGGATATGGGCAAGAAATACCATTTGTTTACATGCTATATGGTCCTACAGCATACACTGAAAAAGTGCATGAAAAGTATCTTGCGAGAAAGAAACATTGGTCTGTGATGTGTCACTACCATGTCCTCGATTCATGTCTTTTAGTTTGAGTCAAGGAGTTATTTATTATCATTAATAGTCAATGAGTTGTGATTTAACTACAACATATGCACATGTATAATTATATACGTGAGCTTCACCAACACATGCCCGTTAAATGGAGGTGTGGTTTGTATATCATTGTCAAGATGCGTAACTATGGTTTCACTGTTGAATGTTATATAGGAGTGACTGTTCCAAGGAGGTTAGTAAAGCACGTGAATAGCAGTCAATTCAATCTGTGAGTTCACTTTGTCCATTAAAGCAGAGATATCCATTGCAGGGAGTGTCTGTAAGAGAGGTTCCACTGTATATCTGTATTTCAGAAGCTATCAATCTTTCATCATCATTTACCTATTATAAGATATAATTATAGAAGGTAGTTTCCTTACAGAAATTATGCTAGTGGCCATACTATCTACCCCTTTTGGTGATTGCAAATCTAGACTATGTGTAACTACAGCCTTCACTTTGTCTTTATCATTTAACTCATTGCCATCCTCTTTATCTATAAACGTATCCTATTCCTTGTCAAACTTCTGAAAGAAAGCCTTAACAGTGATATCTTCTATCAAGTTAAAAATATCTCTTCATATAATGGACATCATTTCTTCATTTCTTTCAGGTATATTTAAAATTTTATGTCGTTCAAAGTAGAGTAAGACACACTTAGCCATTAGTAAACTATCAACTGATGAAAATTAATGATAATTGTAACAAAATGAACTAACCTGATAGAAATGACAAAGAGTGATAACTTAAGGCGATTAACAAAGATTTTAAGTTAGTCTGTAAGAAAATGCTGATAATCAAAATGACTTGGTGATGGAGACCGACGGCCACGATTCTTCTGGACATGTGTGATTATGTCTGCTGCTGAAATTATAGTGGGCATTGCCCACAAATGTCTAGTATGTGCCATTATGTTAGTAGGCACTTTGATCATTTTTACTGTGTAGTGTGTATTTAAAGATATTTGGTTTGATAAACTAAGAAACAGTCATGTAGAGGTGTATACTATATACAATCTTGACTATACCATTGAGTATTTTTTTATCTTCTTAAAGGTGTAGCAATAGTGACACTGGTAATGTTTATTGTTTGGTTTCTGTAAAAACTAACTATTGCTGGTAATATATAAGGACAACCAACATGTTTTTGACTATTGTATGAACCAATGTGTTGAGTTGTAAGATTGTGATGAAAGTCTCTCATGTTGTGAAATGACAGTTAAGAAAGAAGACAGTGACAAATGTTAAGCATTTGTGATAGCTACATCTATGCTAAAGTAGGCAATCTATACATAGCATACCGCCCACGAGCTCTATCTAATACTGTAGTACTGTCTCAGTTGATCATTTTCATCAACACCACCCATATTTCGATTGTACTTAGGTGTAAGCCCTGGACATTGAATGAGCTGTCTCTTGCCATTTTTTGCTTTTTTAACCACAATTATTTCATTTGGTTGAGAATTTGTTAAAATAGCTATAAAGATTTTTGTGTCTTACCACAGTGTGATTACTAAGTTTCCACTTTGTAGTATATGTTCTCTCCTATTTTTTAAATGTGATTTGAACTGCTCTAGAAAAAAAATTTTCTGTTAGAGCATATAGTTCAACTGGCATAGGTTTTGTTATTTAGCAGATATTAGAACAGTGAAATGTTAGCAACAAATTAAAATGACAATTATAATTGCAAGGAATACATGTAGCTATTTCAGAATCAATAAAAGAGAGTGAGACATTGACTAGTTCAATTATTGTCATAATGTTTCAAGAAATGGCATTCATTGTACAGTGTTTTGGCCTTGAACGTGTTAAAAGGAAAGAGGTATAAGACACATAAGCAATGCTTATCTAGTCCTAGAACTGACATTTTTAATCCCAGGCCATTTTTTTCGTTTAAAAATAGTCCTAGGACAAGTTTTCCATGAGAAATTAGTCCTACCTTGAAAAAAATGGTCCATCACAGGGTCCAAAAATTTCAGTTCTCAGACTGGAGTTTTTGACAATATGTCTTTAAAAATATGATACTAGCTTGACAAGAAGCAATCTTTATAAGACTGACCTGCTACAACTATTATAATAAATCATCATAATTAGAGTTGTACCGATATGAAATTTTACTTATCTATCAATAAACTGATGTTAACATGAATAATGAACCGATATATTTTGCCAATACTGATATTTTTAAATTAAAAAAAAAGTCTATTATATTTAAGCGAATCACAGACAAAATCAAAAAGAACACTCACAAACATACTTAAACTAAAAAATTCTATCACAGAATTTAACAAAGTATTATAGTTTAGTAATTATAAAACTTGTAGTTATTTTTTATGAAAAGAAGTATTTCAGCCTTTTCAGGTATAAACGAGAGCATTTCTCATTATATGTATCTGTTGCACCTGAAAATAAATGTTCTGAAGCAACTAAAGTTGGGGGAGTAGACAAATACCTTTCAGCCAACACAGCTAGAACAGGAAACTGTGTTGCATTTTGTGCCTACCAGATATAGCAATTTTGCCAGTGGAAGTGATTCAGCAAGATATTGTTCAATAATATTGTTTTCTGCTTCATTAAGACTAGTTGTTCCAGTATTTCATTAAAACTTTGCCAAATGGCTGAAACTGACTCAGTCCAAGGACACTTCAGTGAAGGTTCACTACTTTGGTTATCCTATAATAGTAACTTCACTTTATCTTCAAGCATCTGTTTAGCTGCACTTATTTCAATAGCACCAGAAAAAAACTTATGCTTCCTTGAGTACGATCTGATTCTAAAAAGAATTTGTTGTTCCAATTTCCATCATCAAATTTGCTACATACAATATCCTGATCAAAGTTCAAGTACATGTCAAGGTCAGGAGGATCTTCACAAACTTGTTCAATTAACTGAGTCAATTCAACCTCATCACTATCTGCTGCACTATTGTCATCCAGATCTGTGAAGGGATCCCCTAAAGTAACAATTCCTTTGAATATGACTTTCAAATCTTTGTCTAATATTCCAGCATTCCTGAAGCATTTCCGGATGGTTTCTGAAGGTACATTATCTCACTATCCATCATATGACTTGTAGAATGTAGACAGAATTAGCTAGTTCTGATGCAGATGTACACTTTTCTATTTTACTTAAGATGTAGATAAGTAGCAACTTTCTATAATGCATTTTAAAAGTTTTAATTATGCCAAGATCCAAAGGCTGAAGAAGTGAGATTGTGTTAGGTGGTAAAAAAACAACACAAATATTTGTATACTTATCTTTTAAATCTTCATGATAACAACCTGCATTGTCCATAAACAAAAGTATTGATTTAAGCAAAGATACCAAGCGAGTGTTGAGCTTGTTATTGTTTCTATGGACATCAAAAGTTTGTTGATAGATTACAGACATTAGTTAGTGATTTAAAAGCAAAGGATTGGTTTAGTTGTTAATTTGTTTCACAAGAAAATTATAAAATTTGTGTCAATGCAAATACATACATGCAGCATGTACAAATGACCACACCCACTGGCCATTATATCGAGTGCACTTGACACATTGTTGGTTCAATTAGGTCCTAAAATTGTGTCTACATTATGGTATGTCAAGGGTCTGGATTTCAGAGGTTCATTTTACACTGATTTGATGGGAAAAGCATTCGGGACCAACAAAGTTCTCCGCATTATTGTGGGTATACACATTTCAGAGGTGTCCAGAGTGGGAGGTTCCACTGTATGGTCTTTGTTTTTCTCAAATGCTCTGAAGTGGAGTCTATGTGACAACTTATTAGAATCTTCCATTGTTCTTTAGAAAATTAAACCTTAAACGGCAGTTATCCTATACATATAGGTTGATAAATTAATAAGCTTAGAAAGTCACATCAAACCTGATTCTTCCTCTGCATATAGTACAAGTTTCAATTCTCATCAATTAACATTACGATTTTTTCATGATCGCACCCTTTCTGCTTTATGTGCAATTTGGATACCTCTCTGCTGCGATATGTGTGTACACTTGCTCAACAAGCTCGATCTCCATCAGGATCTTGAGATATTAAAATGTGTTGTCATGTGCAGACTGTAGCAGACTAATTTTTTTATCCCCAGACTGAAAAGTTAATGTTGCCGGATCTTTTTATGGCCTGCTGGGTCAGTTTTAACAGAACAATTTTCTACCATGACACAAGTTTTATTATATATTGCACTGGCTTTTAATTCTCTTAAAGTGAATGCTCAACTGTAAAAGCATGATCTTCTTTTTGAGAAGATAGACTATTCCATCAGCAGAAATTTCAAAGACACCAACTTGACACATTAAGTGTTCTTTATTTGTGTAGCATTAAATGCAAAGCACTAAAAATTGGCCAACTATTGATCCCTCCTCAATTAGAATGTGGTTTAAAAATCACTTCCTTCTTGAAAATAAAATAATTAATGTTGAAGGAGTTCATTTAGGGCTGCCAGTGTTAAGTTGCCTCATTTTTCAGTTAGCTTAATAATGACTAAACTAGCTTTTTCTACTGACTTCTTTTGATAGTATTTCTTGAACAGTACTTTTAAGATGCTGTTGTTACCAGTTACATCCTTGCAGATAAGTTGAACATAAGGGTACTGGAGAGATGTGAAAAGGCATCTCACCATAAATACATAAATGGAATTGGCTAAAGGTGGAGACTAGCTGACATTAGACTCATCTAATGATCTTTCAAACTACATGTACAAATAGTTATAATTAATGTCATAAATATTACAAATAAGTTACAGCTATTCTAATTATAGTGCAACCAGCCATGAACTTCCAATTTTTTTGCAAAGTAGTCAAAGTAGATTTTGATACTTGTTTTAATTGCTAATGTAATGAGACCTTGTATTCCAGTTGCCATAGTCACAAGCGTCCAAACCATTGTGGGTGTAGCTTAATAAATATGACCACACCCACTTATTAACAGTTTTTATCCGATTTTTAACTTTTAATATGTACTGTAGAGTCTTCAAGAGAATGTGCATTTTATTATATTTATTTAATAGCATTTACTTTATGAACTTTGTGAATTTAATATCGATTTTGAAAATCATAAGTAGTCACTCAATAATAGCCTCACACACAAATGTTTGAGGGAATTGAAAGTATGTTTGTAGGTCTAGAAAAGTACCAGAGTGGATATTGAAATTATGCATTCAAAGGTGAGAAGAGGGTGTCATTGTCTGTCTGACATACTTCAATGTGACTTATTGCTTTCTTGTAATCTTTAACCAGCTTTTCCAAATCTGATCCTCCAGGAACACCTTCTAAGTAGGCAAACATGTACTGTCTTACTTTGGAAAAGTAGTTTTGGATATTCTCTAGTGAAACGCTTTCCATGGCAAGTGTTATGTTCTTCCACTGTGATACAATCGAATAATTACAGTAGGGTTTAGTGTATCTTTTGGATTGGGTCCAAACTCTTTCAATCGGGTTTAGTTCACAATGATACTTAGGAAACAAATATACTGTATCATCTTTTCCTTCTAAATATCGTTCAATCTTCAATTTTTCCTTTTTGAAGTCATCATGGTGTGAAAGAATTGCTCTCATTTCAGATGCTCCTAATCCTTTCGTATTTATACATTTTTCTTCCAGAACCAATTGTAAACCTTTTGGTACACTAAGAGAAAAATTCATCTTTTAAACCTTCCCATTCCAAAATCCCTCCCTCATCACACGTTGCTTTCCTCCTGGCTTCGCACTCATAGCATTAACATCTAAGGCATCATGTAGCATTGCTACGTGGCAGCTGCTATGATCAAATATCCAGACATGTTTCCATCCATTAGAACTTGAGTATTTAATTTCATCAATTTGTAAGCATTTTCTATCTGATGCATGAATTTGTCACTAGTCCAGTATCCTTCTCTAGCTTTACCATATTCAAGAAATTCTCAAGCCACCATCTTAGCATTTGAATCAGTTTTCTAGCTCTTTTTGGTACTCTTCTTCAGTCAATTGCTAGTACCCGTTCCTCTCATCAATGAAGTCTAAAAATATTATGCCAGCACCCCTTGACTTTGGTTTTAAGACTTTTATATCCTTCATTGCCCACAAATTGGGTTGATCTTCATTAGATTGAAAAGTGCTTTCATCATGAAAAAAATTACTGTCTTGCTAAGTACTTCTTCTGATGGACATTCAAAATTATGTGGCAAAGCCAATTTAGCCTGATCTGTTGGGGCATTTGATAAATTCAGAAAGCCCAAAGCTACCATTCTTCGCAAAATCTTTTTATGATATTCCACAACGTCTTGACATTCGTGACTGTCTACAAAAGCACCTTTCTTGGCTCTCACAACAGCAAATCCCATCTGGTCCATCCATGTACGTGCTGTTTGATGTGATATTTTTCTGGGGAATCCAGGTTCCAATGTTTGATTGGGAAGGAAATGTTTGTTGACCTATTGGCAAAACTTGGCTACAGTCAGTTTAGGTTGTCCCTTAACTGATGCATTAGACCTGATGTATTGCTCAGCCATCTTATTTAAATCTTCATTCGTGCAATGTCCTTGCTTACTCTCCGGGATCTAACCAGTCTCAAAGAACTTTGCTTTCCACCCTCTTATTGTACGATCCGACTTGCCAATCATAATGCCTGCAATTTCAGCTGCCTCAGTTTCCTTCTTCTGTAACAGAGTACTCAGTTGGAAAGTTAAAAAGACCAAGGGATATCAGATCATTTCGCTCAAGTTGGCCCACCCAATTCTCACAGAGAGTGTCTTTAACATGATCTAAGTCAGATTTTATACTATTGTCAATTGAGAATGATGTATCTACCTCTTCATTGTCTGTATTGAGTTCTTCTAGTGAAGTATCAGGCATCCTGAGCAAATCCTCCATCTCCAAATCATTAGTAGTCTCCATTGACAGATTCATCAATGATGCTAACTCTTCCAATGTCTGGTTCCTTTCTTGATGTCTTCTTTTGGCTTTTATCAAACTTTTATGGCACTGTTTTCTTTGTTTAGACTTAGGAGGCATTTCAAAAGAGAGAAACTTGGCGTTAGTCAAAGTGTGAATCTTCACCCGGTTAACCATGTGGGTATCGTATATGATGTCATACTCATATAAATTTTAAATGTATGATGTCATAGATGGCCTAAATAGGTTGATTAAGTGAAAACAGTACAAACAAACTATGATCATTGATATTAAATATATCATTTAAAAGAGCTGTGCAAGATGAACAAATTGATGCAAAAATCAAGAATATTGGATGTTGTTTACACAAGTTACAGTCTGAAGTAGGTTTTGGAAATACATGCCTGGTTGCACTATACCTTCAATAATTGATTGTTAACATCTCCAAGAGATATAAACCAATTAAAGGACCAGTGTCTTTATCATATACTGAGTCTTCTTTGATGTGTATTTCATCAGTTAATATGCAAACATGTTTTGCCAGTCCTCAAGATGATAGTAATCAGCAGCTCTAACTAAATCATTGTCAACTTCATTTGAAAGTTTGCAGGATGATTTTATGTAGTGTGTGTAGTTAATGTACATTGTGAAGGCAGCTTTAATATGGAAGATGTCCTCAAAGTTTCATATGCTCCACTTGACAGATGTTGTAAAAGACATCATTTAATTATTAGTAGGTGGTACCTCATTGACTTTGGATCAGAATATGATGCTGCTTTTTGTTGTTGTTCCCAAAATATTATCTGAAAGGAATCCTTTGCATATGTATCATGTATTTGTTTATTATGCTTTTTTTAAAAACAATATAGTACAACATAGTACAATAATAACTAGTTATAGTGGTGGTATCCAGTATACTCACAAAATAATATAGTAATTATAGTACAGAAGATAGGAAAAGAAAAGTGAAGGTGTCAATGAGCCACTCTCCCTTCAGAGAGGGCCCGATCCAATGAATTGAGATTAGAAAAAATGGGTTTGTGATATGATGAACGAGCTCATTGTAAAGATAGAATAGCAGATCTAAGAAGAGAAAAAGATAGTCGGCACCGAATATAGTTAAGATGTGTGAATAAGGTTTTTTAAGATGATCTGACAAGTTGGAAGCTAAACTATTGTAGAAGGTGGTAGCTGCAGATCCCATCCCACCAGCAGTTGTGAATACCAGAGGTGTGAAAGTTCCATGCTAAAATACTGTCTTATTTTCTCTTGTTCATTTCTCCTATGGGAAGCTTTGTGTGTCGATCTGAAGTAAGTGGTGGAAAATGGATTATAAACTCTAACATCAAAAAAAGCTCTATCAGATGGAGACCAGACATTAGAAGCAGCTATATCCACACGTGCATTGTCTTCTCTATTACTAGATTGATGTGATAAATGTTCCCTGGTAAGTGGCTGAAGGAGAGGTTCAATTAGAACATTTGAGCTGGTTTCAGTTTTTGCAGTAATACTCCTAAAGGAGGAGCCACATATGCAATGAGAGGGAGATGAGGTGGAGTCCAGCCATATCTAAGGCAAATGGCATCTATAAATGCTCCCTTGTGTAAAGAAAAGCCATGGTTCAGCTATAGGCAGAGCTGTCAGCCACAAAGAAGCACCTTTCTCACTAGCAACCACAAGGCATTGTTTAAGAGACGAATCAGAGAAAGACTCGTACAAGTCGGAGAAGAGTGTATTAACATTAGCTTGGTGGTTTGATTTCACTTTGTTTTTTCTTATTACTTGTAATATTCAAAACTAGATTAACGAGATAGTATACTGGAATCTTCTTTGATTTCTGAAGACAATTCAATCCTAGCAGATAGTTCCACCCTGAGCTCTGGCAGTTCCAACTCTAGTAATTCCAGCTGCACCTTGACAACTGTAACAGACTAAGGTTAAAGGTATCTCTTTTGAAAACAAAAATCACACACACAAGTTACAGAAATCATTACTTAAATAGAAAACCGAACACAAAGAGCATAAGAATATATAGAAAATGCACAATAACCAATGGTAAGGCTTAGGAGGCTATGAGGCTACTAAAAGTAAGGCCTAATAAATTATAACCAAAGTTTTAGCACCTATTCAAGTCCTAATTAACATGTCTAGAGATTACATAAACAATGTCTTAAATGAGATGCAATGGGTCCTCCACATTTTCCTCCTCCTTCTCTGGCACGAAGTCCAGCCTCAACAAGTATCTGCGTTGGCATTCTGCCGACCCTTCCGATGTTCCACGGTAAAGTTATATGGCTGTAGCAGCAAACTCCAACGGGTTAAATGGGCGTTCTTCTCTTTGAACTTGTGCAACCATTGTAGAGCCCTATGGTCTGTCTGGATAATAAACCGTTTTCCCATTAGATAGGCTTTAAAGTGTTTGATAGCAAATACGATCGCCAAACATTCTTTCTCCACAGTCAAGTAAGCACGCTCCCTCGGCAATAGTTTTCTACTGAAGTAGGCTATTGGTCTGTCTTCTTCTCCTTGGCTCAACACAGCTCCCACTCCTACTCCTGATGCATCGGTCTGTAAAATAAATGTCTGTATAAAGTCTGGATTTCTCATCAAAGGTGCAGTGATCAGTGTGTGTTTCAGCTTCTTGAATGCGTTCTCTGCCTTGTCGTCCCAGTTTACATTTTCTGGAGTGTTCTTTTTTGTTAAATTGGTTAAAGGTTCAGCGATTGTTGCATAGTCCTGTATGAATCGTCGGTAGTATCCTGTCATTCCTAAAAATGCTCTCACATGTTTCTTTGTCTTTGGTGTCTTGACTTCAGCAATAGCTTGTACTTTACTACTTTCTGGTTCCACTCCTCCTTTCCCAATTCGATAGCCTAAGTATACACAGTCCTCTGCTCCAAACACACACTTTGCCATTTTTACTGTCAGTTTCGCTTCCTCCAGCTTCTGTAGTACTAGTTTCAGGTGTGTTAGGTGTTCCTCCCAAGTGGTACTGTAAACAATAATATCACCTAAATAAACTCCCACAAAGTCATCGGTCTCTCGTAACACATTGTCCATAATTCGTTGAAATGTTGCTGGTGCTCCACTTAATCCAAAGGGCGTGTTTATGAACTGATACAATCCTTTTGGTGTAATAAAGGCAGTCTTTTCTTGGTCTTCTTGTTTTATTGGTACTTGCGAGTATCCCTTGGCAAGATCCAAAGTAGAGATAAAATGAGCATTTCAAACTCTGTCCAGCAGCTCGTCAATCCTTTGCATTGGGTAGGCATCAAATTTAGTTACAGCATTTAACCTCCTATAGTCAACGCAGAGTCGAACTCCACCATCCTTCTTTGTAACGATAACCATAGGTGACGCCCACTCACTGTCTGACTGTTCAATGATTCCATTCTTTTCCATTTCTTCCAGCTCCTCCATGACCTTTTTCTTGTATGCTTGAGGTATCCTGTATGGCTTCTGTCTAATAGGGGTGGCATCCATTGTCCTTATCTTGTGTAGGGCTCTGTCTGTCCTTCCTGGTGTCTCCTTAGTCACATAAGGGAATCTAGATAAAAGACGATCGATGTCCTCCCGTTGTTTACTTGTGAGTTGCTCTCCATATTGTATTTCTCGTCCATGGCTCTAGTAATATTTGTCCAATCCATCCCCATCCTCGATAACAGCGTTTACGTTACATTTTCTCTCCTGCCATTTCTTCAGATGATTGATATGGAATATCTGTTTGCGACCTCCTTTGCCCAGCATCAGTATCTCGTAATTGACTTTCCCTACTCGTCTAGTCACTTCATACGGTCCTTGCCACTGTGCAACAAATTTTGTAGTACTACTTGGTAGTAATAATAATACTTTGTCCCCTGGCTACAGATCCATCTCACCTGTCTTCTAGTCATAGTATTTCTTCTGTCTTGCTTGAGCTACCTCCCGGTAAGCAAATAAAACATATGGTACCATGGTATCCCAATTTCTCTTCTCTCCTTTCAGTACCTTTCGCAGCATTCCTTTTAATGTCCTGTTGAAGCGTTCCACTAGTCCATCAGTCTGTGGATGGTAGGGGCTAGTACGTAGAGCCGTGACTCCAATGAGTTTGTATAGTTCTCCCAGTAGTGATGATGTAAAGTTTGTCCCTTGGTCGGTTAATATCTTTCCTGGTATTCCATGTCTAGCGAATATTTCAATTAAAACTTCTGCTACTTTCTTTGCTGTAATGTTCCTCAATGGTATTGCCTCTGGGTATCTGGTTGCATAGTCACTCAGTACTAATATGAAGCGATTTCCTTGTCTTGTCCTCGGTAATGGTCCTATAATATCCATTGCAATACGCTGAAATGGTTCTCCAATGATTGGTAACGGTATTAATGGTGCTCTTCCTCCTTGTCCTCCATGGAGTTGACATTCCTCACAAGTCTCACACTATCATCTCACATCTTGAAATAGTGTCGGCCAATAGAATCGTTTAAGTATCCTCTGTGTGGTTTTATCTCGTCCTAGATGTCCAGCGAAGGGAATATCATGTGATATAAACCTGATAACCTGCTTACAATACTTTCGTGGTAGCACGATCTGTTCATATGTGATGTTAGGTGATTCTCTTGGTCTCCACACACGGCACAATAGTCCCTCAATGTGTTTAATCCTACTTGGGTCCTCTCGTCTCTTCCATTGTTGTATCTCCGGGTCTTCCTCGTGTTCCTTCTTGAGTTGTACAGTATTACATGTCCCAATCCAGCAACGATTATGTTGTCTCTTCTCAGATTGAGTCAGATAGTTCTTATTCCTCCTTGGTTGCTCAAAAAAGTCCTCCACAAACTGATATTCGTCTCCAATAAATCCGGTTCTCCCCTTAGTGTCCACTTGTGACTTTAGTATTTCTGGCGTCTGAGTTATGCATGTCTCCTCCTGAGTTCCTAACGTTTCCTGAGTCTTTCCCTGAGTCCTGAGTGTCTCCTCCTGAGTGGTCGGTATCCTCTCCTGAGTGTTTGGCGTCCTCTCCTGAGTCTTTGGTATCTCCTCCTGAGTAATTGGCATCTCCTTCCTAGTACTTGGGTTTTCTGTCTGAGTCTCTTCAATTCTCTTCTTCTGTGCACGCGTAACGACTGACATTGCTCCCTCCATTGAATCCTGCAGGTGAATTCCATTGTCTTTGGCCAGTTGACAACGTAAATCTAACTGCTCCGTTTTCGATAGGCGTTTCACCATATGTCGGTGTAGTGGTACATCTCTTCCTAAAAGTACCTCCTCAGCAAGATCCCTTACAACAGCAGCCTTCACCTGGTATTCCTCCACATCCATTTTAACTTTAATGGATGCTAGCAGGTATTCGCCGGTAGCTCCATTCCCAAAGTTAACGACGATAGTCTCCTTTTCTATATCGGCTGGTGAAATAAGATCCCTGTTTACTACAGTGCGTGATGCTCCACTGTCGATCTGCATCCTCATGGGTTTCCCATTTACTTGACCTTCTCCCACGAATGTACTGTCCTTCTTTCCCTCCTAGATTTGGTACGTCTTATCCATACAATTCCTTGCAATATGTCCTTTCTTCTGATATTTGTAACATTGTATCTCTGACATAGGTTTCCATTCCCTTTGTGTGTAAGTACTTTCGTTCTTCTGTCTCCCTGAATCCCTATTAGGTCGGTCATGGTGTGTGGGCTTATAATCCTGGTACCTTGGTTTCTCCCTGTTCTGCGTTGTCCTACCATGAGCAAAATCGTAAGCTTCAATTAGTTCTGCCACAGCAGCTGGCGTCTCTGGAGTATGTGATGCTACCCACATCTTCAACTTATGTGGTAGCCCATTAACCAGCTGTTCCACGGCCACTCGATTTAGTATCGTGTCTACTCTTTCGTCAGGTTGTAACCACCTTCTCATTAACTTCACCCCCTTTGATACCCATTCTGTGGGCTCGGATTCCCTTGTCCACGTCAATGCGTGAAACTGCTTCCTACTCCTCTCTGGGTTGATGCTGAATACATTTAGAATAGCAGTCTTCACTGTATTGTATCCTACAGCTGTCATTTCCGGGTCGGTATAGACAGCTTGGGCCTTTCCTTTCAATAGTGGAGTGAGCCGAAGCACCCACTCCCTCGCAGGTACGTCTTGTAAGTCCATGATACCTTCAAAAGCCTCAAGGATATCCTGGATATCTTCACCTTCTTCGTAGGTGGCTACTTTCAGATGCTCGGTCGGTCTCCGCTCCTTCAGAGTCTCCATCATAGTCTCCAATTGCTGTGCGTGCTGTTCATGCATAGTTCTCACTTGCTCTTGGTGTTCCTCGTACTGTTGTCTTCTCCGCTCTTCCTGTAATCGTCGATGCTCCTCCTCCCGCAAGTGTCGTTCCTCATGGCGTCGTTCCTGCTCCTGCTGGAATCTGGTTAGCTCAGCTAAAGCGCCAGCTAGTTGCTCCATCCCTTGTTCCGAAAATTTCACAGATGTCTCCTGGGTAATAGTTTTGTTAGCGGTGTCTACAAGTATGGCTCTCCGCGCTGTCTGTTGTCCTAGCTGGTGACGATAGTCCTGGCGTGGCAAATCCCTTAGTCCGTAATTCGTTCGATCGGGTCTACTGCTGCTCATAGAAGTGGTCATCCCCTACAACTGTTTTGAGGAATCCCACCACAACAACCAGTGGACTAATGTGGCCATTTTGCTTTGTTGCCTTTCTGGTTTGTTGAAATGTTGATATCTTGAAAAGATATGATGAAAAATTGACAAAACTCCTACTTTATAACATAGCAGGGATCCAACATTTCAGGAAATCAAGAAGTCAACATCACAGGTATTCAACAATTCCACATTGCAGAGATTCAACAATTCCACATTGCAGGGATTTAGCAATTCAAAGTAGCAAGGACTCAACAATTCGACATTGCAGGTATTCAACGATTCGACAATGCAGAAATTCACCTATTCAAGATAGCAATAATTCAATAAATGAACAATTTAGCAAAGCAACAGTTCAGCAAACCAACAATTCGATAAATATATAATTCATGAAATCAAAATTTAACATAACAGACATTTAGGAAGTTAACGTTCAAACTTAGCAGGAATTCATCAATGCAGCCATTTGACTTACCAACAGTTCAGCAAATCAATAATTCAACAAATCAGAAATTCAACAAATTAACAAATTAACAACTGTACAAGCAGAAATTTGGCAAACTATATTTATATGAAATTTTGTAGTTAATTTTTATTCTAAGAATTATAATTTAAAATGGAGAAAGTGGACAAAGATCTTGTGGAATCATGGATTAAACAAGGACATTCTTATCAGTTGATAAGTCATAAGCTAATACATTATTACCCAAATATAAGGCAAGGATTGTCTGGTAGGAGTGTGAGAAGATTTTGTGATAAACACAACATTAAAAGGCTGTCATCTAATGAAATTGATGAAGTAGTCAGTGATGCAGTTGAGGAAGTAAAACAATTATTTTTTCGCAATATCTCAAAATTGATTATAGGTTGGTGAGGTATATGGACGTAAAATGATGATAGGGTATCTGGAGTCACAAGGAATGAAGATAGGTGAACATAGCTTTGGAGCATCATTAAAAAGGGTGGCTCCAGAGAGTCATGAAGGACGAAGACAAGATACAATCAACAAGTCTAATCCGATTCCATACAAAGCCAATTATTTTGGTCATAAGCTTCACCTTGACCAAAATGAGAAATTGATACATTATGGTGTTACACATGTAATATCAGTTGATGGTTTTTCAGGAATGATTGTGTCTCATGTTACAATGTCTATAAAGAACAATCTAGTGATATATAAAAGGGTTTATAGGTAATGTAGTGACCATGACAAGTACATTAATTTTATTTGCTAACAGGGAGGCTGTGACTAGGCATGGATTATGGGATCAAATTAGAGTTGATCATGGGAAAGAGTTTTACATAACACTTTTTATTCATAGTAAGCTCAGGCATCATTTTGGACCAAGACATGTCACTGCATACTATCAAACTCCTTCAACAGGTAAATAAGCAATTGCTTCAGAAGTGTTAGTTATGGGATGACAATACTCTTACAGAATTTAACAGTTGAGAGATTATGGCCACAAGTGAATTCCAGAGTGAACTATCCAATTAAGTGGATATTAGTGAAAATGGAAGAAGATGAAGTGATTGATATTTTAGATCCTGTAACTCTTTTTTGTGTGTCTTTCATCACTATCAATACGTCAGCAATTGGAATGGAAAGATTTGTAGCTGCATGGAATTGCCACTCCATTTCAGGTACTATTAATGTTTTGACCTATTTTACAACTTTACTATTCAACATGCACATACAGGCAAAGGAATTCCAAATGTTCTTGCCCAGGATTTATCACACATCACTGTAATTCCAGCTGTGGCAATCCCTGAAACTTCTTTTGCTCTTCCTGAATATGAAAGAGATCAAGGCAAGCTGACACACTTCACTCCATATGGTGTTGATCCATTGCAAGACAGACCTGACCTTTCAGCTAAATGAGACCAACTTTTTTATTCACAAGGCTTTTCATATGACACCATTTTCACTGACACCGTGTCAGGAAGTGGCTTCCAACTTAACAATACAATCATTACATTCAAACATTTAACAAATAGATTAACTCAACTGTTGTAAATAGATTTAGAAATAAATACCTCGAGTTGTTCATGAATCAGGAATCTGGTAGTTTTCATTGTCTAACAGAACAACATCTCCACTAAACAATTCTACAGAAATAACGTTAGCTATATATTCAAGTTTTGCAGTTGAGGATGTTAATGTGATTGGAAAGTTTGATTGTTTTTTGAGTTCTCTATCAGAAAATTTATGTATTTCTATAACCTTACGCCATTCTTCTTCAGTTTGCTTAGGTGATACTTCTTGCTTATCAGACGGATTTTTTTTCAAAGAACTTCGCTCGTTTTGAAACAGGGTTGCATTTCTTGACCACGTTACTTGTGCTGGAATTGATGGTCATCGAAGAAACTGTACTAGATGATTGACCCTGTACTAATGGCCTCACAAAAGCTGGCTCTCCATCAACCTCGTACTCAGTAAACTTATCCAGACCAGTAAAAATACCTGACTCATCAGGTGTCTCAACAGTTCCATCTTCAGGAGACAGCAATATAATGCTGTCTGGGAATAAGCTAAATATTTTACCAATCAACTTGATTGTCAGCTGATCTGGCTTGAGTTTAATCTTCCTCTCCTGGTATGTTAAAGAATATACCTCCATTATCTTCACTGCAAACTCACAAAGAGCAAACAAGGAGTTTAAACACTACTAACAACACAGAAATCTCTTATTAGAATTGTGACCGTATCTCTATGCATATTCAGTAAATTTATACATAAATTTATTATCAATTTATTATCAATACATAAACATTGATTTCAGTGCGCTTTGGTGCACACGCACACTACAGTTGCTGGATTGTTGGTTTGTTGAATTTTACATTTATCGAATCATTGCTTTGCTGGACTGTTACTTTGATAAATTGTTCATTTACAGAATTTCTGCTACGTTGAATTGCTGAATCCTTCCTATGTCGAATTGTTGAATACCTGTGATGTTGACTTCTTGATCTCCTGAAATGTTGGATTCCTGCTATATTATAAAGTAGTTTTGTCAATTTTTCATCATATTTTTTCAAGAAGTCAACATTTCAACAAACCTGAAAGGCAACAAAGCAAAATGGCCACATTAGTCCACTGGTTCTTGACCAACCAGCTCACTCCCAACTCCAGCTTTGGCTCTAGCCTACCTTATCTTCCCCTTAGTGGTGGACCACTACAAAATTCTACCAGTGATCAATGTAGGTAGATTTGGAATACACTTACTTTACTTTTTGGTACATACATGTAATAAGATGAAATTTTATTACTAACAAAGTAAATATATGCATAGCATGTTCTGTAAATAGACATCCTCATAAAATGATACATAAATTGAAAATTAGTAAACATTGACTAATATGAAATTTCCACTAGGACACTCTGTCACATCTCTACCACACAACAGCCCAGATATGATGGGCAAATCTCCAGCTGATTTTTTCAACCTTCTTTTTTGCGAGGAAATCAAGGAAAATATATGGACAGAGACTACTAGATTTGCTGATCAGTATATACAAAAACATGCTGATTTTATAGCCAGTCATCCTAAAGCTAGAGTCCATGATTGGATAAGACAGTCTATGACACTAAAGGAGGTGGATGCTTTACTCTCTATTATCATTGCTATGGGAATTGTTGGATACCCATCTATCAGGTATCAAATAGATTATATTAGGTAAAATTATTCCTTTTTTTCTTTTAGAAGTTACTGGAGTCAAAAGTAGCCTTTTGCCAATACTAACTTCTCATCTATCATGTCTGGACATCAATTTGAACTTGTAACAAAGTTTCTTTATCTCAACGACTCAGAAAATATACCTTCTCCTGACAGTTCAAGCTACAGTAGACTACAAAATCAGGCCATTTCTTGATGTACTACTAACCAACTTCAAAAAAAAAAACTATAAGCCATCACATAACTTGTCAATTGATGAATCCATGTTAAGTTTCAAGGGAAGACTGTCATGGATTTAATACATGCCAAAAAAGCCAACTAAATGGGGCATGAAAGCATGGGTACTGGCAGATGCTAGTAATGGCTATGTATATAATTGGATATTATATACAGGAAAAGATACTAGCAGCACTTCTGGGAAAGGATTAGGTCACCGAGTAGTACTAGAGCTAGTCCAAGACTTGGTTGGAAACGAACATACCATCTACGTTGACAACTTTTACATATCACCATCTCTTTTTACCGACTTGATCCAACTTGGATTTAAAGGTTGTGGAACTCTTAACCCTAATAGACAAGGGATAACTTATTCATTTCAAACTCAAAAGCTCACAAAAGGAGAGATCTACTCAGAGTGAATAGACGATGATGCAATGCTGTTTGAAGTGGAAAATGCTGTTTGAAGTGGAAAGACAACCGGGAAGTATGTGTGCTTTCTACTTTTCATGTTGACAGTGTCACTTCAAAGAAGAGATGAACAAAGCATTCTGTGGATGGGACAGAGGTCATCAAAAAGCCAAAGGTTGTTGAAGACTACAACCAATATATGGGAGGTGTGGCTAAATCAGATCAGCTCGTACTATACTATGGGTTTGCACATAGGAGGGTGAAATGGTGGGAAAGGGCATTTTTTCACTTGATGGACCTCTGTCTTGTCAATGCTCACATATTTTATAACAATCACAGCACAGGAAAGCTTACCCAACTAGAATTTCGAACTGAGGTTGGTAAAAGTCTCGTGGCATTTCATGTCTGTAGATTTACGACCTCTTCTCCTGACTGAAAGGCCGTTTCCAGAAATAATACCAAGTGACACACCACATGGAGGTCATCCACAATGTAAAGTGTGCCAATCTAGAAAAAAAAGAGATCACAAACACAATATCAATGTAAACAATGTAAAACACTGTTACATTTACACCCATGTTTTGAAATCTATCACACCACACCTCTTAGTCATTATCGTAATCATCAATCTTTCAAATCATTTACATCACTTAGCTATCTCTCTCTAAAATCTCATACTTACTGTCTAATATCAAGTACTATTTATATTCACTACTTATAATATAATATTAATGATTATAATTAATTATATACTAATTACTATTCACTACTTATGCACTCAGGCTTTACTATCAAACCAACAATAACAACAATTATTATGATTATGATATACACACATTATACTACTTAACCAGATACACCTCTATTGTTTCGAGCCACAGACTTCAAGCAATTACTACGCATACGACAAACGTTCTTCTCGTCGTAAAACTTGTAAATACACATATCAAAATCTCAGAAGAGATCAGGAAACACTTTCACAACAACAGACCTATCCAAAATAGAGTAATATAGCTCCCCATAACACTACTAACCGTGGTACAATGACCGCATAACAAATAGGTTTAACGAACCTTCTTCTTCTCGTCAAAACTTGTACACACGCGCTTCAAATTATCAACAAAAGCAAGAAACCCTTGCACAACAATAGAACTGTTCAAACTAGTGCACGTACCACTCCAGAAGACAGAAAAACTGAGTAAAGGTCACCTCGAGCAAAACGTGCATAACGACGTAAATTGGCCACCCACAAGAAATGAAATGTTAATAATTTGATTATCCGTGAAAGGGTTAACTTCTTAGACTTGAGAGCTGCATCGATTTCTGTTCCGAAGTGTTTCGGTAATGGAAATGGTTTGGGAGTGGAATGGTATCGTTCTTCACTATTATTTTCCTTTTCTTGTCTACATTTCCTGTTGATTCCTTAGCATCATCCTCATCTTCATCTAATATACAGCCTCTAGCTCGTTTACCAACTTCACATAATCATCACCATCACTATTAATTGACATACCCGAAGGACCAGTAGAGACATCACAAACAGCTATATCATGATCATCACCAGAGTAACGAGTAGTTAGAGTAGTATCTCCAGAAGCTTGTGACCTAGCACAGCTAAGTGTCAAAGCCACCGACAAAGTAGAGACATCTTCATCTTCAACTATTGACGTTTTAGGAGTGATGCATGGTGTAACTAGCTGTGGAGTTACAATCACTTTCAGTTTGTTTCTGTTACAAAGGACTGCTGTATCATCTAGTTTAATAAATTCGTTCCAATCTGTATTAAACTTCTGAAAATATACGTTGATAGCAACATTCCCTTGAAATTAAAAAGTTTGCGGAAACGTTCTTTCAGATATCTTAGCTCGCTTCCTTCGCACATATCGCTATCACCAACTTTCACGATGATATTTCTTTCTAGGTATGATAACATTATCGTGCCTTAATTACGAGAGGCGGGCCAGTGTGCATTAATTAGAGTTATCGTGGTTATGGAGTGCTTTCTATAGACGTCTTTGGTTGAACGAGTAGAAGTTATAGTAAGTTCTGAAGCATTTTTCAATTCTACAACAAATAAAGAAGCATGGGCATGTGCGGCTGCCGTGTGTCTTCGATTCCTTTTAGAGAAGGAGAAGCAATTTTGTAAATGAATGTTACTGTGACGAATGAAGACGGTATGACTGCTGAATATGCTGCTGACGAGGACTCTGAAGTAGAGAGTACCACCGTTGATGAACTGCCATCATGTAGTTCACAATTGCAGTACATGAAGCATGCCATCTAAATTGGACAATACCGATCTATTTGCTTTCAGACACAAAGAAACGTCATCCTTTATTTTATCAACTGTGTACTGAAAAATTGAAGTAAAATCATCCACTAGACCATCAAGTGCTGTTTGTGAAACTCTTCTTATCTCCTTGATCTTCAATAAAAGAGAGAAATTGGATAGCATTTTTCAGGATCACAATCCTTTTCATAATCTGAATACCAAATTTCTACAAGAAAAGTTTTACAAAGAGCATTTTAATCTTTTGGTAAGTAGAACGTCTCTTTTACTAACATACAGTAAATTAATTTTATAGATGAAAACTTCTACTATGTGCCCTTTTTAAAATCACTGCAAATTTTTCTCAAAAGATCACTAGTTTTTGATGAGGTAAGTTACATGCAATTACATACTGTATATCATTAGTAATTTTTTTGTAGGTTATGAGAGGACATTCCAGAAGTGACAGACTACTGGGTGATTACTGTGATGGTTCTGATTTCTCACATCATCCGTTATACTCTGTTGATCCAACATCATTGCAAATTCTCCTCTATTATGATGACGTTGAAGTTGTAATCCTTTGGGCACCAAAGTGAAACTTCATAAACTTGGTATTTCAGTGCGTGTTTCTAATACTACTTTATCAATTTAGGACTATTTTACTATCTACTTGGTAATCTCAGTCCTTATTTACACTCTCAATTAGAATCCATTCAACTTCTAGCAATTACCAAATCACCTTTTATATCCAAATATGGTATTTTAGAACATTTATGGAAGAAATGAAAACACTAGGAGAAGTATGTATTTATTCTGTATGAATATTACTATACCTTTTTTAGAATGGTGTTGTTATTGAAAAAGATGGCCTAAGAAAAATTTTTAAAGGCACAATAACTTTGTCTTCTGGAGACAATCTCTCATCTCATTGTCTTGGAGGTTTCAAGGCACCTTCTGGTGCACTTCGTATTTGTAGGCACTGTATGGTTACCTCCAATGACATACAAACAAAAGTTAGTATTACATTTATTTATTAAGATTTAATCTATATCATTTTGTAGTTTAGTGCCATTGATTTTCAGTTGCGAAATGGAGAAGTGCACTCCCATCATTGTCCTTTTCTTGATGACCCTATACATAAGCATGCTACTACAACATACGGTGTTTGCAGAAACTCAATCTTAAACACATCAAAATATTTTCATGTTGTTGAAGGTCTATAGTTACAACTCAATTTATAAGACAACATACCACTGGATTCACTGCTATGTAGAACCATTAGATAAAATTCCACTAAAAATGAAAAATTATTTAGTACGAAGCCACTTATATTAACAGATATAACTAACAGTATGTAGTCAACAGTTGAAATATGTCAACCTATGATAGTTTTATTCACCAAAGTAAGAGAACTCCACTCTACTGGTATAGTTGGACTACAAAATGATGACATTGAGGTCAATCAAATAATCATAGTAACCATGGCAATAGCATCATCCCTTACTTGTATTTGACTTGACATATATAATGATATGGTTCTCGTAATATCTATTAACAACACACAATGACACATAACAAAGAACTATACTAATAAACATACTCGTTCATAGTCATCTACAGCACTAGATTACAGCTATTTTCCACGTGTACTACCACGCCCACTAAAAGAAATGAACTCGCCTTTCTGAGCCACACCTCTCAAATCCAAACTTGCCAGATTGATCTGTCCCCTCTAGTTGAGATTGTCAAGATGAGTGATATCTACATGAAATAAAAGTAACTAAAGTTACTAACTGTTGTTGTCAAATTACCTAGTTTAGTCCCTTGTATTGTACATATATAATTAAAGTAAAGTAAGTCACATTATCAAACATATATGTATATCTATTTACATGTCGAAATCAAGCATAACGTTTAGGATATTAATAGTTATTTTGTTATTTATACTGACTATATCTGACATAATAGGAATTAGTGTTCTCTTTATTTCCACAGGATATATTAGAATAGCCATGGGCTAGTGGTGGACTCCTTATTGAAGGGACAGTAAAGGCCAAATGTGAGATGTGGGGTGGATGGACATATGTAACTGGTAACTGTCCTGTCACTTGTATCATACATTGAGAAATACAACGTATAAAGTGAGTATAAACAATGCATCTTATACTCAATACCCTCCTATGGAGGTCTCATGACAATTATAGAATCTATAATTATAAATATTGGGTTAACAGGTAACCTGATAATTGCTTTCTCTCTCTCTCTCTCTCTCTCTTTCTCCCTCTCTCTCTCTCTCTCTCTCTCTTTCTCTCTCTTTTTCTTTCTCTCTATAATATTACTCAATGGTACATGTGTGACAATTGACAATATGTGTGGATACAAGGACCTTTCAGAACATTAAAAATGAAAATTACTATAACTTCAGAACAAAATATTTGTTTTGAACATACAAACATAATAATAGAACAAGTACTATAACTTTGCCCATTGAAAGTTGTAGGTGAGGGTTTTACAAACTTACATGAACATGACTTGTAAGGAAAAAATTAAATGAGTGTCAAGATGAAAAAAGACTAACTAATTGTACACTTTTACGTATTAGCAAACAGAACCATTTTATTAAAAATGAATTGTATATCCAGTTCATCTTCCTGTTGTGTGATCCTTAGCACCTAAAGTGAAAAAATCTAATTTTATTACGATGAATTTAAAATAAGTTATTGTTTTATTGCCAAGTGTGTGGTAGATCTAACCTGGCACCAAAGTGAGATAAATGGATTTTAATTTAGATGAGTTCTTTGTAAATTCATAGTAATAAAATTGAAGTCACGTTGGTGCAAGTAGGTTTTAAATTCAAGCATGCAGGACCACACATAGCTGTATGGTAAATCATGTACACTGAGGCATGTCATTGATGCTTATAAAAGTTAGCATCACATCATGATATACTGACAAACATTAGTATGATGTATGTTATCATGTGTAGATTTATAAATATAAAAACTTAATTATTACCCCTGTCTATCTCTCTGTCTTTCCCTCTCTCTCTCTCTCTCTCTCTCTCTCTCCCTCTCCAGAGATATAACTATACATGTCTCCAGAGATATAACTATAATCCTCTTATAGTAAATCAGTAGATATATCAAGTTTAGGATGTATTTCAGCTGGAATATACATTGGAAGGTAATTAAGCTAAACAATTGACTGTAAAAGAGTTTAACCAAGACTTTGTAGTGTTATTAATTTAGAACTTTTGTAGTAAACATGTTTAGTACATTTTAATATTGTTACTGATGTTAACTATGAAGACCACACATAATTGCTGGTTATAACAGCCTATATATATACAATACCATGCACTGTCATGAATTAAAATATTTTTGTAGTACTGCTTTATAATGAAATTTCTTTAGTACAGTTATTGTTTGTGGTGCTAAGTATCAAGACCATAAATAATAAATCTCTCTTATCTTTTGTCTTTTTGTTGTACTGTCAACATTACAATGTATATGAAAACCTAGGTGTATTCTATAACATGTCTACTTTATAGTTATCATAATAGTTGTGTTTTTTGTCACATTTGAACAGCTGTTTTTTACTCTGTTAATAACTAGATGTGTTAATTGTAATATAGCAACTATGAATATTATTATCTATGTTCTTATATAGAGAGGATGATGTCACATTATGTATTACTTGTTTACTTGAGTTTGTTATTTTCAATTGGAATACTTGGTTTCATTTCATTAGGAAGCAGCACTTTATATAAATTTTTTAATAGTCAAAGAGCCACAATATTTTCATTATAACAACTACAACAATTCAACAATCAGCTAATAATTAATACAATACAACATAATATCTCCAATAGGGTACATACTGCATACAGCTTTAGTAAACATTTTATAGGCATTGCATTTTTTATAAAACCTAGCATCACATCAGGATATACTGATAAACACAAGTATGATATGTTTGATCAAGCATAGATTTATAAATATAAAAACACCTAACTTAATTATTACCCCTCTCTCTCTCTGTCTCTCTCTGTCTCTGTCTCTCTCTCTCTCTCTCTCTCTCTCTCTCTCTCTCTCTCTCTCTCTCTCTCTCTCTCTCTCTCTCTCTCTCTCTCTCTTTCTTTCTCTCTATGATGTTTCTCAATGGTACATGTGTGACAATTGACAATATGTGTGGATACAAGGACCTTTCAGAACAGCAAAAAATGAAAATTACTATAACTTCAGAACAAAATATTACCTCTCTCTCTCTCTCTCTCTCTCTCTCTTTTTCTTTCTCTCTATGATGTTTCTCAATGGTACATGTGTGACAATTGACAATATGTGTGGATACAAGGACCTTTCAGAACATTAAAAATGAAAATTACTATAACTTCAGAACAAAATATTTGTTTTGAACATACAAACATAATAATAGAACAAGTACTATAACTTTGCCCATTGAAAGTTGTAGGTGAGGGTTTTATAAACTTACATGAACATGAATTGTAAGGAAAAAATTAAATGAGTGTCAAGATGAAAAAGGACTAATTGTACACTTTTACATATTAGCAAACAGAACCATTTTATTAAAAATGAATTGTATATCCAGTTCATCTTCCTGTTGTGTGATCCTTAGCACCTAAAGTGAAAAAATCTAATTTTATTACGATGAATTTAAAATAAGTTATTGTTTTATTGTCAAGTGTGTGGTAGTTTTAATTTAGATGAGTTCTTGTAAATTCATGGTAATAAAATTGAAGTCACGTTGGTGCAAGTCGGTTGCAGGACCACACACATAACTGTATGGTAAATCATGTACACTGAGGCATGTCATTGATTTTTATAAAAGTTAGCATCACATCATGATATACTGACAAACACTAGTATGATGTATGTTATCATATGTAGATTTATAAATATAAAACTTAATTATTACCCCTGTCTATCTCTCTGTCTCTTTTTTTTCTGTCTTTCCCTCTCTCTGTGTCTCTCTGTCTGTCTCTGTGTCTCTCTCTCTGTGTCGCTGTCTCTGTCTCTCTGTCTCTCTCTCTGTCTCTCTCTCTCTGTCTCTCTGTCTCTCTCTCTCTCTCTCTCTCTCTCTCTCTCTCTCTCTCTCTCTCTCTCTCTCTCTCTCTCTCTCTCTCTCTCTCTCTCTCTCTCTCTCTCTCTCTCTCTCTCTCTCTCTCTCTCTCTCTCTCTCTCTCTCTCTCTCTCTCTCTCTCTCTCTCTCTCTCTCTCTCTCTCTTTCTCTCTCTCTCTCTCTCTATGATGTTACTTAATAGTATAGGTCTCCAGAGATATAACTATGATCCTCTTATAGTAAATCAGTAGATATATCAAGTTTATGATGTATTTTAGCTGGAATGGTCATTAGAAGGTAAGTAAGCAAAATAATTGGCTGTAATAGTATTTAACCAAGACTTTGTAGAGTTATTAATTTTAAATGTTTGTAGTAAATATCTTTAGTCCATTTGTTTGATGTTATTGATGTTAACTATAAAGACCACATGTAATTGCTGGTTAAAACAGCCTATTCATGCACTGTCATGAATTAACATTTTTTTGTAGTACTGCTTTATAATGAAACTTCTTTAGTACAGTTATTGTTTGTGGTGTCAAGTATCAAGACCATAAGTAATAAATCTCTTATATCTTTTGTCTTTTTTGTTATACTGTCTTTATCTGTAATAGTAACAAGTAAACAAACATTTCTAATGTTCTTTACTTCTTAGATACCTAATATGATATTAATCAGGTCACTTATTAAACATATCAGTGCTACATTGTTGATATTGAGTCCTATTATTCAGTTGTACATGTAGGCTATACTGAAGTGGATTTCTTATCATACAGTGACAAAAGTTGATAGAAATTTAATGTAAACAAAACTTATTGATGACAAGCTCATCCTTATAATGGAAGGTGGATGTTTAATATCTGCTGCTAGGCAACAAAAGGCTAAGGATACACATTAGATTGTGGACTTTAGTCATGACCTTATTTCATAATTGTAAGAGTATTATTGACAGGTTTAGCTTTTAAAGTCTTGAATCAGCAAAGTCCATTGTAGTTAAATCACTTACATATAGAAGGAAGTGCTCTATAAATAAGGATCTCAAGATTACAATGTATATGAAAACCTAGGTGTATTCTATAACATGTCTACTTTATAGTTATCATAATAGTTGTGTATTTTGTCACATTTGAACAGCTGTTGTTTACTCTGTTAATAACTAGATGTGTTAATTGTAATATAGCAACTATGAATATTATTATCTATGTTCTTATATAGAGAGGATGAGGTCACATTATGTATTACTTGTTATTTTCACTTGGAATACTTGCTTTAATTTCACTAGAAAGCAGCACTTTATATAAATTAATTAATAGTCTAAGAATTACAATATTTTCATTATAACAACTACAATTATTCAATCATCAGTTAATAATAAATACAATACAACATAATTATATTTGTCCAACACTTTAGTTGTATGATAAAGGTTGTGAAGCATATTTGTTTGTTTAGGAACTTCTATCATATGATCAAACTTCTAGATGAGAGCAAATAGAGATTTAAGCAGAAAGGATAAATTGTTGACTCCAATATGGTACATACTGTATATAACTTTAGTATACATTTTATTGCTGTGTTTATTACTGACCCTAGCAAACAATTACTTTATCTAGTTTAAAAAAAGACCAGTCATAATTAATAGTACACTCTCATGTACATGAAAATTTGCTGAATTTGACTATTTGCTTGAGGTTGTTTGTTTAAGCTGATGTAAATATCATGACATCTATTAAATCAAAAACATGCAAGTTATTAATGGGAACTATATGACAGGTGTGACTATTGATAATATAATTTAACCACAATTTCTTGTTTATAACATTTCTTTAAGGATATTAAAGTTAATTCACTTGAAGGTTACTGTCAAATAATGAAGAACAAGCAAATAATCACATGATATGTTAGTATCTGTCTAATATGTGTGGATACAAGGACCTTCTAGAACAGGTAAAAAATGAAAATGACTATAACTTCAAACAAAATATTAAATGAACAGACAAACAGAGTGATAGAGCAAGTACCTTTGCCCACTGAGAGTTAAAGGTGAGGATTTTATAAACTTACATGAACATAACTTGTAGGAAACAATTAAATGGGTATCAAGATGAAGAAGGACTAACTAATTGTACATATTTACATATTAGCAAACATAACCATCTTATTAAAAATCAATGGTATATCCCAGTGTATCTTCCTACTGTGTGGTCTTTATCACCCAAAGTGAAAAAATCTAATTCTATTACTATGATTTTAGAATAACTCATTGTTTAATCATCAAGTGTGGTAGCTGAAACCTGGCTCCTAAGTAAGACAATTTTTTTGTAAATTAGATGTGTTCTTTGTAAATTCATAGTAATAACATTGAAGTCACAATGGTGCAGGTGGGTTTTCAATTCGAACATGCTGGATCACACTCATAGCTGTATGATGTATCATGTACACTGAGACATGGCATTGATTTTTATAAAACTTAGCATCTCATCAAGATATACTGACAAGCACTAGTATGATGTTTGTGATTATGTATAGATTTATAAATATAAAAACAGCTAACATAATTATTACTTCTCTCTCTATCTCTCTGTCTCCCTCCCTGTCTCTGTCTCTCTCTGTATCTCTCACTCACTCTCTCTCTCACTTACTCTCTCTAGGATGTTACACAGTGGTACAGGTGTCCAGAGATATTACTATAAATCAGTAGATATATCAAGTGTAGGATGTGTTTTAGCTGGAATGTACATTGAAAAGTAAGTAAGCTAAATAATTGCCTGAAATAAAGTTTAATCAAGTCTTCCTGGTGTTATTAATTTAGAACTTTTGTAGTACTGTTTTAATAGGAAATACATTTGCTTGTTGTGTGTTATGTTAAGTATGGAGACCACAAATAATAAATCACTCTTATTTTGTTCTCTTTGTTACACTTGTGTCTTAATTGTCTCTCTAATAATAGTAAAATATACATGAGAAGAATGCTCAAATAATGAAGCTGTGATCAGTAATAGTTAAGTAATAACATTTGTTTTCATTTTTCTGTGCTGAATGACAGTAAACACAATGTATGGATGTTATGAATATCCTATATTTATGTATCAAAGAACACTTCTTTTTGAATCTGTTCTGAAATTTATTTGCAAAGTTATTAAATATATTTTAATATTTATTTTTATGTAATCATAAACATTATTAAACAAAATTAAAGTCTGTCATATGTTGAAAGACATCAATCCTATTATAGTCTTGATATTATCTTAGGTAACTGTAATACTATTAAAAAGGTTAATAGTATGACACGTGCATTTGTAACACCTCTGTAGGGAGGATAGCAACAGCCCATTTATAAATGTCATGAATATATTCACTTCTATTGTTATGTAAATGATGTGAGTATTTAAGTCACACTCGTTTACATTATACTATCATCTGAGGAATACTACAGCATACAGAATACTTTTGCAAAAACAAAGTTAAGAAAGGTTCTGAATCAAACAGTGTCTGTGATCTAGTTAATGTAAGTAAATAAAGTGTTGTTTGTTATTGTTAACTGTGTTGTTACTTAGACAAAAATATAAATTATAATATTATGTTATACTTATATACATGTATGTGCAACATGCAGGTGGTTCTTATGTAGTCAGCCCCTCCTCCCAGTAGTAAATGTGTGGATGGTTTAGTCTGTATATACTTCTCGTTTAGAGCAATACATTGGTGGAGAATCAATGGCACATTCATGAGCCTAACGTTTTCAAAGTTGCTGATTTAACCAAAAACATGTGTAACCATGATTAACTATTTTGTTCATGCTGCAGCTTTTTATTCATAGGTTATAATCCAAGATTGAGGTAGTATATGATTTTTACATTGATGGCTGCAGATCAGAGGTGCATAATTCTACACTAGCTTAGTAGAATGATTCAAGATTAGCATATTATGATCCCTAGCACATAACCGTTAAACGTCAAATGTTAATGTATATATATATATATGGTCAAAGTGATCAAAGTATACTGCGCTCCGCTGGTAACATCATCCAGTGGGATCGTGTAATTAGCCTTTTAAAATATTCAAGGTAGGGTTAGGAAACTTTATATGCCGACTACTTTATGCGAGCCGTATGGCAAGCTATAAGTAACAAATCTAATTGTCACTTTCTGGCTTTAAAATACCTACCTAAGAATCTGAGCTTACAGCTTAACTCTCCCTATAATTTTCGTACAACGGGACAATAATTAGTCTCGTGTTGTCTGACGTTTCTGCATCAGAAAGTCTGTTAATAGATCTATATTATATTAAACAAGATGTGTTACTAACGGCTCACCATAATTCTGAGTGTCCCACTAAGCTGCAGTATAACAGGGCTATACTTAGTCTTGTGTCGCCTGACGTTTGTACATCAGAGGGAAGCGTATGCAAGTATATAATAAAAAAGTTTGTAATATAACTTACAAATAACTGTGTTTAGGTAGCCGACACCGGCAAATCCTTTTGCTGTAGATAGCCAATAAATTAACAAAGAAAATGACAGAAACTGTTTCCTAAACTTTGAACGTACTTTAGTGTAAGACTAACGACGTAAAATGATTTAAAATAAGAACAGTAGGAAAGAAAGAGTAATGGTTACGCCAACAATAATTTTCTCCGGCAGATCCTTCGTTACGCCACCTAGAATCATTCTAATTTCTTTCAATATTGGTATTTACGGCAATGAAAATGTGTGGGTGTGTAGTATTTAACCCTTTGTCTACTTTATTTTGAAATTCATAAGCTTAGCGACGCATTCACGCTCCACAAGACCATATTCATAATACATATATTATATAATTCATGGCATGATCAACCATGATGGGGCACATATGATAAGTCATAAAATGGTAGAGTAATCTGTGATACAGAATCTGGAATTAGTGTTTACAAGTGACAATCATGAAGGAGTGTCCACTCTGTCCTTACAGAGGATAAAATCAATTGAAACATTGTTGATTTTTAGATGAGTTGGACATCTGAAGGCATATCATAATTCATGGAGAAACGTAATGTCTGATTGGAGCAGGGAAAAACTCAGGCAACATCTTAGCCAGTCTATGGTTTGACTCTATGGCTTGTCATATTTGAGAACAATTATAGGTGGTAGTTTGTACATAACCTTTGCTGAATGTCCTATGCCACCTGAAGATGTCAAAACAAGTGACATAAAACAAACATGTTCTATCTCCCTTACTTTCGTATCTTTGGTTCTTCTATTGTCCTGTTCATTTCTTCTGTAGCAGGTTTTTAGGGAAAGATTTTGATGAGTTCGCGTGAATGAAATGAATATTCTTATATCAAAAAATCCAAGTTGTCTAATCTCCAAAAATCTTTAGGTTTTTATGTCTTCCTCTTGTCTGCAGTCCTTTAAGTCATATTTAAGTGAAGTAGAAAACAAACATTGTTTGTCCCTCTCTTCTTTTCTTCCAAGCTTATTTATTGGCATTATTTTTATCACAGATTGCTTCATAAGGATAACCTCTTGCTTGAAGTTTTAAAAGGTTGATGATATATATGGGAGCAGTAACTCTCTAGAATGGTTGTACTGATTATCTGAATTTACAGATAGATTCAATGAGATCCCTCGTTGTTTGGTGATGTCCAGCATAAAAGTTTGATATATTTTAACCTTTAAACAGTTTCTGGTATCAACTTTTGTGTACTTAGCCTGCTGGCTACCTAAGTCCAAAATCAGTAGCCGGTATGGACTACCTAGAAATTATACTTTATTGTATATATAAATGCTTTGGAAAATATTAGCTCCACAACGAAACACTGACTAAAATTACAAATACTTGAAACTTAGCAATAGTTTTTCTGGAAAATGTTAGCATCAGATTGCTAGATTATAGCTATAGAATACTAAAAAGAAGCTTTGAGGATCTTCATTGCCCTCGCGATTAGGGTTAAAAACCCTAAATGCGTCGGGTGTTAAAAACATCCATTTCATTTGTAGCATAGAACAAAGCGAATGTGCATTATATATATATATGTATATATATATTATACTACACATGGTCCAAAACAATTTTGAACAATTTTTCCCTGGCAGGCTTTATTTGCTACTCAGTAAATTGCTCAAGCACTAATCTGTGCTGCAGAGTAATGATAGTTTGGAATATCCTAACCTTCGCTGGAAAAGGAAAGTCAGGGTGACCGAAATGTCTTGTGCACTTGCGACCTCCTCCTTTTTACTAAAAGCACAGATACTATACGACATGGATGTAAAACTGGACAGGATGCTAATAAAGTATATTATAAACGTCATTTTACGGGAAAAGATGGCGAGTGTGGTATGTAAATGGTGTTATTTTAGTAATTATTGGATATTGTAGAAGCCTTCTAGTTGTTTACGATATGACGTATAGATTAAGGTTTTAAAAAATATATTAAAAAAAAATTAAGCCTAAGTTTTGTCACAGATATGTTTTAATATAAAATATTTGTTAAAAATAACGGTTTGGCCAATTTTTCTCAACCACTGTGTGTTAGTTAGATCATAGCAAAGCTTATATTGAGAGAAAGTTCACAATCATCTCCATTCATTATATTTGGCTTTGTTGTTGTAAATGAAAGTATAGCAGCGATATATAATATTTATTAAAACTTGAGTGCCAATTTTATGGCTAATTTATTGTCAATGGTATACTTTTCTTGATTGGCAGTGTATTGCCAGTGTGTAATATTGTGCATTAGTTAAAAAAAGTAAGGTTTAGCGTAGTTTCAAATCCATGTCGCATAGTATCTATGGTAAATGTCTATTCCACTCGAAACTCTGCTCTAGCGCGACGCGAGATAGCGCTAGTTAATAAAAACGGTCTGTGTTGTGTGAAAGATCACCAGAACATCCAACTCATATCACAACAGCAATTTTGCGTTTTCACTCTCTTAACACATGCTCAGTTCTATGTATGCTCTACTTACATGTACATTCTTGCTGTTGAAGTTCTATACACGATTGTCCCAGACCATTCCTCTCTTAGTGAAGGAACCCCAACACCAGGCTAGGGTAATGCTCTTTTGGTCATTTTGAAATAATTATTTAAAATAAACAGCTTCTGAATGGGAATGACATGAGCCAGCTCACCCATATTCATTAACTTATACCTTAACATCACATGATAAGGACTACTATATTAGGAGGTCCCTATATAAGTTAATAAAAAATATTACTGTGTGTAGAGATATGTTACATCTTATGACAAATGATTGGAGAAGAAGTACATCCCTTTTTATAACTGAGCACATTTAACTAATCAGTTCTGTTCTTGTTCACAAACTACTATACTACACAGTCAAAAGTAGTTTGTTTTCTTGACACAAGAAAAGAAAAAGGATATCTATGCTGATCATAGCAATAAAAGTTATTTTCACTGTGACATTTTTGTATCTGAATTATATCAAACTTGACAGACAATATGGAGTTGGTATCACATTTTAACCTACACAAAATATAAGTAGAAACATACAATATAATACTACTAGTGCATTATCCACAAAATCTTTAGGTTTTTGATATATATATATATATATATATATATATATATATATATTATAATACATTTGTTCATAATAATATAACTGATATAATATGTACATTTATATCAATGTTCTTTAGAGATAAAATCATTAATACCAACACCCTCTTGGCAATGGCAGCTCAACATTCAGAGAGCGTGCAAGAAAGAATTGTAAGTTTATTAATAAATATTACAATTACTGTATGTGTTTGTGCAAATAAAAAAATTGCATATATACTATTGTTAAGTATGGTAGCACTAAATATGCAGTGATAGGCACAGGAAAATGGCTGTAACATTTGTTCTATTACACTACAATTTCAAATAATTGTTAAAGTTTCCTAATAGGTTTATTTTAGCAGATAATTGTTAATATTGTTTATGTTAATGATGGTAAATTCTTCAATAATGTTATAATGTATTATTAAAGTGGAGAACTGGGAACTAGCTAAAGAGTGAAATTGTTATCCTCTTGTTTTTACATACTAGTACAATATTGTGTAGAGTTTTATGTAATGGGTCTATAATAACAGGAAATAGTACATGGGAACAAACTACACAGCTTCTTCATAACTCAAATTGTTCATAAAATGATGTATAGTCTCAAATGATATATATAGTTGTATATGATTTACTACTTTTAAATGTAATGATTTGTTTTCTTATTATATAGGACTATGAACTTGATAAGTTTAGTGAATTGGATTATTTTAAGGAAGCAAAAGAAATCTTTCAGAAAAGAGCAAAAATCAAACGATGTTGTCGTGTGGTAAGACTCTATTTATTCACCTTTAACCTAGTGTAATTATTTTTTATTTAATAACTAAACAGTTAATTCAAATTATATATACATTTAATAAGTATTTTGTTTTCCCACACCTAAACATTAATTTAAAATTAAACACTTACATAAATTTGTTAATAATAACTTTATTTTTTAAAGTGACTAAATTAGTATCTACAGTTAATAGCATACATGATCTTTACATGTGGTACTTTTAATACTGTCTTATAATATAATTGAATGAAATCCATTATATTGTGTGATAGTAAATGTCTTAATTAATGATACATGTCAATGTAAAGTAATGGCTTGTATTGTGTATACACTGATATGTAATTGGATTTTCTTTACTCATCATATAGTATTCAATTGGATTACATGTAACACTTCATACTATGGCTTACATCAGAGATCATAACACAATAGTACAACTCTTAGAAAATGCAGGTGCTACTTCTAATTATGTAAGTATATAGATGTACTGAATTCAATATTTAGAATAACTCAATATCTGATTGTTCCATTAATATTATGTACATGTATAATACTAAAATGTCTCCTATTTATTCCCCAAATCCTTATACACGTTACAATACATTTAATGGATAATTATTATGACAATTACTGATATAATTGTTATGTTCCATGCAATGTCTTGTTCTTCACAATATTATTTTTCTTTTATATTGGTTTCTATAGCTAGTAACTATCATTAAAGCATTAGTTTAAAACAGGTCATGTAACACTAAAATACAATAACGTTACTTATTGATTTTATAATATAATTTACAAAGAAATGTTGAGGATTTGTCATAAAATAAATTTATTTGTTTACAAGTGTTAGAATTAAAAATAATTATGGCAGTAATTGTACTAGTTTGATATTATATTGGAGTGAAACTTTACACCTGATTGAAGTCTAAATTAAGCCACATCAATACTAGGAGCTGTTTATATAGCGAACACAGTATTGATTTTGATGGAGAAACTGTAACTTTGTCATTTATAAAATAATAATTAAACTCAACATTGTATATACTGTTGCATTTATTATAATATATATTATTTGTATTTACCTGTTATGATTTCTTAGAATGAAATTATGATAGCAGCTGCCTCATATGGATGGGTAGATAAAGTGGAAGAAGCTTTAAACAAGAATGCTAATATCAATGCAAAAGACCCAGATGTAAGTTATATCTTTTTATAGTAAATGACTCTAGTAGAAAGGATAGCTCATTAATTTAAAAATAATTTTATTTATAACAATATAATATGTTCATGAGAAGAAAAATGTACAAGACTTAGCACTTTAAAAAGTAAAATCTTTTGATTGTTATAATTATAATACATAAAATGTAAAGAGCTACACTGTATATATCGTGGCATTGTATTACAGGAATACATATGATGATGAAAACAATAGGACATTGAAATAGTTTATGTGTATATACCAGCAATTTATAATCAAAGATACCCAAAGCCATGGTATAGTATAATAAGCCACAATGTAATGTACAGTTTTACTATCATTTTAAAATAATAATAGTGATATTTTCATTTGCTCTCTTTGCTGTTTTATAGAATCAGTATACAGCTTTGCATTATGCTACAAATTATAGAAACATTGAGACAGTTAAGTTTCTTTTACAATCAAAAGCAGATCCAAATTTTTGTAATGAGGTTAGTGTATATTGTGTATAGTTTGTATTACACTTGTTGTCTCTATTACATATACATATATGTAGTACTACCTATCTTGTAGGACAGGATAGAGATCAATTGTCAATTTAGCAAATGCATCTTTTTTACTCCATCCAATTTTTAATGAAAGCTGAATGTGTGAAATAAAAGATGCTTCTTTTGATTTCTCATGATATATGAACAATAGATAATATGACTTAAAAGAAAGCTTTAAGCCACCCAATGATACCAAAATTATAGTAACATTTAAAAATAGTTTGATGCTCACTGCCACATTTTTTCAATGGTGATACTGTTTTCAAAAATTATTTTCATATAACTTTGGATTGCCTTTGGATTTATATAATGCCTATCATCTTTTCCGTATATTCGTATATGGGGATGTATGAATCATTTGCAAATGGAAATGTTGGATGCTATCAACAAATATATACTACCTTGGCTTACATTGTGTTAAAATGGTTTGATTGTAAAACTTTTAAGAATAATTAAAAGTTTGTTAGAAAAATAAATTATAATAAGTCTTTAATACAGTACTTGTTAAAAAGTGTTTGTCTCTTTTGACAACACCATATTATTTCATGAATTGACAATGATAATGTCTTTAATTTCACTGACGTAAATCATGACAGTATTATTCATTAATTGTGCCAGTGGTTTGATTACTGCTACTTGTTTGGATTTATTGTGATATTATACAGATACTGTTTAAATTTAATGCAGATTCCAATATTTGTGACATGATCAGTGTATATTGTTGTAGAGATTACTCCATTTAATAGATATAAAATGTTATTGGTCTGATTATTTGAGTTTTCAATGACTACTCATTAGTTATTAAAGGATTAATTAACAAGTATAGTCAGTGGCAGCTATCAGTAGGTGTAGTCTCTTATAATAGTACATATCCTTGAAAACATCTTCGTACTCACATAAGTGCCACTATGTTCTAATGATATTGGAAGTGGTATCATCAGCATTATGCTATATTTACAACTGGTACTAACTATCCCAAAAACCAAACACTACACTCTTGAATATAGGAAGGACCACCAGTAATGAGACTCACATTTAATTTTGAGACAAGGGTGTGCCACACACTAGAAGTGCATAACGTTTTCTGAGTGTTCCTGAGAGGTGTGGTTAAAATATAGTGTGATTATAATTATTACTAGTCATGTTTCAAATATAAAGTATTATTCGTCTCTTATTTTAGAGCAAGTATTGCAATAATATGTTATAGTAATATTTGTACTTATATAATACTATAGTTCCAGTTTTTTCTTATTTCTTATCTCTGTTATATTCAGCTGTAGTAAAAGGAACCATTTTTTATTGTATATCGTTAATCTAGTAAACAGTGTTATTGACTTTTGGACAAAAACATTCCAATTTATGATATTTATGACTGGATTATATATAATTGTTGGAAGTCCATGTTTTCTTGTAATGGCTTATAATTTAATTTTTTAGCTATTTTGAGTTTGTGGATCAAAAATGTAAGATGTGAGATTGATCACTTCTGGAGAATTTTAACAATACACTATGTATAACATGACATGTTCTTATATAAAAACCTGATCAGTACTAAGATTGTTTTGGATGATGCATGTATGCATATATTTCTATATATGTCCAATGTTTATCTATTGTTATTATTAAACAATTTATTTCATTTTGTAGTGGGGACATAGTCCACTTACTATAGCATACTATCAGAAAAAACATGACATTATTACTCTCTTTGGTTCCTTTGGAGCAAGAGATATGGACCAAGCTAAAAATGTCAGTGATAAATATAATAATAATAATAATTATATTTACTGTATGTTATGACATGGACATATTGATCTTACATATTATGTTATATTATGAACATGACCTAACTATATGTGGGTACATGTCACAGTTATAATATATATTATTTTTTTAACAGGATATATTACTTTTGAAATCAGTTGAAAAAGATGATATAGAAAATGCTACTCTAGCACTTACATTAGGAGCTAATGTCAATGTTCATCATTATATTCATGTCAGTACACTAATTAAATATTAATAAATACTGTTGTCTGTTGTTTACTTTTAAAGTATTATATTCTATAACAAAGGAGATCAGTCACAGGCATTTAAGAGATTTAGTCCCACCCACTCTTATAGATATTGTTTCATTTAGAAGGTAGTTTAATCTATCTTTTCTTATTCCATGAGACTTCTCTATCATTTTATTGTGTTTATATTATAATACAAATATTTTAAACTTGCACAAGTAATTCAACCTTTCCCAAATTCAAGTTTAGGAAAATGGTGTGATTTTATGTGTAAACACTTAACATGTTGGATTCTTGTATTTTTGGTAAATCATATTCATAGTTTGTCTTTGTCATTTCACAACTCACAAGTGACATGAACATTTCTATTAGTAGTTTCTGTTGACCCAAACTTTATAATTTGTGAACTAATACTGTAAATATAATTGTTTAACACATCTAAGTATTGATAGAGATATCACACTAGATATAAGTGAAATACAAACTTGAAGTTATCTTGACATTACAAACAGTTCTTGTTATGAAATGGAGTTGTTATAATTCAAATATTATATTATTCATATCTCTGTTTAGACCAAGTGTTACTAATAATTGTACTAATATAATACTGTTATGTCATATAACCTGTAATTTGGAGAGAGAAATATTGGCTAATTAATACAAAGTAGATTTTGGCAAAGTTTAGTTTCAAATCTCAAGTTTTATAGAATATGAAAAAAATTACAATACCAGTACAACCTACTGTATCATATTACAATTTTTAAAATGTTTAATTTTATTATGTGGATGTTTTTATCATAGGTATGAATTATGATATTCTTTTTAATGAACAATAAATACTTGTATCCATCCTCTAGAACCAGCAAACACCTCTACATCGAGCTTCTAGAAATAATAACTATGATATTGTACACCTACTATTAAAGTTTAATGCAAATCCCAATATTTGTGACGAGGTCAGTGTATATATTGTGAGTATAAAAGATTACTACATGTTACTAGATTTAGATCAATTATTTAATTGAATGTTATGTATGTAGCTATTACAAGTATCTATATCAACTTGTTTTGTTTCAATCATTTGTGATAAAGGATTAAATATCATAGGTATTATCACCTATCAGTAGCTGTGGCTTGCTATAATTGTAGACATCCTTGGAAGAATCCTTGTATTCACACTAGTATATCATGTCATTTATGTCAGCATGTTCTGATGTGATTGTGGTATTGTCAACATAAAACTATACGTTTATATTATTATTATAAGACCATGCAAACCAATTTATTTTTAAAGACAGCTAGGTGATATACCATATATTTGAAGTATAAACCAAGTACAAACCTATTATTATTAAATTATCTGATTGTGGTTAAAATGATGTGACTAATATAACACTCAGGTTAAGCCATTTTAGCAGGATAGCATTATGTATGTAGTATCTTCAACACTTTATAATAAGACTTCTCTATCATTTTGTCATAACTACTTTAAATCTCAAGTTTTAAAGAATAGGAAAATAATTACAATACCAACACAATTCAAACTATCATATTACAATTATTATAATGTTTAATTTTATTTGATATGTATTATAACATTCTTTAAATTTTTATGCTATCACAATCAACAATAAATACTTGTGTTCTTCCTCTAGTACCAGAATACATCTCTGCATCATGCTTTTTGTATTGTTCGCTATGATATTGTGCAGCTACTGTTAAAGTTTAATGCAGATCCCAATATTTGTGACAAGGTCAGTGTATATTGTGAGTATAAGAGATTATTACATGTTACTATATTTAGATCAAGTATTTAATGTATGTAGAATATTTTGTACATAGTTATTAGAAGTTTCTATATCAACTTTTGTTTAAATCTTTTGTTATAAAGACTTAAAAATCATAGGTATTATCACCTATCAGTAGGTGTGGCTTGCTATAATTGTAGACATCCTTGGAGCAATCCTTGTATTCACACTAGTATATCATGTCATTTATGTCAACATGTTCTGATGTGAAAGTGGTATTATCAGCATTAAACTATACTTTTATACTATTATTATAAGACCACACTAATCAGTTTTAATTTTAAAGACAGCTAGGTGATGCACCACAAAATAAAAGTGTAAACCAGGTACAAACCTAACATTATTAAGTTAGCCAATATTAGTTATAGAAGTGTGGTTAACATGGTGTGACTAATGTAAGGCCCAGATTAATCCATTATAGCTTATTATTAACACTTAATAATAATACATCTCTATCATTTTATCATAAGTACATAAAATCTCAAGTTTTAAAAAATAGGAAAATTATTACAATACAAACATAAGCCAAAGTATCATATTAAAATTTTAATTTTATTTAATTTTATTAAGTTGTTTTTTTGGTTATAGGCATGTATTATAACATTTGTTGAATTTTATGCTATCACAATCAGCAATAAAATACTTATATTCATCCTCTAGAACCGGCAAACACCTCTACATCTAGCTTTTCCAAATGTTCACTATGATATTGTGCAGCTGCTGTTAAACTCTAATGCAGATCCTAATATTTGTGACAAGGTTAGTGTATATGATGAGTATGAGAGATTTATATCAAGTATTTAATGTAGTATGTATTATACTTTTAATAAAATCCAATTCTATTATGATGAGTTAAGAACATTTGCATACTTTTAGAATCAGCAAACAGCTCTACATCTAGCTTCACAAAAAGGTCACTATGATGTTGTACAGCTACTGTTAAAGTTCAATGCAGATCCCAATATTTTTGACAAGGTCAGTGTATAATATGTGTAGTGATTACTTACTACATTTAAATCAGTATTTAATTAGTCATGTGGTAGCAGTGTCTATGTAGGGATGGCCTGGATTGTTCATTCAGCTCTATTGGCAGAAAACAATGAATATATCACTCAAAACTGATCAAAACCTTTTGAATCATGCAGTATTTCTTTTTGTAAATCCCTTTACTATAACTCAGCTATAGTTTAAGACAAGGTTTCTAAGCATCACAGATCATAGAGACAATTGGTCAATGCTGATTTTTTCATCTTTCTGCTTGTGCCTTAATAGTACCTGGCAATTCAATAACCGATATTCACTAAGTATCTAAATCACTTAAATAATATCAATGACATAGATAATTATTGTTATATTCTGTGCTTGTGCTATTATGTAAAGATGATGTAATATTTTTTGTATTGTTTGTGTTGGACTGATAATAGTCATCACTACACTTACTTCATTTATTGAAAATGTTTATATTATACTTGTATTATATATTAGAAATTTCTATGTTGACTTGTTTTTAAATCTTTGTTAGTAAAAGGTTTAAAAAAATAGACGGTGGCAGTTATCAGTACACAGAGCCTTTTATAACAGTACATGTATGTACAAATTCTTTAAAACATCTTAACATTCATGGAGGTACAACTAGTCTGACATACTGTTTGTGTAAAAATGTTCTGATGATTGTGGGAGTGATATCATTGTGGGAGCATTATATTATATATACTTTAATATTGTTACTAGACTCCCACTCCAAATCTTAAACTCTAAACTCTTGAGTGTAAGAGCACAGCCATTAGTGAGCCCCTCCAATTTTCATTTTGAGACTGAGGTAGCAGCATACACTAGCCAAGTAAATCCAGCACAAACTTGGATGTTATATGGTGTTATTGAGAGGTATTGATAAGAAATGGTGTGTAGTTACTGGTAGGTATAACCTAGTATCATAGTGTTACTCTCATTTCAGAGCAGGTGTTACAATTGTTATCCTAATACTTGTATTAAAATAATGATATAGTCCTAGCTCCTTCTTATAGATAAAAACAAATTGATTAATGTATCTGTGGTAATTTTAGTGATTATTGTTTCACTAGCACACTTTATATGCTAGCAATTATAAAATTCTTTTGGACTGTGTTCTTATGTAATGTAAATGTCCATGTACTTTATTTTATAGATATATATGAGTATTAAAAGCAGTGAATAAAATTTAACTTCATGTTATACTATCAATTTATTTATCAACTAATGAATTTAGTTTCCCTTTCTTACCAACACTTCAACCATAGCATGATTACTTAAAGGACAAATGTTAAACATTGTAAGCTGGACAAAGAAAAGCTTACACATGTAGCAAGTTACATGAGGTTAAAACAGTTCATAATTATTGTAGGTGTGTTTCTATGAAATATGTGTGGGTGTGGGTTACAATACTGTATGTTTGTGTGTCTGTCTATACCAAATCAGCAGGAAATGTAGTAGGTTTTATTATCATGTATAGTTTGTATTTTATTTGTTGTCTCTACTACATGTACATATATGTAGTACTACCTGTTTAGTAGGATAGAATAGAGATTAATACCAATTTGACAAGGATGATTAAATTGAAACTTTTGTATACCATGCAATTTTACAATAAAATACCTGTGTAGTGTGACTAACATAGTTCTTATTTGTTGTTGTGTTGCATCTTTTAATATTATATAGGACTGTTTAATTGTTAACTTGACAGGTTTAATTAAGCTCAATTATATCTTTTGAGAAAAGGAAAATAACATTTGAAAAATAGTTCAATACGTTACAACATAGCTTTTTATCATTAAACAGTTTTCCCAAACTTATTTTCATATAGGTTTGGATTGGTTTAACAAACATCTACCATCTTTTCTCTTATTATTATTACTTCTATTGAGCTATAATATGATACTGTAAATACTGCTCCTTGTTTGGCTACCATATTCATTATTGTTTTAATTACTGAGGTTATATTCAACTTATGTTCTCCTTTTGGACATCTTTATATATAATGAGTTCAAGCCTATATGTTATTTTCAGTTGTAGTGAGCCATATAATAATACTTTATCCTTAGTCTAATAAAGTTATATGTAAATGTATTAAACATTAATATGTCTTTACATGCAATAAATATTATCAGTCTTACGATTGTTTTGACTAAGTGTCTTTGTATATTTCTATATCTGTCCACTTTGACAATTTTAATCTATTGTTATTCTTAAACAATTATTTATTTCATTTTATAGTGGGGACATAGTCCACTTTATATAGCATACTGGTATGGTCATCATAACATTGTTAAGTTCTTATGTTCTTTTGGAGCAAGAGATATGGACCAAGTTAGAAATGTAAGTGATAAATGTAACAATATATTTACTGTATATGTTAACATGGACATACTGATCTTACATGTTTTGATATATTATAAACATGATCTAATTATATGTGGGTACATGTCACAGTTATAATATATTATTTACTTTAACAGGATGAGTTACTTTTCACTTCAGCTGAAAATGGTAACATTGAAGATGTTACTCTAGCACTTAGATTAGGTGCTAATGTCAATGTTCATCATCCTATTGGGGTTAGTATACTAAACAAATAGTAGTAGTATTTACTTTTCAAAACAATATATTCTATAACAAAGTAGATCAATCACAGAAAGTCAAGAGATTTACTCCTACTCACTCTTATAGCCTTTATTTACCTAGAAGGCAGTTTAATCTATTTTTATGTTTGCAAACTTCTACTAAATTGTAGTTCAGCAAAGGTTGTAATTTTGTTTGTAAACTAGTGGACGTAAATTTCTTAAAATAATGTTGTCTTTTGGTAAATAATATTAACAGTCTGTGAATGTCAACCTACTAATGACATCATTATTTCTATTGTTAAAAATCTGCTGATCCGATCTTTGAAATCTCCTTAATTTATGAACTAGTACTAGGCAGATAATTCATTATAACATTTAGGTATTAACAGAGGTAACACTCAAGAGTTTTTGTTGAAAGTGGTGTGGCCACTAATAGTTATTATTCAAACATTGTAGTATTATTCATCCTATGTCAGAACATGTGTTACAATTATTATACTGATACTTGTGCTAATTTAATACTGTAATACCATATAGTAGGTAATTTTAGAGTGAGAAATATTGGAGAATCGATTTATAGTAGACTTTTTGTAAGTTAAATGTTGAAAATGACTTCATATGCCTACTATCACACCTTAAATAAAATAATAGAGAATATAATTTGGATAAAAGTAATTCAATTTGCAAAATTACTAATATTTTCTCTCTCTAAAATTGGCTACTATACAGTACTGTAGTCCCAGTCATTTCCTAGAACTTTTACAAATGAATTACTATTTTTGGGTATACTCTGTCAACATTGAGAATGACTTGGTTTACATGCTAGATAGTTATAAGATTGACTTAGACTGTGTTTGTATGCAATGTCAATGTCCATTTCTCACCAATGCTTTATTATACTGAGCATGACTATTCAATGCTAAACATTAAAGCAATTTAAATTGAAAAGCTTAGACATGTACCTTCTCCAACCTTTAATAGTATGATTTCTCTATCATTATATTATAACTACTTATAATCTCAAGTTTTAAATAATAGGGAAAACAATTACAATACCAAGACAAGCAAAAGTGTTTTATGAGAATTATTAAAATTTCAATTTTTCTTAGCTTTTTTATGTGGTTCATTTTATCTATGCATAAAATATATTCTTAAAATTTCAAAGCTATTATAATCAACAATAAATGTTTGTGCACTTTCTCTAGGCTAAAAGAACACCTTTACATATAGCCTCACAAAAAGGTCACTGTGATATTGTGCAGATACTATTAAACTCCAATGCAGATCCAAATATTTCTGACAGGGTCAGTGTATATTATATGTTTAAAAGATTACTGCACATTATTAGATTTAAATCATTATTTAATATATATATATATATATATATATATATTATTATAACATTACTATTAGAATTAGACTTGTTGTTCAATCTTTCATTAGCAAAGAATGAACAAGCATAGCTAGTGACAGCAATCAGTAGATTTAGTCTGTTATAATAGTACATATCTTTGAGAGCACTTTTGTATTCATAGAGGTACAACTAGTATCTTATGATATATGTGTTAATGGTCTAATGATTATGGAAGGTATCGTAATCATTATATAATAGTGTTGCAAGTCATACTAAAACTTATCATGATACTTTGCATTTGTCTTCTCTCAATTTTACCAAATTTTTACTATTGGAGGTATTTTCAATAGTTTATGAACTTCTCTGCTTGGGAATGAGTGCATAAGCATTTGTTAATAATGAGCAAAAGTTTTAATTAATATGGGATTACTGGTTTACAACTTTCTTAAAATTACGAGTAATCTTTCTTATAACATTTGTGGACTTGCATGGACCATTGAATGATGCAAACTATTTCTCTCTAGCTGCTTTTTAGCCAGAGTTATATCATGGAGTTAATTGGTCATTCATTATACTGAGCATGACTATTCAAGGCCATGTGTTTAACAATTTAAACTTAAGAGCTTGCAAATGTAGCTGTTCCAGCCTATAACAGTAAGACATATCTATCATTCTATCATAACTACTTAAAGTCTTAAATAATAGGGAATGCAATTACAATACCAACACAACCAAAAGTATCTTAAGATAATTTTTAAAAATTAAATCTTGATTAATTCTTTTACATGTTTTTTATTTTATGTATACGTAAAAATATTCTTAAAATTTCAATGTTATTATAATCAACAATAAATACTAGTGTACTTCCTCTAGGCTCAGTCAATACCTCTACATCTAGCCTCAAGAGAAGGTCACTGTGATATTGTACAGATACTGTTAAAGGGCAACACAGATCCAAATTATTGTCAATGGGTCAGTGTATATTATGTTAAAATATTATTACATGTTACTAGATTTAAATCATTATTTGATATGTTTATTATTATTACATGGTTATTAGAATTGATATGTCAATCACTCAGTGTTTTTTGTGTATCCATAAAAATTTTCTTAAGATTTCAATGTTATTATAACCACCAATAAATACTTGTTTACGTCCTCTAGGATAATAAAACACCTCTATATCTAGCCTCAGGAAAAGGTCACTGTGACATTGTACAGATACTATTAAAGTCCAATGCAGAACCAAATATTTCTGACAGGGTCAGTGTTTTATTGTGTGTAGAGATTACTGCATGTTACATGATATATAGTCATTGTTTGATATATATTATATGTAATAGTATATCATGGCTATTAGAATTGTTATGTCAACTTGTTGTTTGATCTTTCATTTGTAAGAAGGATCAAATATAGTCAGTGTCAACTAAAAAAACACCTCTACATCTAGCCTGTGGTGTGTTATAATAGTACATATCTTTAAAAGCATTTTTGCATTCATAGAGGTACCACTAGTATCTTATGCTATATGTGTCAATGTCCTAATGATTATGGAAATGATATTATCATTATACAATTGTTTTGCGACTCAAACTGAAAAGGTTCACAATTCTTTGCATTTGTCTCCTCTCAATTTTACCTAGTTTTAGTATTGCGAATGTTTTTAACAGTTTGGCTTTTTTGCTGGAGAATGCTTGCATTGCATTCATTAACGACAAGCAAAATTTGAGATTTCAAGTTTACAACTTTGATAAAATTGCTATCAATCTTGTTTTTTCATAAAATTTGTGGACTTACATGGACTATTGAATGATACAAACCATTTCTCTCTAGCTCACTTTTAGCCAGAGTTATATTGTGGAACCAGTTCGCTTAACATGATAAATGTAAAATTGTAGTTATTCTTCTCTTTCTTGTATTGTTTACATGCTAGACAGTTATACCATTTTTTAGACTGTGTTTGTACACAATGTCAATGTCCATTTTCTCACCAATGCTTCATTATTATACTAAGCATGACAATTCAAGTCCAAGTGTTAAGTAATTTAATCTGAATAGCTTACAAATGTAACTTCTCTAGCCTTTAATAGTAAAGCTTCTCTATCATTCTGTCATTACTACTTACAATTTTAAGTTATAAATAATATATAGGGTAAACAATATCAACACAACAAAAAGTATCTTAGGAAACTTTTTTTAAATTTCAAATCTTGGTTATATTGTTCATTTTACATATGTATGTAAATTTTCTTAAAATTTCAATGCTATTATAATTAACAATAACTATTTGTGTACTTGCTCTAGGATCCGATTACACCTATACATCTAGCCTCAAGAGGAGGTCACTTTGATATTGTACAGATACTGTTAAAGTCCAATGCAGATCCAAATATTTGTGGTGTGGTCAGTGTATATTGTGTGTAGAGATTATTACATGTTACCAGATTTAAACCATTATTTGATAAATGTATATAATGTTATTAAGATGACTATTAGAATTGTTTATGTCAAACTATTGTTCAATCATTCGTTAGCAAAGGACGAACAAAAATAGTCAGTGTCAGCTATCAATAGATGTTGTCTGTTATGATAGTATATATTCTTGATATGTGCATGCAGTATTTCAAAAAATATATTCTTTAAATTTTAGATGCTGTCATAATCAACAGTAAATACTTGTGTACTTTCTTTAGTTACAGCGAACACCTCTACATCTAGCCTCAGAAAAAGGTCACTGTGATATCGTACAGATACTGTTAAAGTACAATGCAGATCCAAATATTTGGGACAAGGTCAGTGTATATTGTGTGTAGAGATTACTATAATACAGGTTACTAGATTTAAATCATTATTTAGTATACATATATATATATATATATAATGTTATTAACATGGCTATTAGAATTGTTTATATCAACTTATTGTTCAATCTTTCGTTATTAAAGGACAAACAAACACAGTCAGTGTCAGCTATCAGTAGATATTGTCTGTTATTATATATAGTACATATCCTTGAAAGCATTTTTTTATTCATAGAGGTACAACTAGTATTTCATGTTATATGTGTCAACGTTTTGATGACTATGGAAGTGGTATTGTTATCATTATACAATAGTTTTGCAAGTCATACTGAAACTATTCATGATTCTCTGTATTTGTCTCCTTTCAATTTATCATAATTTACTACTGAAGGTGTTTTCAACAGTTTTTGAAATTTTCTGCTGAAGCTGGAGAAAGCTTGCATATGCATTCATTAATGACAAACAAAGTTTTCATTAATATGGGGTTTTAAGTTTACAACTTCCCTAAAATTTCTGACAATTTTGTTTTTTCATTAATTTGTGGACTAGCATGGTCTATTGAATGATACAAACCATATCTCTCTAGCCCATGTTTAGTTAGAGTTATATCATAAAGTTAGTGGTCATTGCCAACATGAAAAGAGTATAATTGTAGTTATTGTTATCTCTCTTGCATGGTTTACATACTAGATAGTTATAAGATTGTTTTAGACTGTGTTTGTATGAAATGTCAACGTCTATTTTCTCATTAATGGCCATTATACTGAGCATAACTATTCAAGTCCAAATGTTAAGCAATTTAAACTGAAGAGCTTACAAATGTACCTTCCCCAGTCTTTAATAGGAAGCCTTCTCTATCATTCTATCATAACTACTTAAAATTTCAAGTTTTAAATAAGGAAAAACAATTATAATCCCAACACAATCAAAAGTATCTTTGAAGAATTTTTAAAGTGTGAATCTTGCTTAACCCTTTAACCTTTTTTTATATTGTTCATTTTATGTATGCTTAAAAATATTCTTAAAATTTCAATGCTATTTTAATAAACAGAATTTGTGTACTATCTCTAGTATTGGATAACACCTCTACATCTAGCCTCAAAAGAAGGTCACTGTGATATCATGCAGATACTCTTAAAGTCCAATGCAGTTTCAAATTTTTGTTGCAGGGTTAGTGTATGTTTTATAGTATTGATTACTACATGTTACTAGATTTAAATCATTATTCATATATGTATAATATTATTAATATAGCTTGTTGTTCAATCTTTCATTTGCAAAGGACAATAGTCAAAGACAGCTATCAGTAGATGTGGTCTGTTATAATAATACATATTCTTAAAAGCCTTTTTGTATTCATAGAGGTACAACTAGTATCTTATGTTATATGTGTCAATGTTCTGATGATTATAGAAGTGGCATCATTATCATTATACAATAGTTTTGAGAGTCATACTAAAACCTTTCATAATTCTTTGCATTTTTTGAAGAGTTATCACCATATTTAGGTGGACCTTATTCATGTGTGTCCCTTCTCTATTTACTGTGTAGTCTGTAATTAGCCATTTTATATTGATAATCAGACAATGATGTGATAAACTCAGAGATATTTTGTACTTAAAATAGAGAGAGCATAGTCTCATACACATGTATTTAACAAAGATAAGGATTCCCTGGTAACTATTGCTTGAAAATGAACTTAATTTCAAGATATGTTGGAAAACAGTATACTGTTGAAGTCCTCTGTGTTTCTACATCAATTTGTCATTTAAATCTTGAGTTAATAAAGGGTTAACAAGCATAATCAGTGGTAGCAGTCAGCATTTGTGGCCTGTTATAATAGTATATACTTCCTTACTAATATAATTTTAATAAGTTATCAATTGATAGACATTACTGAACAGCATTGACATAACAATAGTTGTTGTGACTGTAACTGTTACTATAATAAATGTTATTAATATTTTAAATGATATCAATTATAAACAGAAGAGTTACATTTATTCAGTGTAGAGACACAATTATTAATATTATTAGTGGTTATCACTAACAATATCACAATGTGAGATGTAAAATTACACATGAACAATTCAAGGAGTGATTGGTAAAACCTTTTATTCAACTTGCATATAAACCATATTATAATTAAAGTACTTTATGAGTAATAGGAACTGAGAATTGTTTTCAAAATCTTGTATATCATTTCTGTACTAATCTAACATATTACAATACACAATGAATATAATTAAGCACTTAATAAGTGTTCTAACCACCACCTCATGTAGACAATGTGACAATGTAAAAATTATATAATAATTAATGTTATCAGAAAAACATAAACAGGTCAGATCAGCAATAATATGTTAGAACAGAAACACTAACCTTAGATACTAGTGTAAAAGAGTCAATAATGTTTACAACATGTACATTCTTACTATTTTACTTGCTTAATGTCGAATTGAGTCTTTTGATGTCCTAGCTTGACTCAAAATAAATATCATATATGACATCATGGGATGAGGCATAGTTATTAAAGGAAGTTGTTAGTGACTTGTAAGTATATTTAGCTATTGTTTATAGTTTATATCACATGTGCTGTATATGTGGTGTAGTTACAATCATTGGTCAGATTTGACATTGTAATATAATATCTATATCTAGTGTAATTTTATAATTAAATAAATTTTCCTTTTCTGTTCCCTAGGATAGACAAACACCAGCACATTATGCAGCAAGGAATGGTCATGTTGATGCTCTAAAGTTATTAATTGACGTTGGAAAAGTTAATATAAATGCTACAGACAAAGTAAGTAATATTACAGTTACTTATGATTGTTCATTTTGAAGTATGACATTTTGATTTAGCATTCAAAATTGATACCAATCTGTCTCATACCAGACTGCCCATTACTTCAAATATAGTCTGTGTCAAACACAGGTTGTTATTGCTATATCAATGTTGACAATATTCATAAATAATGAATAATTAGTGTAATGAATAATTAATAAGGTGCCTTAAGTTTGGGAGTGCTGTGTGCCTTTTATTGACATTCCCTTCCACATACTCATGTATAAAAAGTTGATTACCTGTCTGTGTGTGGCTTTAATAGTATTGCACCTCTTTGTAATGTGTTCTACATTGATTTTCTTACAATTAGGCAAAAGTATTCTTTGGAATTTCATATATTCTGAATAGATTACCAACTTCAGATGAAAGCATATTGTCATGTATAGAAGCCATTTTTTCATATTAAAGAAAAACTATGGTTCACATGATCTACTGGTCAAATAGTGAATTTGGTTATATCTGTTTCCCTGAACAAATATACTACTGTATAAAACTAACAAATATTAAGCAACACGGAGTGAATTTTTTCCATAGTATTAATTCTTGTCTCCTTTATATGCCTATCACTAAAATAAATTATAAATGGAAATATATGAATTAAAGACTTAGTTCTATATGACCATGCTCTGTCAGTGACTGTCACTCATAGACATGATTATATTTGACAAAATTTGTACATAACTAAATCTATAGTATAGAGCCTCATTGCTAAGTTATTAATAATATTTAAAAATCAGTTTATTACTTGGATGTTATACTTTTGAATATGACATATATGAGAAAAAACAATTGGTCTTTTGCATGGTATCACTGCATGGAGTATAGAGCAACTGGTGGGTTAAGCTCTCCTTGACTCCTTTTTACTTTGTTTTAATTTATGGTGATTGTTTTATGTGAAAGACTAAGTCTTGATATAAAATTGTGTGAATGTACAAAGAAAGAGGAAATTAAATAGATCTTAGAAATAACTAAATGTTAGTGTTACAATTTTCGCTTCTACTGTTATTATGTAATAGTTATACACAAATACTTTAATCTACAGAAGCAGTAATATTCTCTTTCTTTGTATAAAGAATGAACCAAATACATGAATATTTGAAAATTAGTGTAGTTTTAAAATGGCAATGCTATTTAAAATCTTTTATTATCATTGTTATGAAACAATACTTATTCAATTCATATGTAATAAATACAATAATAAATTTTAGATTTTTAAAAATCTCCTGATAACAAACTACAATGACAATCTATAACTATGTATGATGTATTGGTAGTCGGTAATAAGTAGTTAAAGAGGTAGTCTTTCATGTGATCTTTGACATATGTACTTAGTTTTATTTAAAAATTTGTCATGTCAGTCTTTATTGTTATTAATAACAAGAAAGACTATGTAATGTACAAACCTTACATTTAAAAGAGTCAACCTTTTTCTAATAGCCATAATTATATCAATAGCATTCTTAAAATTATTATAATCAAGTTAATCTGTTTATTTGTTGTCATATATATTACACCTAAAGTATATTAATTTAATAATGTAGTTGTTATTTATAGTTTTATTATTTTCATTTCAGAGTGGCAATAATCTACTACATTTAGCCTGTCAAAGTGGCAATGAAGAAACCTTACGCTACCTTTTACATAATGTTCAGCTAAATCCAGATCATCATGTAGCTCTAAATGATAATCAAAAAATGCCATTAGAATGTATTTACCCATCTATCAGTAACAGATTTCAATTATTGAAATTATTTCAACCATTCAACCAATGTCACAGAAACTACCCCACAGAATCATATGCTAAATTATTTCTCTGTGGAAGGACAGAAGCTGGTAAAAGCTCATTGGCTGCTTCTATCTCTCATCGTGCTCTCAAGCATTTTAGTAATTATCACCCAAACGAGTGTGTTAAAGGTGTTGCATTACATACCACTGGCATTGAGTATCACAGTGTTCGTAGTTTCGAAATAGGAAATGTTATAATTTTTGATTTTGCCGGCCATGCAGAATATTACAGTAGCCATGCTGCAGTACTAGAAACTCTCTTGTTGAGGTCACCAGCTGTTTTTGCAATTTTAAGCAACCTTACAGACGATGAAGAGACAATTAAGAAGGACCTGCTTTTCTGGTTTAACTTTGTTGAAAACGTGAGCAGGAAATTAATTAGCTCATGTCAAGTACTTGTTCTTGGAAGTCATGTTGATGAACTGCTCAATGAAAAAGACTTCCAGCCTTTTATCAATGATGTAGTAAATTTGGGTATTCGTTTTCAAAATTATAAAGGATTTTTCCCAATAGACTGTCATCGACCAAATGGAAAAGGTGTCACAGAAGTTATGGTTAAGCTAAAAGAGAGCTGTAGTGCTGTTATGGACCAAGATGATAAGATGAGCTACCACTGCCACTGTCTTTATTGTTATCTTCAACAGCTGGAGGTAGTTGCTATTAGCCTAGATGAATTATGTTCCAAATTAATGGAATTAAATGAGCCTTGTCTTTTGACCAATCGATCCACAATGTTAGAATTTTTGACCATTCTTGGAAGCAAAGGTCTTATCTTGTTTCTGGCTGACACATGGGTCATTATTGACCAAAGAGCTCTCTTAACTGAGGTAAATGGTATCTTATTCAACAAAAGCATTAATCATGAGCGTAAACCAGTTGCCAGTAATACTGGTATAATGTCTGTCTCTACTCTAGCTAGACTTTTCTCTAAACTTAACACAGATATGTTGATTCATTTTTTAACAAGTCTACAGTTTTGTCATCAAATGGACTCTTACACTGTTTCCTGTATCACTAATAATAAACCATCTGATGACTTCCCTATTAATAATGATGAGAAGTTTTTATTCTTTCCTGCCCTTATTACAGAAAACAAACCCACTTCAATCTTTGAAACAACAGATGGATTCGGTTGGTGCTTGTGGTGTCCTGAACCACAACAATTTCTCTCCATGCGCTTTCTCCATACTCTTCTTCATCGTTTAGCCTTTACTTACTGTCCTCGTCCTCCTGAGAAAACTGATGTTGTTGATAATACAGCAATTGAGAAATTTCACCGAGTCTGTACGATGTGGAAAAGTGGTATATATTGGAAAGAGAAAAAGAATAATATGGAAGTGATGGTTGAGGTTACTAAAAGCAACCGATGTGTTACAGTTCTTGTGTCTCACAGCAGCTTAATAGAAAGTTATCAACTCCGCGCATCACTCATCAAGGAAATACTAAATCATAAAAACAAATTATGTCAATGTACTTCGAAACAGTTTATTATTGCACCTGGTAACATTAAAGATGTCATGGAAAGGGAACATGGAAATCACGTACTCTATGGTCTGAGAAGTGTTGCTGAAAGTGTACTAGTTAAAGGAACTGCTACTTCCACTAATGATGAAAATGTTGCTGTCCAATTAGTTGTTGGTGAAAAGGAACCATATCTCTGTATTGTCCCTCTTGTGACCGAAGATCTCTTTACTGACACCAAGAAAGATCTACCACTACCAGACCACTATGTCCAACATATACATGAAGTATGTGCAGAGATCATGTCCCTCTATCCATCATCAGATTTTACCCATCTCTCTGTAAGAGAGCATCTCAACAAATTTAGTATTTTTGCTGGGCGTAATCCTTTGGTAAGTCTTCATTCACTTTCTCTTAAATGTGTGCCTACAAAATCTTCTCAACATAGAGTATACCTTCTCCACCAATAGAAGATTTAGTAATACAAAAGTTATCAAAACATGTTAAGACAAGAACAGCAAAAGGTTCTAATTATGTCAGTGTTCTCTTGTTTTGACTTAGTTATCATTATAGATTTTATAAGTCCTGTTACCAAACCTGACAAACAGATGTCATCATCTATAACATATAATGTTGGAGGTATGTGACATAGCTACTACTTTTATGTTTCATTATTTTATTACTTGTTTTATACATATTTATTACAACTACTAGTCAGCTGTCTTATATTATGCAAGCTTATATGACAGTTATTTATTTCATTGTACTTACAGGTGAAAAGCCTAAAGGATATGAAGTTTTAACCCAATTAGCTTTTATCAATAGTCAATGGCGTAACATTGGTCAAGGTCTTGGAGTGAGTTTCAATGACCTTCAAGGTTTAGCTCAGCGCAATGATTCAGATCAAACAAGACTTCAACATGTTATTCAAAAGTGGTTTGACATGAATGGTCAAGGTGAAGGTGCTCCTGTCACTTGGAACACCATTTTGGATGTTGTAAAGGGACCACTTGTTCAGAACATAACTCAAGCTATGAGGATATATGACTATTTAAAAGCTAAAAACTCCGAACAAGAGGATACTCCAAGTAAGTGGTCAATATAATCTTTTATTGCTAGAATTATATAGACTGCTTGTACAATAATTCAATGATCATTTAATGTTGGCTATAAATGGAGGTCACTTTAATTATGAGATATTTTATCCCAACTTTGCAAATGTTGAATAGAAGCTCCTTATTGCATGACTATTACAATCATAAGCACAGTGAGTGATTAGCATGATGTTTGTAAATTGCTATGGTTGCAATATAGATTATTTTACAGATTACATACTTATTATCATTTACAAGTGGTCAAAACTGCACTAGTTGTGTAGTCCAAAATGTGTTAAAGTCTACATTATGTATTGAAATATAAAACTAATCAAACCATAGTATCTTTATTAGTCATTGAAAATGAAGCTGTTGACTATAAGTAATTGCAAATTTAACCTGTTATAACAATGAGTATAAAATGAACAGAATCTCACTTTTCAAGTTATAATTGTATATATACATATATTTTATTATAGATAATAACAGTGAACTTGTTGGAGAAGAGTCCTCTGGAGCTCATTATAATAATGGTACATATACCAATGCATACTAGACTTATTGTCATAATATAATTTTATTAGGAGGTGTTGTACAGACAGACAGAAACACAATTGATGAGCAAACTGATGGTAAGTTACTTTATCCCTATCATTTAATCTGTATATGATTATACAATGATTACTAAATGACTAATTGTTTATACTATTCATAATATAGCTGTTGATAAAAATGTTAGCAGATCTGTTACTGAAGACAGTAACACTGTTAGTGGTAAGTCTATAATTGGTATAAAGGTGATATCATTACATTATTACATATAATATACAGGTAAATGTGATGCATCAAAAATCTTTCGGATTCATTCTGCTGATTTTTGTGATATAATTGTAGATGCAAATCCTCATCGTATGGTTAACAGACTTGTCTCTGCTGATCTGTTGCCACCAGATATTTCAGAAGATGTTAAGAGTACAGCTCTTGAATATGATAAGGCTGATAAAATTGTAGTAAAACTACAAAGACTGATAGATGATGATGAACACCCAATTGAGTTGCTAAGGAAGATATGTGATTTTCTTTTAGAACAAACTGACAAGACTTTAAAGGATATTGGTACTAAAATGATGAGTCAACTGTAGAGTGTAAGTTGAAAATAGTACTTAAAGTAAACTAAATAATTAAATTTATAATAATTGCTTGGTTGTGTACTGAGTTAATAACTCAATAAAATGTACCAGAAATACCTGACATGTACTTTCTCTATTAAATGAATTAACTGATCACAGTCTTGTAATTAAACTAACAATACTAGTGTATTATTATTATACAGTAATACTCAAAGAGACAAATACCATATAAATAACAACTATGTAATAAGTAATAAGTTTAATAACTACATGTTCTTTTCTATTGTAGGTTACATGTTCTTTGGATGTAGTCCTCCCTTTTACATTTTGTTAAATTTATTGCTATCTAATACTTTATTTAATAGACTGTATCAGTGTTTGTTACTTGAACTATTAGATTATAATATTTTATTATATTATAGTGGATTTCCCTCCATTTTTGTATATTTGTGGTATAAAGTATATAATGCTTCATATTACAATTCCTGTTTGGAATGTTTAGACATTGGCACATCTTTATGGAATACAAACCACGACAAAAATAGGCATCGAATTCACGATTATTGAACACTCAAAATTCACGATTTACCAGTAATTCACGATTATTGAACGCTCAAAATTCACGATTTACCAGTAATTCACGATTATTGCACACTCAAAACTCATGACACTACCCGGAAATTCACGATTATCATATTTCACATTCACGATTTTACTGTGAATTCGCGATTATTCCACTTCTCAATTCTCGTTTTTACCGAGAGTTCACGATTATTGCAATTCGTGAATTCACGATTTTATGGTGAATTTGCAATTCAAAATTTTAGCTATTCAATTAGCAATCTTCAATTTTGGTAAGTGTCGATACTCTATCATACTAGAAATTCTCTCTATTTCAGTATTTAAGATTGGGGTCAATTAGAGGTCAAAATGGGCGTGGCAACGAACAGAACGGTTCTCTTCTTATTATATGAAGGTACTTGCTAAGGTGATATTCTCAAGATACTATCTACTTTCTGTTCTCATTGACCTATGTTTAACTCATCAGATTATAATTATTATTATAATTATTATTATTGTTATTATTATTGTTGTTGTTGTTGTTGTCGTCGTTGTTGTTGGTTGTTGTTGTTGCTGTTATTATCATTATTATGATCATGGCCATTATTGTTATTGTTATTTTTATTAACATTATTACTAATATTGTTAGTATTAGTATTAGTTTTGTAGTAGTAGTATTGTTATTGTTATAAGTTGTTTCTAAATTTTATAATAATTTAAAGTTCACTATTGGTTTCTCCATATTGTTTTAGTAGTAGTATAGTTATTTTAAATAATTGTTGTTGGTTATGTGTGAAACTAATTTAATTTTTGATACTGTTATTAATTGGTACTGAAAGTATAAATGCTCTCTCTCAAGCAGTACTGAAGCACACTATAAATATTTAAGATATTGTATTGTATCCTCTATTATATGTGCCAAAAATATGTTCCTAATCTTATTCCTCATACAAAGGAGTTCTGCAAATATATTAAATGTTTAATAAAATATTAACCAGCTGTTCCCAACCTTATATTTATAGAAGTTTAACGCCTGACGTTGATATAGTTAATGCATTACTGACTAACTTAATTGCATTATTTTTCAATGATCAACTTCCACCTCTGCCTCATACCTGTAAAAATTCTTGTCTCCTACTGATAGCCCTGTGCATAGTCTCATCTCTGAACTGTTTATCATTTAATTTTATTTCTTGAATTAAAAAAATCATCTGATTCAGACAAAATTACAGTTAAAATGTTTGAGACTATGGCTGTCTCTATCACACCTACTACTACAAACTATTCATTATGTCTATACCTAACAGTTTAGTTCCTTCATCTTAGAAGGTAGTATTTGCTGTACCTATAACAAAGGTAAATGGACCTCAATCTGTTGATAGGTTTTGTCCTAGTTCTCTGTCACCCATTATTGATAAGCTACTTGAGAAGAATATTTTATGATATTAAGCGACCACTTCCAGGAGTCTTGTTCCTTTTTAAATAATTAATAAATTTTTCTCTCAAAAACATCAACTATCTCAACTCAACTTCTATTCGAGATGATTGGTATAAATTTTGAACAAGATATCTTCAATTTGCCCAGCTTTCTTTGACTAAAAAATGCTTTCTTAGTGTGCCACATAAAATATTGCTACTAAAATTAGAAAATATGGGGATTGGTAACTTTTCTACTGAGATGGATTTGTAACAATTAATCTGGTAGTGTATAATATGTTATCACAATGGCATTTATTTAATAGAACTACCAGTCATTTCAGGAATACTTCAAGAGTCAGTACTAGGTCACTTGCTATTTCTAATTTACACAGATTATATTACTCCAGCTGAATACACAGATTACTTTGCGACTGATGCAAAATATTCCAATTCCTATGCCCATTGGCTACCTAACAGGCACAGACAAGTGTTTATAGCCAATGTACTGACTGCATGCCTGCCCAACAATTCACTAAGAACACCACCAGTGAAGACAGTGGAGTCGTCACCAGATGTTAATTTTAAACAGGTCTGCTACAATTCTGTAACTGGTTTAAGTGGAGATTATATCATTTACATGACTTATGACAATTTGAAGGCACATTCAGCCTATCTTATCATTTATTCTGTTTAAATCATTTTAAACATTAACAAAAATGATAGAATAAAAGAAAGAGAAAGTATTATCTGTGTTGTCATGAATACACTAATTGTTAGTAGACATACATCAAATTTGAACAAGCCTGTATAGTTTGTTTCCATGGGAACTATAAAAGTGCACTAACGTTTGTCTTGTTAGTAGTCCAACATGTGGGATCAATTATATTACTCTATTTAGTGTCCCAATGAAGAGCTCAGTATATAATACTATGAGTCCTAAACCCAGACTAATATAACAGAGTAGTAATAGTTACAGTCTTATTTTATTGTTACTGTATTATTGCATGTTCTAATTCTCATCTACACGCTATTTGATTTAATTAGCAATAATTAGTGCAGACTAACATGACACGTGTTCGTGCACATTCGCAATATTACATCACTGCACGTTGCCTTGTGGTTTTCCAAAGCTGAAGAGAAAGCGTTCTGTTGTTTTTTGTGTGTTGGCTCGCTTGTTGGGAGTCGCTAAGTATGTACTTTACTTGAATACATATTTTTTCGCCAGTAACTAAGCAAATTGCCTACTCTCACTAAGAACTATGTTGTCTCAGCTGTTGTTTTTCTGGTAAGAGTATTTACTTTTTAAATTGTTGATAATTCACAATACTATCGTTTTTCTAGACCAAACCATGTTCTCCTTCTCCTCATTCGGTTTTCTTGCAACATATTTGCAAGTTCATGGAATCCTGGTTTATGTAAGCGTATTATATATATATATACATTATATATATATATATATATATATATATACATATATATATATATATACATACATATATATATATATACATACATATATATCTACATACATATATATATACACACATATATATATACACACATATATATATACATACACATATATATACACACATATATATATACACATATATACACACACACACACACACACACACACACACATATATATATATGTATGTATATATATATATATATATATATGTATGTATGTTAAGTGTACTTACAATGTATCAATTACTTTCCTGCTACTTTTCATTCCTGTTAGGATTTTTAGTGAGCAACTACTAAATTTAGAACCCAACCAGTCTAAATTGCATACAAGGCATCGAGCTTTACCTATGTGATAATTATATGAGTCTTTGCATGCTCCACTCAGGCATGTGGTATCATAAATTTTGTGGTTTTACAATGACTGTTTTTGTCTTTGTTACCAAGAAATGTTCCAACACTTGACCCTTTTTAGGACAGCTTTAGATTGATAATAGTTTAGATCTGCTGGTCTTTTGAATGCATTGTTGTCTTAGTTGTCAAATTATATGAACACTTTACTCTTTTCAGAATTATTGTGTTAGGATTGACCTCTCAGAACTCTTGTGTTAGAGTTGGAAATTCAATGATTCTTCAGAATTCAGAGCTCTCGTGTCAGAGTTAAGCATTCAAGCTGAAGTACTTGTTCTCCTTTGGTCTTCTACACAATCTGAGTTATCACAAGTTTCTTGTGTCCAGACTCAGGTGAGTTATTATATACAAATGTACTTAAAATTAATCAGTTGCATCTTATGACTAGACATATGCTTGTATTTTGTTGCTGTAGTTTACTCTAGGTACAGTCTTACAGTCTCACAAGCCTAAAACACACATGTGGCTAATAACCTTAGTTGACCTGTGTGATAAATAAACATACAGACATGTAACCAAAATAATTATTGATCTTACATGTTAAGGGCATGTGTTAGTGGTACACAAGGCCTGTTCAACACCTTTCACTTATTAACCTCATTTTAGGACAATCTTGCTGACTAATTTTTGACATTGTCTTCTAATAGAGCTGCTGTCTTCTGGTAAGAGTAATATAGTAATAGTTGGTTGTTTCATGTGCCATCATCTTTCTAGACAAAAAACTTTTTCTTGTTCTCTCCATTGGCTGTCGTAGAACATTATGAGAAGTCTATTAATTCCTGGTTTAGGTGAGCTATTATATATAAATTCACTTACAATTAAATTGGACTTACAAAAAAATATCTAGAAAGAATAAATGAACGTCTTGCTACTGTTTGCTCAGTCTTTATGTGGGTGCGAAGATAAGTTTGAAGTTTGAGAGAGCACTTTTAGTTGCCTGTAAGTATTAACTGTCAAATGTTTATGTTTTGTCAATGAAGTTAACTTATTTAACTAGGGCAGTTTCAACATGGCAGGTTTAATATCACAGGATGATGTTGAAAAGGCCCATCCTCATCCCTATCTCATTGTCAGCATCTCATGACCCAGGACTAGCTCTGGTGAGACTGAATTGTGTATGTATACTGTACGTGCATACCAAGTATATCTAGTCACTTGCATTCAAGAGCACAATTGTGTGTACAGATCAGTAGACATATTTTATTTGTGTAGTTACTGCTATCACAGTCTCTAGTACACATCTGCATGCAGGTATATAGGTTGAGAAATGACCTTTCATATATGTCTACCTATGTATAGATAATGCAGGTGCCACAGTTCAACAAACATGTGATGTTGCACTGAGCAATCTCCAAAGAGCCAGAGAAAGGCTCACTGCTAGTGCTTGAGAATCTAAAAATGAAAGTTCTTTTAGCAGGGAATTCACTCGAACATCATCTTTCTTAGGACAGAAGAGAAATTCTGTGAAACTATTGGGCAAAGCAACCTTGTAAATGTGCAGCGAGAACATGGGCGCACAAATTTGTTTGTTTAAGTTGTTGTGCCCAAGACATCATACCAACTACTGATAGTGAGAAAGATGCTTTGTTGGAAGCTGGGCTTGGGGAGAAGAAGATTGTCATTGAAGATGTTGACTGCTCAGGGGAAGAGTTTCATGAACTATTGCATGCAGCATTTCCAAAATTAAAAGATTCTGGTGGCTTCATATTTGCAAAGTGCAAGTGTAATTCACAGTTTTTAGAACCACTCTCATCTATGTGCTTAACCTCACCAAGATGTTTACAAGAAAGAATTGGTAACTCTAGAACATACATCATCCCATTACAGAGAGATTTAGACTTGACACCCTGTCAACTTTCACCTGGGGTAAGGCTTGCAGATTATTAATCTGAACATATTTATCATACATGTACACATAGCCTGTGGAGAAGTGCCTATCATGTGCTGAGGATGTCCCTGTAACAGTGTTATGTCAGCATTTGTTATCATGTATAGAGCCAATTTTTAAAATTGTCAACAATTGTGAATTTTCTCCCACTAAACTTATCAAAGTATGCACAAGTTATATTTTGACATAAACAGGACTTTCGTTGATAGGTTGTCTTCAAAGGAGAACAGGGTGAAGATGGTGGAGGACTAAGAAGAGTACTTTGGCACCTTTTCTCATTACAACTGAAGGAATGTTACTTTGAGGGTGAAGAGAATAAAAAAGTAGTTTGACATGATATTCTTGGTTTTCAGGTAAATAATGTGTGAAATTGTTTGAATGATATTGATGGTTTTAAATGTGTGAAATCTGTTGCTGCTAATTATTTTCTCTCAACTCCATTGTAGACAAATGTTTTTTTACAAAATTGGCTGTTTGATGTCTGTATCTCTTAGTCAAGGAGGATCAGGCTATCCTTTTATCTGTTAGGGGGTTTATGATTACCTTTGTGGCAAGGAGCTTAACGAAATCACTATTGACTACACTATTATACCTGATTATGACATCAAGCTATTAATAAGGAAGGTAAATAAGTCATGATGACAACATTATAATTACTTCTAATTTAAGAGTGTATTCATGTGAGACTTACTGAATTAATCTAATTCTGTTGTGTAGTTTCTTTATTTTATGTGTTAAAAAGAATGACAGTACTGTATTATTTATGGACTTGTTAATTGTTGTCTTAGATTATAGATGCTGTCAGCAACGAGGACATCCAAGCCCTATCAATGGATGCAATAGAAGTACTGTCCAACTGTGGGTTCAACAAGGGTCCCACAAGTTTGACACTTGAAGATCGTTCTACTTTGGTCCATAGTATCACAATGTACTATACAATACTTTGATCAAAAACCGAGCTTGATCAACTATGGAACGGACTTCAAACACTTGGTGTGGCAGATGCCACGAAGTCTCACCAGAATAGTCTAGAATCCCTTTTCACTGCTCCTTCACACCCTACTGAATTGACTCCAGATATCAAGTAGTACATGTACTCTCTGGCAATGTGTTTTTCATTTATTCCTAATAGTTATTATCAAGTCACTGTTTCAAAACAGAGCTCGCTACTCTGAGAATTCAAATCATAGAAAAGAGAAAGAGATGGCAAGATATGTACTTTTTGGTGACTATTTAGAGGATTGCAAAGGTAAGTAGTCCAGAAATTCTAACTAAAAGGCGACTTGTATCTACCAATGATGGTAAGACTTTCTCATGATGAGGTTGGTCTTGTGGTTTAGCACTCTAAGTAATTACACAATTAAATTAGTTTACAGCCTCCACTGTTTAAGTGGTTTCTTTGATGTCATTCATTAGTTACTTCATGTATACATTCACTAAGATTGGTTATAAGACTTGAATACACTGTTTTTATGTACTTTCACATTCCTTACAGATGAGTGTAATGAAGTTTCCTTGAAGGATGTTCTCAGTTTTTTACTGGTTCATCAGCTGTACCTCCACTTGGGTTTGATATAGGTCCAACTATGTCGTTCAGCCACAATGCAGTTTATCCAACAGCCTCTACATGTGTTTTCTCACTCACTCTACCTACAAGATACTACAATGTCTGCAATCAATTTAAGCTCAAAACGAATCAGGCGTTTACTTGTCATGGTGGGTTTGGCTCAGTTTGATTAATGTTATGCTCAATATTATGCTCTTGATGAAACTATGTCAATCAATAATGTATCTTATCCTCATTGTATTCATTTTATGTTCAATTTATTTGTATCTTTTTTTGGAAGAAATCTTTTCAAAAAAGTGAAAATGTTTATGTAACTGTTTGTGTAACTGTTTTTGGAGGAGAGTGGCAGTTTGATAGGAAGGCTCTTGCTAAGAAATAGTGTTCTACACCAAATTTTGTCTTGGGGTACTTTTGAAGTTCTTCTGCTAATAGGATTCTTTGATGTTCAGTTAAGAAATTAGAGGGAAGATCAGGTACAATAACAGTATTACTATCATCATCAGTACTCACTGGTCCACTACAATCAATGCCATAATCACAATCCTACAAATAAAAGCACCTGATAAGTAATACTTTCATTTCTTTCTAAATAGTACTCACAACAGTATGCTAACCTAACTTTACACATGGTATAATGTTACAGACTTAAAATCTGCTATGTTTTGTAAACTACATAGGCTAACATACATACTGTATAACACGACACTGATTACAAAATATACATACTTCAGTAGTTCCTGTAACTCCTAGTACTGCCGTACTTGTTGGTGTTTCCATCCTAGCTTGAGTCATTCCCAGAATCCATAGCTGATGTGGTGTTTGGTTATGTGCTGTACGGAGAGGATGGTTACACCATACCTCACGAAACATGTCCACTTGAGATTGTATAATTGGTAGATAAACGTAATGAAGTGCACATAGATCAACTTCACTAGCTGGATCTAATAGACCGACTTCTTCCAGCGAATAGAATAGGAAGTAATAGAAACTAATGCAACCTTGATAAAGATCTCTCCATAAACGTTCTATCCTTTGGTTGTGGACACTTCTACCACAGATGAAACTTCTTTCTGGACCTCTCTCGGAATGATCGAACATGAAGCGTCCAACTAGAACATTTTCTCCTCCATTGTCTGAACGTACACAAGATGGTAATCCATAACTCTCGACAGCTTGCAGAAACGCATTAAAAACAGTCATAGCTTTGTTATTAGAGGCTACTTTTAAGTAAACTGGAACTCGGCTATATCCATCTATACCTCCATGTATTACTAACCGCCACCTTATAAGCTTGTGATATCCATCAATGTGCCACAATGCATTGGGGCTTGCAACGTTATATTGCCAACGATGAAGAGTGCTATGTAGCCTAGTTTCCAGTCCCAAGGGGTCAACACGACGAATTGACTCTCTCACTCTTTCTCTTTGCAATATCACACCATTAACCTTAAGCAGAGTCTGTATTGATCGTGTGCCACAAGCAGGTAAGCGTGTTACAATCTCCTTAACTAGGTCATCCAAATCTTGATTAGTTATTTCACTGAATCAATTGAATTCTATCCCAAACTCCTTTAGTTTTCTTTGAATCGTACCTATCGAGCAACCAATCAGGATAGCAATTTCAGTTTCTTTAAATCCATTTTCAACCAAGAATCTAACTTGATCCTCACATATGTCTAAAGGTCGTCTCACACCCGAAGTAATCACCTCTATCTCATAGTCAGTATTTAATTGCACAATCAGTTGTTGGACTACTCTAGTCACAGCAGTGAAGTCATGACGATTAGGAACCAGCAGTTCCAGCTGTACACACGCTTCCAATAAACGGTCAGCTCCCTCAATAAGAGCCTCCTTAGCTTCTATAGAACTCGAGGAATAGATTCTCTAAATCATTTTTATTCTTTCTTCAAGTTTGTCTATGCTCTCAATCCAACCGTTCATCTTTATGGGTGCTTCTTGGTGTGACTTGACTGATGATGTAACAAACTAACAACTCAACATGTGGCATGTCCTATGATGACATCACAATGTGTCATAAAGTTAATAATGTTAGGTTTGGTTTAGGGTTTAGGTGATGTCATTAATATGATGTCATCATAGTCAAGTTTCACCAAGAACCCCCCCCCCCCATCTTTATGGAGCACACACAGATATAAACTTTTTATTATCTGAATAATTAAAATAAAAAGAGAGTTAAGAAGTCATATCGTGTGGGTAGAGTGAGTAAGAAAACACATGTAGAGGCTGTTGGATAAACTGCATCGTGGCTGAACGACATAGTTGGACCTATATCAAACCCAAGTGGAGGTACAGCTGATGAACCAGTAAAAAACTGAGAACATCCTTCAAGGAAACTTCATTACACTCATCTGTAAGGAATGTGAAAGTACATAAAAACAGTGTATTCAAGTCTTATAACCAATCTTAGTGAATGTATACATGAAGTAACTAATGAATGACATCAAAGAAACCACTTAAACAGTGGAGGCTGTAAACTAATTTAATTGTGTAATTACTTAGAGTGCTAAACCACAAGACCAACCTCATCATGAGAAAGTCTTACCATCATTGGTAGATACAAGTCGCCTTTTAGTTAGAATTTCTGGACTACTTACCTTTGCAATCCTCTAAATAGTCACCAAAAAGTACATATCTTGCCATCTCTTTCTCTTTTCTATGATTTGAATTCTCAGAGTAGCGAGCTCTGTTTTGAAACAGTGACTTGATAATAACCATTAGGAATAAATGAAAAACACATTGCCAGAGAGTACATGTACTACTTGATATCTGGAGTCAATTCAGTAGGGTGTGAAGGAGCAGTGAAAAGGGATTCTAGACTATTCTGGTGAGACTTCGTGGCATCTGCCACACCAAGTGTTTGAAGTCCGTTCCATAGTTGATCAAGCTCGGCTTTTGATCGAAGTATTGTATAGTACATTGTGATACTATGGACCAAAGTAGAACGATCTTCAAGTGTCAAACTTGTGGGACCCTTGTTGAACCCACAGTTGGACAGTACTTCTATTGCATCCATTGATAGGGCTTGGATGTCCTCGTTGCTGACAGCATCTATAATCTAAGACAACAATTAACAAGTCCATAAATAATACAGTACTGTCATTCTTTTTAACACATAAAATAAAGAAACTACACAACAGAATTAGATTAATTCAGTAAGTCTCACATGAATACACTCTTAAATTAGAAGTAATTATAATGTTGTCATCATGACTTATTTACCTTGCTTATTAATAGCTTGATGTCATAATCAGGTATAATAGTGTAGTCAATAGTGATTTCGTTAAGCTCCTTGCCACAAAGGTAATCATAAACCTCCTTACAGATATAAGGATAGTCTGATCCTCCTTGACTAAGAGGTACAGACATCAAACAGCCAATTTTGTAAAAAACATTTGTCTACAATGGAGTTGAGAGAAAATAATTAGCAGCAACAGATTTCACACATTTAAAACCATCAATATCATCAATTTCACACATTATTTACCTGAAGACCAAGAATATCATGTCAAACTACTTTCTTATTCTCTTCACCCTCAAAGTAACATTCCTTCAGTTGTAATGAGAAAAGGTGCCAAAGTACTCTTCTTAGTCCTCCACCATCTTCACCCTGTTCTCCTTTGAAGACAACCTATCAACGAAAGTCCTGTTTATGTCAAAATATAACTTGTGCATACTTTGATAAGTTTAGTGGGAGAAAATTCACAATTGTTGACAATTTTAAAACAGTCCGCAAGTACACATTCTCTGTCAACTTGTAATAAAAATTCATCATAATGCTCTACTTTTCTGGACAACCTTCCTATGATGTCTTCCATTGAATGACTACAGATACAAGAGAGGTGTACAAGCACCATCTATGCAACATTACCTGCCAACTTCATCACATTCTCTAACGCTTTGCTCAAGTACATGTGTGACAATTGCATCTTCTGTCTCTTCAATTTCTAGACCAGGCTCTTCATCAATAAGGTCAACACTACTTGATGACATGGAAGGATGTGGAGTATGAACAAGAGTTGGTGGCGGTAGGTCAAAATCCTCATCACTTGACTGTTGCATATCCTCCTCTACCCCACTCCTACATGACATGTAAACAACACAAGTCATAAACATCGCAGACAGCTCGCCTTTGCTCTATACATGATGACAAATGCTGACATAACACTGTTACAGGGACGTCCTCAGCACATGATAGGCACTTCTCCACAGGCTATGTGTACATGTATGATAAATATGTTCAGATTAATAATCTGCAAGCCTTACCCCAGGTGAAAGTTGACAGAGTGTCAAGTCTAAATCTCTCTGTAATGGGATGATGTATGTTCTAGAGTTACCAATTCTTTCTTGTAAACATCTTGGTGAGGTTAAGCACATAGATGAGAGTGGTTCTAAAAACTGTGAATTACACTTGCACTTTGCAAATATGAAGCCACCAGAATCTTTTAATTTTGGAAATGCTGCATGCAATAGTTCACGAAACTCTTCCCCTGAGCAGTCAACATCTTCAATGACAATCTTCTTCTCCCCAAGCCCAGCTTCCAACAAAGCATCTTTCTCACTATCAGTAGTTGGTATGATGTCTTGGGCACAACAACTTAAACAAACAAATTTGTGCGCCCATGTTCTCGCTGCACGTTTACAAGTTTGTTTTGCCCAATAGTTTCACAGAATTTCTCTTCTGTCCTAAGAAAGATGATGTTCGAGTGAATTCCCTGCTAAAAGAACTTTCATTTTTAGATTCTCAAGCACTAGCAGTGAGCCTTTCTCTGGCTCTTTGGAGATTGCTCAGTGCAACATCACATGTTTGTTGAACTGTGGCACCTGCATTATCTATACATAGGTAGACATATATGAAAGGTCATTTCTCAACCTATATACCTGCATGCAGATGTGTACTAGAGACTGTGATAGCAGTAACTACACAAATAAAATATGTCTACTGATCTGTACACACAATTGTGCTCTTGAATGCAAGTGACTAGATATACTTGGTATGCACGTACAATATACATACACAATTCAGTCTCACCAGAGCTAGTGCTAGGGCCATGAGCTGCTGACGATGAGATAGGGAAAGGAATTGACCGCAGAATTCTTAGTGCCTCTTGGGCCTTTTCAACATCATCCAGTGATAATAAACCTGCCATGTTGAAACCGCCCTAGTTAAATAAGTTAACTTCATTGACAGAACATAAACATTTGACAGTCAATACTTACAGACAACCAAAAGTACTCTCTCAAACTTCAAATTTATCTTCACACCGCATAAAGACTGAGCAAACAGTAGCAAAGCGTCCGTGTATACTTTCTAGATCCTTTTTTGGCGGTACAACGAGGACGAACTTTGACATAGCAAAATCTTATTAGTCACTGAACTCTTACTCTATTATTATTATTATTATTATTATTATTATTATTATTATTAAGTAGTGTTTATATTTTAAATAATTTGAGGTTCACTGTCGGTCTCTTATAACATCTACAAAATGTCCATATTAGTTCTTTCGATTATTTGTCATTGGTTATGTTTGAAAATAATTTTATATTTATATAAAATTTAAGACAAATAGTAAGCCAACAGGTACTGATAAGCCATTTAGACATTTACCCTTTATTCAACTAAAAGAACCATGTTTGAGAACATTGCTTGAATTGTTGTGTATGTACTTGTCTCAATATACTGCAGTTAGCAATAGTTTGTGCTAATAGCTTCTAATTTTTTCTTTAATTTTCCACTCTCTTGACTGTGAGCAGACAGTAGTTACTTTAGCAAGATGTTTGTTCTACTTTCTACTTACTTTTATGGCAGTACAATAAGAACAGATGTTTGACACAACAAAATCTGATTTGTCACTGAACTACAACTCAATCAAACATGACCTTTACCCTCTCTTCTTTACATCAAGATAATGAATGATAACTAATATTCATTACCATATGAACTTGACCAGTATTTATCATGTCAGTACTCAATGCTAGCTTGGCTACATCAGGTCATGCTCATTGATACTAATATTATAGTAGACACTAATAGTTATTCACAAATACTATATAGATCTATATAGATCTACTCACTCATAAATAATGATACATATACTTATAGCTATAATAATGTGATGGATTACTAATCAAAACTCATAGATACTTATGATAGTCATTGATACTAATAGCATGTACAACTATCTATCAGTATCTAGACTACAAGAACTCATGTATGTCTTATATTATGTATATATGAGATTATGACAATGAATTGCTAGCTAAGATTGATGGAGATAGATATGGATAGATAGATCGACAAATGGCTAGGTGACTAGAGTGCAAAAGGACCAATGAATGGTTAGACGGATTGGTAATAGGTGTATACATGTATGATAAGATAGGATATAATGTTATGTCAGTACAGGCTGTAACACCTGTTGCTAGAAAGGTCATCCAATAAAACAATGATGCCTGAATACACAGTTAGTACAAAATTTATATGTATGACTTTGAAATTGATTTGTAAGCCAACAGTTATCCACAGAATGATTTCAACTGCCATAATGTCTTTGACAGTGCTGTACTAACTGTTTATATAAGAAAGTAGTAAGATGTACATGTATGCATGTGAAGTACAGATTCGTAATAGGTGTATACATGGATATGTATGATAAGATAGGATATAATGTTATGTCAGTACAGGCTGTAACACCTGTTGGAATGGTAGAAAAGTCATTCAATAAAGCAATGATTATAGCCCCATACATTAACATACATTAAACAATTATGCCTGAATTAAAATATAATTCATGCCGTATTTATTCACTTAACTGATTCTCAGGCTACATTAGTTCAATTAATAGTGATAGTCACTTTACAAAGATAGATATCTTGTGCCAAAACTTCAGTATCCATTCCATTGGCCAATTTGACTCAAAGAAATTAGACTTTAAGGGCTGCCATAGAGATCTTAAAGACTTTATGTTACCAATTAGGCTGTAAGCCCATTGTAATCACACCAGTTAGTTATATAATAATGTCATTTTTCTCATAAATATCTCGTGCCAAAACTCCAGTATATATTCCATTTTATATTTGTACTCACATTAATTTTGGTCATGTAAATTTGTTACTAACATCATTTTACAAAGATATCTTGTGCCAAAACTTTACTATGTACTCCATTAGCCATTTTCACACATAGAAGTTAGGGTTGAAGGACTGTCATAGAGATCTTAAGACTTTATGTTTGGTGAATAGAGTTTAAGGGCCTTTGTAATCATGCCTATTAAGATGATGTTGTTTTTCTAAGATGAATTGGTTATTAATGTGACTTTCCAAATTAATCCTGTGCCAAAGCTTGAGTATCTACTTCATTGGCCATTTGACTCTTAGAGATCAGACTTTAAGGGATGCTCTACCCATCTCAAAGCTTTATGTTTAATAATAGTTTTAAGGCCACTGTAATCATGCACATTAGAATGATGTCATTTCTCTCAAGTGAATTGGTTACTAATGCCACTATATATATGAACATATCTTGTGCCAAAATTTCAGTATCTACTCCATTGATGATTTTCATTGATATAATTATGTTTTAAGGACTGCAATAGAGACCTTCACGTTTGGCATGTTAGGGTAAAGGCCATTGTACTCATACCAATTAGTATGATGACTTTTTCTCATGTGAAATTATTGCTAATGTCTTTCCAAACACATCTTGTGCAAAAGGTTCGATGTATACTACATTGACCATTTCCTCTTATAGAAATTAGGGTTTAGAAATTTCCATAGACATTTTAGGGCTTTACATTTGCCAATTAGGGTACAAGACCATTGTAATTTTACCATTTCAGATATGTCATTTTTTATGAATTGGTTACTAATGTCATTATATGAAGATATATTGTGCCAAAACTTCAATATCTACTCCATTGATGACTTTAACTTGTAGAAATTAGCTGTTTAAGATCTGTCATAGATATTTTGAGACTTTATGTTAGGTAATTAGGTTTTAGGGCCTTTGTAATCATAATAATTAGGATGATGTAATTTTTGTCATGTGAAATGGTTACTAGTAGACTTCTCAAACATATCTTGTGCCAAAACCTCATCATCTATTACATTGACTATTTCCACTCATAGAAATTTGGGTTTAAAGACTCATGCACAGATGTTAAGGCTTTTGGCATGAGACATCTATGGAAATAACAGGCAGAGTTTGTGGAAGATAACAGTTTTGAGGAATAACCTCCTTACTTTTAATAGTCGATGATTTAAGGAACATAACATATCATTATAACTATGACTTGTGTGCCAATTTGATATACATAGTTTGACTCAAAGCTCAATGCCCTTTTCTGGTTAGGGGTTTTAAAAAGTAGTGTAATCTAAGTACTGTCCCACGTAAGAAATATATAGCCTTTTAAAAGTGTGTTTGTCAGTAATATTTATAAAAATGTATAAAAGTCAAAACCAAGTAGTGACCTACTTTTGTTATATACTGTATTAATATAGAGTGCAGTAAGTTCATTAGTTAAAAGTACATCAAGAATAGTTGATGTTGCTGATGTCTTCTAATTATAAGATAATTTTATTTAAACAGAGACTGATTGAAATGTTCAAGGATACTCTACATTAATGTGAAATTCAACTTCGATTTAGAAGAGTTTAGACTAAAGTAATTTTCTTGAACCCAATTATTAATAAGGTTAATATCATTTTGAAGATGGTATAGTCTTCTGGGACTCTCTAATTTCTTTCAATAAAACTATATGATCAGCATAGAGATATCTAAAGAGAAGAAAAGATTAGTAATATAATCTGTGTAAATTAGAAATAGCAAGTGACCTGGTACTGACTCTTGAAGTATTCCTGAAATGACTGGTAGTTCTATTAAATGAACGCCATTGTGATAACATATCATACACTACCAGATTAATCGTTACAAATCCATCTCAGTAGAAAAGTTACCAATCCCCATATTTTCTAATTTTAGTAGCAATATTTTATGTGGCACACTAAGAAAGCATTTTTTAGTCAAAAAAGCTGGGCAAATTGAAGATATCTTGTTCAAAATTTATACCAATCATCTCGAATAGAAGTTGAGTTGAGATAGTTGATGTTTTTGAGAGAAAAATGTATTAATTATTTAAAAAGGAACAAGACTTCTGGAAGTGGCCATGATCATAATAATGATGATAATAACAGCAACAACAACAACCAACAACAACGACGACAACAACAACAACAACAATAATAATAACAATAATAATAATTATAATAATAATTATAATCTGATGAGTTAAACATAGGTCAATGAGAACAGAAAGAAGATAGTATCTTGAGAATATCACCTTAGCAAGTACCTTCATATAATAAGAAGAGAACCGTTCTGTTCGTTGCCACGCCCATTTTGACCTCTAATTGACCCCAATCTTAAATACTGAAATAGAGAGAATTTCTAGTATGATAGAGTATCGAGGATCAGTGTATATTTCCGCCATTTCATATTCTGAAAATCGATTTCCGCCATTACGCGCCGAAATCTTCCTAAGAAATGAAAATTCAAAAATCCAAAAAACCAATATTTTTTCGATTGAGTTAGGTCAGAGCGGTTGACTATTATCAATAAAATAGGACTTTGTCCTGCTTGTGTTCCCAATTCGTCTCTCTATCTCTGATCTTTGACACTCTGACGTTAATCGCAGTGAGGTTTGACCCGTTCTTGCATTGTTACTCACTCTCAAGAATTGGTCCTACAGGCTCTAACCTGGTAGGTATTTTGTCTCAAAGTTGACTTTTGTCAGTTTGTCTAATACATTATATATATGGTATAAATTACGTCTCTACCTGTATACCCTTTCTTTCAAATTTTGTATAGTATACCTCTTCATATTTAAAGTATAAGTATATATATATAATCAGGCAAATCAGATTACTATTGTGCAATATTATATCTTAACATCAGTTAAATCATGTCGGTGCGATTGATTGATATTGAAGACTTGGTTATACTGAAAATTGAACAAGAACAATGGACTCACAAAGACTTGTCAGAGTACTTAAAAAAAAGATTTCCAAACATCAAGGGGGCTAGCATACGATCTATTGAGAGGTTTTGCAACTTATAAAATATTCACAAAACCTCCAGGCCAACTTATCTTCAGCTAAATAATGCTGTTAGCAGGGCAGTTCATAAGGTGAATTATTTAATCAAGGGATAAGCTTGCAATTGCTTTCTTATATTATGCAAAGGTTGGACCTGTCTATGGTCGAAAGACAATAACTGGCTTTTTGGCATCGGAAGGAATGCGTGCTTCTGAGGTCCGTGTAGGAAAAGTTTTAAAAGATATTACTCCTGTTTATCATCAAGCAAGATGAAAAGACACAGCGAGGAAGTTGAATCCTATTCCATATATAGCTCAATATTTTGGGCAAAAATTACACATCGATCAAAATGAGAAGTTAGTCAGATATGGAGTAACTCACATTTGTTGCGTCGATGGATTTAGTAGGAAAATTGTCGGTTTTGCTAGTATGCCTTTAAAGAACAACTTGGAGATCTATGAACATGTCTTTAGGTAAGATCACAAGAAAATGCCATATAAGATTGGCAGGATGATTTGGTAAATTTGCCAATTACTTGAAGACATACATGTAATCATGCATGCATGTATGAAAAGTGATAAATCAATCTTCAATCCACCAAAAAGTACTTACAAAATTTACTTCTAAATAACCTATTACTATACAGTAAACTTTCTATATTGAAATACATCAAATGCCTTATAGACATTCAGATGAAAGCATTGCATGCATTAAGTGATATAGTGCATGTGATATAGCTAGTTATAGGACCTTATAGGAATCATCATATCAGGTTTCTTTTTATGTAGACCTCTGCTATTGAATTTTGGTATTTGGGATCAAGTGCGTGTTGATAAGGGAAAGGAATGGTATCTTTTGTTGTTTATTCAAGAAAAACTCAGCCACATCAGATATGACAAAGGGAAAGCTCCACACTTACAGACACCTTCAACGATGGTAAGTTGCATGCAATCAAGTAAATTTCTTATAATCTACTCTTAATTGCAGAATCATGTGGTTGAGAGAATGTGGGAAGAATTTAATTCAAGGGTAAATTATCCCATCAAGCAATGTTTAACAGAAATGGAGAATGACCATGTAATAGATATGGTTAATGACACACATAAATTTTGTGTGTCTTGGGTAACTATTAGAGTTGCAAATGTTGGGACAACAATTGTTATAAAATCTTGGAATAATCATCGTATTCCGAGTAAGTTTCACAACATGTATCTTAGTTGATTTGTCTTACAGAAAAGGGTATACCTGACATACTTATGAAGGAAAAGAATCACATGGTTCCTGTTGTGCCCACTCTGATTCCAGTAGTCAGTGACGCTGTTCGAGAATATGAGGCTCTGGGTGGCTCACTAACAAGATCCAGTTCTTTTGGTATTGATCCTTTGGAATCAAGTCCTGTTCTAAAGGAGAGAAGGCAAGAGCTATTTCATTCACAATATCCACAGTTTGACCCTGTATTTTACAGCTGTGTTAATGATAAAAGTCATATCTTTCGCAAATGTGTGCTATACTTCATTTACATAACAGAATATCTTTCACAATATTAGCATGATGTTTTCTTGCTGTAATTGTCTGTTGAAGTTCAAAGTTCATTAATAAGAACCCGAGTTATTTTACGCAAGCGCAGTTAGTACACGTTGCCACGTTCCTGCTATCTTCCGATTACATGGTATCAGACTTGATCTCACCTACTTTGATCTTTTTTGACTCATCAAGGCTATCTCACATCGTCTGGGCAGTATATTGTGAGCCAAAACACATTTCACTCAATAAACTATCCTGGTGTTTCTCTCTAAGTTGACTGTTATTATAATACGTCGTCATCGGTTGGTCTCGATCGAAAACTGTTCGATTTGGATTAAAACGTGTCTGTAAACTCTCTTGTGAGTTAATCTAACAAGCTTAAACTTAGTCTCAGGCAGGATCAAGTTGTAATATTATAGTCAGTTTATCTAATTGTTAGCTAGTGTTAGCCCCCCATAAGGGACCATTGACCTAATTTTGGCATTTTGGTATAACCAACAGACTAGCGACTGTATCTCTCTCCAGTTGAGTTTTGACAGTCCAATTGTCACAAGACTTAGCCAATCTAGTTTGCCCTGCTTTTGTGGTGTAATGTAATTTATTGTTTCTCGATATAGTCAACTCACTGGTACTCTTTCTCTCCCTGTCAGTTTGTCTAGGAACACCCTAGTTTGACCAGTGCTGTCTTTCTCTCTGGAGTTGTATGCCATTGATCCACCTTGCTTTGGTGTACATTCTCTATCATTTTGTTGTTTGTCCACTCCAAGAATGAGTCGTATCCCAACCCCTCCTCAATCACAGACTGTCACATTTGTCCGTGACCAACAACGCTTTGAAATAGACTTGTCAACTCGACAAATTTCTTCAAGAATGTTGTTGAGAATGTTTAATGTGAGTGCTAATTGTTTTATTTATTATTCAGTGTTCGAATTGTTGTAGGTGGATCCTGCAAATGTGTGGTTAAGAGAAGATTTTAGTGCACAGGCTTTCCTACCTGATGACGAAGGGATCTTCCACTTTCATAATCTTCAGTTCTCACCTTTTATCACGATGTTTGTCGAGGGCTCTGATGCTTCCGGAAGTTCTGGTTCCTCTTCAACTCCAACAGTTCGTCCTAATAGCTCTGTACTAGATGGCCATCCTCGTTTTCGGTGAGTGTTAACAGTGAAATTATTTAATGTTATTGGTACATAATTAGATCTGTAGTTGGAAGCAAAAACAGACATCTACTGAAAATCACTAGGGCCAGAATGAAAAAAGTAGGGAGAAAACCTTAGTTTGAAATGAGTGTTGAAGCTTTTATTGAAATAACTTCAGAAAAAGCAAATGTGGACTATGTCAATAGCCAAATAAAAGAAATATGGGGATCAACTTATTCACTTGTATCAGCAGATGGCCACGAAGTGGCAGATTGCAGTGCTACTAGAGGTAATTAATGTGAATTTGAATATAACATTGTTTGCATTGAGGTTGGACTTGTGGTGTAACTGGGCTAGCCTTTGGTTACTTTGCTTCTTATATACCATTATAGTGGCCACCAGTTGCAATATGCCTATTTGTTTTCCAAATGCCAATTTGTATTTTGCTTAACAGAATGTGCTGCAACTCTAATTACTATTTTTTTCTTATTATTTGAAAAGGTTTAGACTTTTGGAAACAGAATGCTAGGAAATTTTATGCAATTCCCAAGTCAGATATTACAACTCCCACTGTCAGTAATAAGCGAAAACGAGTTGAAACTGAGGATGATGATGAACCTGTGAACACATATCTCTCTGAAATAAGAGACAAACTCAACCTTTTATTTACTGTCACAAAAGATTTAAAGATTCCTATAGCTCTTAAAACTGTTTTCCAGAGCACATTTAATTGCAAGATATGCTTTGAGACACCCATGAAACCTCCCTTAGTAATGGCAGGATGCTGCAAGAATATAATAGGATGTGAACAGTGTGTGAATACTTGGTATGGAATAAGTGGGAGTTATGAAGAACTTATGAAGAAACCTTGCCCTATTTGTAATGTTGACCGTGGATATGCTCAGACAAGTCGATTACATGGACTAGATGATTTTGTTACACAAGTCCAATGCCTCTTTGATGAGTAAAACTACTCAATGAATTGACAACTTTCTCATAATTATTACTTACCAGATCACCATTTATCTCAAGTACAAACCCTAACTCTCTTAAGGGTTAGAACATTCATTATTGTTTAGAAGTGAAAGTATTCATTATAATTAACATTTCTCAAATTAAAGAATTTGTTGAAAAAGTCTTACATGTACAGGGTTGACAAAAAATGATAACATTAAAAATTAACTTTTTATGTCTGAGAGTACATTTAAAAGTTCATCAATACCATTGATACGCAAATAATTTGAATGTGGGCAACTTGATTTGCACATCAGGCAAGGTACATCAACATGCCTTGAGACATACAATCTGTCCACACAATTTCCACACCCAATTATTATTTTACAACAATCAGCCATCATCACAGGTGGTTTTATTGGAATAGTATGACACAACTTGCACTGCAAACATGCATACATCACATGCAGTAGGCCTACAGGAAGTGTTATGTAAGCTTGCCTAAAAGAAGATATGAATACAAAACAGTAATTTGTGGCCTACTATTTACATATTGTAGACATGATGTAATAATTATAGGACAGTTAAATTACAATTAATTGATCACACAATTATAACAATATCAGATAATCTGACTATGAACATCTTCTAAGAACAGTAAAGAACAACTTCACTGTTAATACTCACCGAAAACGAGGATGGCCATCTTGTACAGAGCTATTAGGATGAACTGTTGGAGTTGAAGAGGAACCAGCACTTCCAGAAGCATCAGAGCCCTCGACAAACATCGTGATAAATGGTGAGAACTGAAGATTATGAAAGTGGAAGATCCCTTCGTCATCAGGTAGGAAAGCCTGTGCACTAAAATCTTCTCTTAACCACACATTTGCAGGATCCACCTACAACAATTCGAACACTGAATAATAAATAAAACAATTAGCACTCACATTAAACATTCTCAACAACATTCTTGAGGAAATTTGTCGAGTTGACAAGTCTATTTCAAAGCGTTGTTGGTCACGGACAAATGTGACAGTCTGTGATTGAGGAGGGGTTGGGATACGACTCATTCTTGGAGTGGACAAACAACAAAATGATAGAGAATGTACACCAAAGCAAGGTGGATCAATGGCATACAACTCCAGAGAGAAAGACAGCACTGGTCAAACTAGGGTGTTCCTAGACAAACTGACAGGGAGAGAAAGAGTACCAGTGAGTTGACTATATCGAGAAACAATAAATTACATTACACCACAAAAGCAGGGCAAACTAGATTGGCTAAGTCTTGTGACAATTGGACTGTCAAAACTCAACTGGAGAGAGATACAGTCGCTAGTCTGTTGGTTATACCAAAATGCCAAAATTAGGTCAATGGTCCCTTATGGGGGGCTAACACTAGCTAACAATTAGATAAACTGACTATAATATTACAACTTGATCCTGCCTGAGACTAAGTTTAAGCTTGTTAGATTAACTCACAAGAGAGTTTACAGACACGTTTTAATCCAAATCGAACAGTTTTCGATCGAGACCAACCGATGACGACGTATTATAATAACAGTCAACTTAGAGAGAAACACCAGGATAGTTTATTGAGTGAAATGTGTTTTGGCTCACAATATACTGCCCAGACGATGTGAGATAGCCTTGATGAGTCAAAAAAGATCAAAGTAGGTGAGATCAAGTCTGATACCATGTAATCGGAAGATAGCAGGAACGTGGCAACGTGTACTAACTGCGCTTGCGTAAAATAACTCGGGTTCTTATTAATGAACTTTGAACTTCAACAGACAATTACAGCAAGAAAACATCATGCTAATATTGTGAAAGATATTCTGTTATGTAAATGAAGTATAGCACACATTTGCGAAAGATATGACTTTTATCATTAACACAGCTGTAAAATACAGGGTCAAACTGTGGATATTGTGAATGAAATAGCTCTTGCCTTCTCTCCTTTAGAACAGGACTTGATTCCAAAGGATCAATACCAAAAGAACTGGATCTTGTTAGTGAGCCACCCAGAGCCTCATATTCTCGAACAGCGTCACTGACTACTGGAATCAGAGTGGGCACAACAGGAACCATGTGATTCTTTTCCTTCATAAGTATGTCAGGTATACCCTTTTCTGTAAGACAAATCAACTAAGATACATGTTGTGAAACTTACTCGGAATACGATGATTATTCCAAGATTTTATAACAATTGTTGTCCCAACATTTGCAACTCTAATAGTTACCCAAGACACACAAAATTTATGTGTGTCATTAACCATATCTATTACATGGTCATTCTCCATTTCTGTTAAACATTGCTTGATGGGATAATTTACCCTTGAATTAAATTCTTCCCACATTCTCTCAACCACATGATTCTGCAATTAAGAGTAGATTATAAGAAATTTACTTGATTGCATGCAACTTACCATCGTTGAAGGTGTCTGTAAGTGTGGAGCTTTCCCTTTGTCATATCTGATGTGGCTGAGTTTTTCTTGAATAAACAACAAAAGATACCATTCCTTTCCCTTATCAACACGCACTTGATCCCAAATACCAAAATTCAATAGCAGAGGTCTACATAAAAAGAAACCTGATATGATGATTCCTATAAGGTCCTATAACTAGCTATATCACATGCATTATATCACTTAATGCATGCAATGCTTTCATCTGAATGTCTATAAGGCATTTGATGTATTTCAATATAGAAAGTTTACTGTATAGTAATAGGTTATTTAGAAGTAAATTTTGTAAGTACTTTTTGGTGGATTGAAGATTGATTTATCACTTTTCATACATGCATGCATGATTACATGTATGTCTTCAAGTAATTGGCAAATTTACCAAATCATCCTGCCAATCTTATATGGCATTTTCTTGTGATCTTACCTAAAGACATGTTCATAGATCTCCAAGTTGTTCTTTAAAGGCATACTAGCAAAACCGACAATTTTCCTACTAAATCCATCGACGCAACAAATGTGAGTTACTCCATATCTGACTAACTTCTCATTTTGATCGATGTGTAATTTTTGCCCAAAATATTGAGCTATATATGGAATAGGATTCAACTTCCTCGCTGTGTCTTTTCGTCTTGCTTGATGATAAACAGGAGTAATATCTTTTAAAACTTTTCCTACACGGACCTCAGAAGCACGCATTCCTTCCGATGCCAAAAAGCCAGTTATTGTCTTTCGACCATAGACAGGTCCAACCTTTGCATAATATAAGAAAGCAATTGCAAGCTTATCCCTTGATTAAATAATTCACCTTATGAACTGCCCTGCTAACAGCATTATTTAGCTGAAGATAAGTTGGCCTGGAGGTTTTGTGAATATTTTTTAAGTTGCAAAACCTTTCAATAGATCGTATGCTAGCCCCCTTGATGTTTGGAAATCTTTTTTTTAAGTACTCTGACAAGTCTTTGTGAGTCCATTGTTCTTGTTCAATTTTCAGTATAACCAAGTCTTCAATATCAATCAATCGCACCGACATGATTTAACTGATGTTAAGATATAATATTGCACAATAGTAATCTGATTTGCCTGATTATATATATATACTTATACTTTAAATATGAAGAGGTATACTATACAAAATTTGAAAGAAAGGGTATACAGGTAGAGACGTAATTTATACCATATATATAATGTATTAGACAAACTGACAAAAGTCAACTTTGAGACAAAATACCTACCAGGTTAGAGCCTGTAGGACCAATTCTTGAGAGTGAGTAACAATGCAAGAACGGGTCAAACCTCACTGCAATTAACGTCAGAGTGTCAAAGATCAGAGATAGAGAGACGAATTGGGAACACAAGCAGGACAAAGTCCTATTTTATTGATAATAGTCAACCGCTCTGACCTAACTCAATCGAAAAAATATTGGTTTTTTGGTTTTTTGAATTTTCATTTCTTAGGAAGATTTCGGGATTTCGGCGCGTAATGGCGGAAATCGATTTTCAGAATATGAAATGGCGGAAATATACACTGATCATCGAGACTTACCAAAATTGAAGATTGCTAATTGAATAGCTAAAATTTTGAATTGCAAATTCACCATAAAATCGTGAATTCACGAATTGCAATAATCGTGAACTCTCGGTAAAAACGAGAATTGAGAAGTGGAATAATCGCGAATTCACAGTAAAATCGTGAATTGTGAAATATGATAATCGTGAATTTCCGGGTAGTGTCATGAGTTTTGAGTGTGCAATAATCGTGAATTACTGGTAAATCGTGAATTTTGAGTGTTCAATAATCGTGAATTCGATGCCTATTTTTGTCGTGGTTTGTATTTCATACACACTCCTTCAAGAAAAACATTGAAAATTCTCAAAGAGTACATATACTTTAAGTCTATACCACATATAGTTAATAGGGAAGTTGTAATATAAAGACTAGTAATGTTATATTATAAAAAACCTACATAATAAAAACTAAACACAGTTTATACAGGCAAAGTTTTCTAACTAAGAAGGAAAGAACTGTATTTGGAATCTTGAGTATATACATGTTAATACAATAAACTATGTTATGAAATAATTAAACATTCTGGTTATCCACAAAGTGTTTTCAAAGGACTAAGGAGTATAGTATAACATAAAGCAATACCTTTGAGGATATGTACTTACAATATTGATAGCACACATAACAGTCTTTATATTTATTGCCAATTAGAGCTTTTGCTAGATCTACTTGAAACTCTTTTGTGGTGTTATAGAGGAAGATAGTATAGTCACAACATAACAGGAACATATTTGTGATAGCCACATCATTTATTTGTAGTATTTGTGACACTTTAATCTTACATAATAATACCCTCATAATTGAATGATTGACCCCACCCAGATGTTTATTATACAACACAACCAACTGAGGACAAGGAAGACTTCTTCCTTGTGACAGATACGATTTTATTTTGTTGAGCATTTGTGAATGAACAAAAATTGGCTTGACGTCTTGCCATAGAGTGACAACAAGGTTTTCACACTGTACATAGGTATGTTGTCCCTGCTCTACTAGACCCTTCTTCATATACTTTTGAGTTTTGCTTGGAAACCTTTACAATCAGCTCTCATTGTGCCATTACTGTGTATGCCCTGTTGTTGTAAATCAAGGTGTAAATTTCTGGTTATATAAAAGTTATCGGAAATAACATGATTTTTATTTCTTATTTTGTTAGTTAAATTCATTACTGCAGATGCACCTAGCCCTTTCTTTACTTTGTCGCATTTCTTCCCAGAGTAAATATCAAACTCTCAGACATATCAACTCTTAGACTCAACACACATGTAGATTTTAAAACTAAGTTTGATTTTTTTGGCATGTATTGTTTTATGTAGTAGCACCCTTTGAAACAGATCATCATATCACCTATGATTTGGTTCTACTATTTGTAAATAAGGAAGAGAATCTGTTGTTAAGGTGAATGAGAATTGGTCTCACTTTTCAAGCTGATTGTAGTTAGGATCACTATGTTTAAGAAGAGTATTGTTGTCAGTAAAATGTAAGAAGCAATGGATGTCAATGAAGCGATTCCTAGATGTTTTACTGGTGTTTGTTTATAATGATATATAGAATCTCTCTTCCAATAATCACCGATTAAAGGTATTGTACTAAACCACTGGTAAACATTTTGATGGTGAATATAATATTTTTCAAAATTGTATGTCATAAAGGTGAGCAGAATTAGTTGACCTAAATATGATTATTTACAGTTTTCATTATTTTATAGTTGATAAGTTTATATTAAATTTTCACTTTCATTCAAAGTAATCCTATCCTCCTTGAAATTTGAACTCATTCTTCTCTCTGTCACTATTTCTAATTACTCATTCACATTTGGATCTTTCTGTTGGTCTCTAAGTGACAATGGATCCCTGTACAACTTAATCAATTTCTTAACCTCTCTAAGCCATGTCATATAAATTTTTCTCATTGATGATTTTAACATAAACTTTATAAGTCCTTCTTCCCTTCTTACCAAACTCCTTGACTTTACCAACTCGATTGGTCTTTCTCAAGTTGTCAAAGAGCCTACCCATTATTCTTACACAAGAACACCATCAACTATTGATCTTATCTTTGTTCCTTCAAACTTGTCCTTCCTTTGTTTTTCCTCCATTGTCTTCTTCAGATCATAATTCGTTATTGTTCATTATCCCTCTGAGACAACATTACAAGCCATCTGCTAAGAACCTTCGTAGTATTTGCCTTTATAGTAAAGCTGTCTTTAAAGCAGCTAATCTAATTCTCTTTTCTCTCCCCTGGGACTCTCTCTTATCTTTCATTGATGTCAACTACTCTTGGTCCATGTTTAAAGAAGTGTTTATTGAAGTAATGAATCACATCATCCATCTGCTATCTCCATGTGGAATTCCCTTTCCTCCTCATTTAAAGATCTCAACTCTGCAAGAAAGTTCAAGCAAAATATTTCTTATTTACTTTAGAATTATCATGAGTATAGTGTACATATTGTTCATATTTATTCATTCATCCATCTGTTAATATCATCACTTATTGTAAATCCTTCACCTCCTTTTATATTTTATTGTATTGTTTTTGATGCTTTTTATATTAGCTTTGCTATTGAGTGTCTTTTGTGTTTTAATTAAAAAATAAAATAAAATAATTATAACATAATGAAAACTTTTTTGGTATTAGATGATTATGAAAATGTATGTATTGGCAAATACTAGGTGTATGCAAATACTATACGACATATACACTACTCTGTCCAGTATTTTTTAAAAACAGTCATCTTTTTTTCCATTGTGACAAAGAAAGACATTACACTCTATATAGTGCACATTGTTTCTTTTCTAGTTTTACCATTGTGGTAGCAGTAATAAAAGTAAAGCCATATCAGCAATTTGTAATGGAAATTTTTCCTAACTTACAATTTTGTCCAAACTATGATATGTGCTAATGTTTGACAAAAAGTATAGTTAATAATAGCACATTTTCATTCTTACCACTATTTGGAAAATGGCTGTCTTCTGTCAGAGATGCTTACCTGTTGGAGAGGTCACACATTCTAACATTTGACAGAATTTATAATTAACATTAGAACACTTAAATTATCAATTATCAAATATCTCAAGTATTAAATTATAAGTATCAAGTATAAATTATGAAGTATCTCAGTATTACCAGGTATGTTCTAATTAATTGCTAATGAGTATGTTTTAAGCATTGGCAGACGTATTCTAACTATATCTGGCTTGTAAAGTAATCAGTTTGCTTCATTTAACTTATCCACATAATCTCAACTAAATAGTTGGAATATATACCTAAATATAACATTGTAATAAAGCCTATAGTCAATCATTTCCTTAGATATTAATGATTTATCTATTTATAGATAGAGCACAAAAGGTTTAATACATTAAGTATCTATTTCATTGATAGATACTTAATATTTTTTTGAATATAAAGAGAATATTCGGAATTCTGCTGAGCTGTCACACTTGGTTTAGAGTTGCAGTATGATTGAATGTCTTGTGTGACATACTACTTGTGTCAAAATCTTCAGGAGTGGTATTATTAGTGTTAATTAGACCAAACCCCAAAAACATAAATCCTAAATTCTTGCATACATGTACAATTAACAGTCAGAAATGAGACACTTCCATTTTTGCAACATGAATTTTGACACAGGCAGCATGCCATAGCCTTGAATTGGTCTTGTGATTCTAAATTGCTTAGACACTGAGGTAAAGTTTTCTAGAGCACTTGTAAATTATCCTAGTCTGCTATTTTTATATTTATAATTGTCTAACCCATTATCTAACCTATGTATATATAGTAACCTTCCATGCAGGTTAAACGAGTCTGAATATTACACAAAGCAATATATACTAATATGTTTTTCTTTTATATTAGATGATTTAAGAGGCCAGATATTATATCCAAACTACAAGTCATTGATGTGACAGAACCTACAGTATTATACTAGAACATAAAATAACTCAATGAGCATTACAGAACTAAATGACAACTACTACAACACTCCAAGACTGACCAAAATTACAAAAACAGAGCACTATATTAATTAACAATATTCATACTGACCACAAGTTATTAAGTAATATTATAACACCAGAATAATAGCAAGAGCTGAGTAATAATTTTATTTGTGTTATCAATTTTACATTTTTAACCTTGTGTAAAGCTGCTTCACTAACATTTTGCAAGCAATAATAATTTAGAATTTTGATTATATCTTTATTGTAACAGAATAAGTGGAACTAGCTTATCCTATTAACAAGACAGTCATATACTTTGGTCACACTTTAATTATAGCAAATTACCTGTTAATATTACTCATGGACCCTGGAGGGTCTACATCTGTGATGTGGCAATCATTGCAATATAAACTATTCCAAAAACTACAGTATAGGAAATTAATACAGTGTATTTAGACATTTAAAACAATAGAACTATATTCATATACTTTATTATAATAATTTACAATATATACCATGTTTTATAGTACTTATTATGGCCATTATATTGTAAATGTAATCTTTTAAAAGCAAACTGTAAGATTACTTTATTACAGAATTGCTTTAATCAACCATTTTTACATATTTAAGTGTGTTTTTATTAACAATAAGGTGAACAGAAATATTAAACCTATGCCCTATATCATAAAGTCCATTCTATGTAGTCTAAATTATATGATAGTATTAACAAGTAATTATATACAGTTGTTCTAAGGGCTTTAATCATAATAATTGACATAATTAAGAATGCAGCAATACTAATTACACAGCAGAGCAATTGATGTTGTCACTGACTATGTTGATTGGAATAAATTCATTTGCTGAAATATGTTGATATGAGTGGAACTTAAACAATGATGTGTAAACAATGTTAACAAATAGTGACACACAATCACTTTATTTAATAATCTGTAACAAAGAAGCATCTGTATAAAACTGATTATTTCTTGATTTCATTACGTCATGTTATCCAATATAATTACATATTAGGGTTTAAAGGTGTATGCTATCATTATCATAAATGAGGAACAATATACAGCATTAAAAAATTACACAACATACATTAATTTATGCTGTTATTTATTTTTTAGCTAACAAGACAAAATATTATAATAATAAAACCACAAAAATTTGAAACAAATATATCTTTTAAGGATGTCAGAAAGTTTCAATTACAAAAGACAAAGTCATACATATAAAAGATATCATAATAACAGCAGCTGCAGTAGGATTTCCACTAACTGTAGTGGGTGTTGTAGTTGAGTCTACAACATGAAAAAACAGATACTATATAATACTATGAATATTAATACTTTTGCATGTGCAATTTGGACAGTTAACAAACTCAGTCACATTTTTGTCAATTGTTACAGCTTTTGATCCTAGAACAGCTTCTCATTTATCAGGGAAGTCAGATGTATCACCAATACCAGTATTAGTATTGTAATACTTCTTCCAGTACTGACCCTGTTCCTTTGGATCAGTTGGAATGAATTTAGATTTTCGACTACTGTTTAGAAAGGAAGGGTCTGGTCTACACGCATAGTACAGTTGTCTTCTTTTCCAGCATTCTTAGGGAAACCACTATTTAGTTAACAGGTACTTAAGCAAATCACAATGTAGCAGAAAAGAGAAGAGAAATAGGATGAATTGTAAGGGAGATTTCTCAACTTGTATTCTGTCTTTATGAAAGGATATCTATCATCTCCAGCAAATTAGATATAGGGTTGCTTAAAACATCATATATTCTATCCAGAAACCACTTGATTTGCAGAAAGTGCTGCAACTTCTACTTTCAATTACAGAAGTTACATCAATCTCTTGTTGATTATGTTTCCAATGAATTCCATATGTACCAATGCAATTTCATATGTTACAGTTTATTAATACTTATAATTGGTGTGGCTGCAATGAATATAAAACCACCTAGTTTTAATCAATTATACGTAGATTTCTTCTATGGACCACAAAATGCTCACAGACACATCTAAATATCAATATTGAAAGCTGATTCAACAGTAGCTGTTGATTGCCATAAGTTAACCAATAAGTAGGGATCAGCCACACCTACCTTTCAACATTATTGCAGTACATGAACATCTACAACAGTACATATACAGCTATTAATATACAGTGGTTATTTACAGTAAGTACCTTCATTTTGTTGGATAACAGATGACAAAGGCAAAGTCATCTTTTATTGGTAGCTTGTAGTAATTCTACTTGACTTTTCAACTCCTTTGTGTTCTCTTCTATAATAGTTCTAACTTCCTATATATCAATAAACAACACATGTAGTAACTGTTTTCTTGTCTAATACTACTCATCTCTTACCATGTCTCTTTGATGTTTTTCATAAATATTGAGCTTAATGCAGCATAATACTAACTACCTTGTAAAGTAAAGGCAGGCTTGCTGCTGGTAACAATATTTCTTCCATCACCTTTACTATATCAATAGATTCGTGAGTTAGTATCATTCTATCATATTATTTCTTTTGTTTCAACTATTGGCTATTATATTAATAATAATTGGTTTTGGTACACATCTAGAGTTTTAATATAGGTTTTCCAATGTGTTTTATAATGGGATGACATCAACTGTTGAAACTTACACAATTTACTTACAAATTTTAGTAATTGGATTCATCAAATTTAGTCAACACTTAATTTGAGTCTCTAACAAACAGCAAGTTACTCTGTTGAAGTGTTGGCTAGTCTCATTCACCTCTTCTTCTGCAAAGTCCTCATTATTTGAAATTATATTTGGAAAGCATACAGGATATACCCTGTGCAGAGGAAAGCAACTTGTCATAGCTACAATACACAGAGCAATATATTAGAGATGTCTAATTGAAGGATCCCTTCCCAGTAAATATAGTAATAAGATATATAATAGGAGCATAGTTGCTTAAATTACGTGGAAAGGGATTGTAAAAGTCACGTGATTGCATTGGCCCTTAAGTCTGTTGAAGCACTCCACGTGCTATTCACGTTGTTAATTCGCGCCATGTCTTAACTGAGGAAAACCTTGGATATAATCTCTTTCCGGGCTGTTTAAGATCTTTCTGAAGTCTGAATAAGGGTATAAAATTTTAGGCAATAATTGCATGGCACCAGCTTTTATTATTGGTGAGTCAGTGTTACCAATAGTAAGTTTGTATCCCCTTTAGCAGAGTGTATTTATTTGTTAAAAGTGATATAAATGGATGAAGAGAAGCTTGGTACATGAAAGTCACTATAATAAGTGTACTATTCCTAATATCTAGCCATTTGGTACATTTGTGATCTTTAACCATTTGTTAAAGTACTTTCTTGTCTCCTTCCGATCCCAAAATAAAAAAGTCATTTATTATTATAATAAACCACATTTTCCTGTTAATATAATACTTGAATGTTTGCATGAGAGTATGTCTTATTTACTATAACATTTACAATCTATTGTCAACAGGTATACTATGGAAATTCTGTCTTTCCACTGACCCAAATAAATGAATTCAGATACAGCTCAACATGAGGTTTCTTTTAAAGTATCATTACATTTTGAATCATTGGTGAATGCTCCTGTTTTAACTTTTTGTCAACTGGAATAAAGACTAAAAGGTATGTCAATTATTCCATAAGGTATATAATAATAATAAGTCTAATATAATACACGTGTATATAACATAAGGTGAATCAAACTTTGTATATGAGAAATGTTTTAAAATGTAATTTTATTAGTGGAGATTAATACAGTAAATGTTAAAAAAGTAACTAAAGAGAGCGATTGTGAGATCACAGAAGGACAGAAAATGCTTTTGGTATTTTTTTCAAAATACACAGCTCATGTTGTCTTTTTTGACTACAGTAAATTCAGTTACCAACTTACCAGTTACGAGTGTAAAGCTCTAAACTTAACATTTATATCACAGACTAAATTACTGAAGTATACGATAGTTTGAAAATAATAAAAGTGTAGAAGCTACTGTGTAAGATGACTTAAATTTCCAGATGAGATATTTTGTGACCAATTTAAAAAGTTCATAAATATTGGTATTGTTCAAAGCAACTTCATTCAATTTAGAACTTGGTCATAGACCTCGTTTAAACTCATTTAGTAAAACCTATGACTGACCAACCAAATTATTCCCACATATAATCTCATAATTTTCTAGATCTTACTTCATTAGTAATGTCTTCTGTTTCTTGATCTGATGACTTTAACTTAGAAATAACATCTATTTTCTTGAGTTATTTTGTTATTTGATAGTGCCACATGTTGCCTAGCTAACACCTCCTCAAATATTTGATTTAAATGTTGAATATCACAATAATCTGATAACATAACTCTTCTATCTGAGGCTGCAAAAATAAACATTTTGTAGGACATAATAAGAATATGTAGTAATTTTTACCTTTTATGGTCTGAAGTAACTGATTAATCTTATTTACCTCAAATAACTGCGAAATTAGTGAAATTATCTATTCTTGCAGCATCTCAAATCTCTTCTTGTCTACTAATAATGTATCAGAAGTATAAAAATACAGAACAGCTGCATATAGTATGTACTATTAATGCTACCATACTAAGCCTTTTTAATGTCTGGTTAAGATCTCTATCTCTAAGGCGTTTAGTCTTATTCAGGTTAAACTCAATCTCCAATTTCCTTCTTAATGAAATCTGTCCAATGGAGACAAATTGATTGGCACTATCTACATACAGAAATGAATTTTTAATAAATAATAAAGTTTCTTTGAGTTAAGACTCTGCTACACTCATTTCATTCACTGTGCTTAGCATTGACTCCATTACATATTAGTTGTGAAATAATACTTTCATCATAATTTTGAGCGTGTACATTTATGTAGTATAGCAAGTATATATACAATGTACAAATGGAATATTATATATTGGAAAGGAAAGGACTTAGAATAGGAATTTCAAACTAAAAATTGACAAAAAGCTTTTTAAGAAATGAATATTGAAAAAAGTCACCTAAGTTGTCATGTTAATTTTAATTATTGTCAGAAAAAATTTTTAAACATAAAAAAGCAGTGAAATGCATAAAATTTTTGAAGATGCTGCAAAAAAATACTGTAGTCATGTCATCTAGCAAAAATTTGTCAAATCAATGATTAATTTTTAAACCTCAACAATGATTGCCATTAGGCCACAGCAATTAAATTCATTGTTTCCCATTACACGGATGGGCCCATGCAGGCAGGCATCTTCAATTAATTAATAATGTGGTGTTCGTTATTGTTTGTTTTTTCGCATACTGGCAATGCTATTACATACCACAGCATTGATTGTTTAGTCACAATTGAGACTTGACCTTTAATGGTGGCTTACGGTCAGAAATCCATTTCAAATTCTTGGAGTTCATCAATGAATCGATTATAATGCCCACATCATTCAACAAAACAGAAATAACAAACACCACTGAACAACAGAAGAGAGAATGACAAGAAAAAAATTTACTGTACAAAAGAAGGAGCACACAAATAAAAATACAACAGAAGGAAATGAGAATAAGAGATTCAAAGAATGTTAATATTTGGAGTTCATCCAGCCAGAGAATGTGATTGTACAACAGAGAATAACTATACAACAGAAGGAACACATGAAAATGAGTATATGTATAAGAGAGCCAAAGAATGCATTTATTGTACAACAGAGGGAAGATAATAAAAGGTACATTGTATAAGAGAGAGTCAGAGAATGATACTGACCACAACAAAAGAAACATTTACATGAGCAAAAAGTAAAAGAAAAATAGGAGTGTATTATGTACTTCAGTACATTAAAATTATGTCTTTTTGATAGGTGGCAATGACTGACATTCCTGACATTGAGGATATTGGCCTTCAACACTGTAAGGCTCAATTACTCCACAATAGACACAAATAGGTTCAAATTTTGCCGAATAGTATAACTTTTCTATAGGATCTTTACAATGATGATCACGTATTTCAACATTAGAAAATTCTTCAGGCAAGTTAAGGTCTCTCAGTTTTGAACTACACGTGTACAAGAGGTTGCCAAGAACCTGCTGCAATTGCTGCTTTTGGGTAGTTTTGAGTTTGAACTTGGAGAAGATGAGTCGCCACATTTCACAGTTCTCGCACTGTACCATTAACTGACAGTTTTTAACATGTTGTACACTGGTATAGAAAGGTAGGGCTTGACATTTAGAAGTGTTTTTTGCAAAGAAGGATGAAACTCTCCTGTTGTATTCATTTTAAAAACTTCAGAAAAAAGTAGATAATATCCATCTTCTCCTGGCACAGGATGTGGCAATTGCCAAAGACGACCAATAACATGAGACGGTAAGCAAACTGGTTTACAAATGGAGCAGCTACTTTTACCACACTTTAAAATTCCAAACGTATAATGCTCCACTTGACAGTAATGGTTGATAAAGGCACACAGATAAGGGTAATCAGTCACATTCCCTTGGTTGTATTTTTCATGTTGCTCCATAGTATTTTCTAATGCCAATATTGCTGACCAAAACTGACTAATGTCTTTATTTGATGCAGAATGAAATATATGAATATTCTTATCCTTCAATGTCAAGCAGGAAAAAATACTACACAATAAAACTCTGACATTAGATAAACTGTCCTGAACAATAGACTCAAATCCTTTCTTCCTTTCAGCAATTTTCGAAACTCACCAAGAGTATTACATTTTCTTACTTCTGATTTGTACTCTTCAGGTATCTCAGTATGAGCAAGTGAAACATACTGTAGACCTAAATTTAATATGGCCATTACCCTCTCGACAGGATTATGCCAGCTGTGGTAGGGTGCAGTCCTACTGGCACACAAAAAGTCCAGGTCAAGTTGTGAGAATAAACAAATTAAGCTAATCTGGACAGAGAGGTACATTAAATTGTGGTCAGGGCCACCATCAGTATACAAAAACAAAATATGTTTTTGTGAAGCCAGAGACATCAGGATACTATAAAGCTCAAAAACATGCCGCAATGGAGAAGAGGCTTCAAAAATAGAGTCCTTCACACCTACGTAGACATTGCCAGTATACCACGATCCCTCAATATTGTCTGGTACATCAACGAAAAATGTGACAGAAGGAATGATACCAAATTTTGTGAAGTCACGATCACCAGCTTGAAGAGACTCATTAACAGCCATTGGCACTCTTCTACCACGTTCAGTTGATGTTACAGGGAAGTCTGGCTCTCCTATTTTAACTTTATGTTTGTCGTCTAAATAAATAAACATGCAATAGTCTCGTACCATTACATATATTCCCTCATAAAACGAAAGCTTGCAGCTGTATAATGGCCATCAACATGATCACGCCTCCACTGTCGCTGCTGAATTTTAAATTTGACTTTTAGTTTACCAGTGTGATGTATTGCAGCCTTAGAAGAAGGTATTTAAGGCCAAAACTGCAGCCTCACTCACTTGAGAGAAGGAATCAATACTTCAGAGTGACAACGACCTTTTACTTGCTCTATGAAGTCTCAGACAGATAATGCAAGAGCTAAATGAGCAACAGTACCATGGCATCTGTCATTAATAGGTGTATTTTCATTGAGATACTTGTCACACTCTTCCCAAAATTGATTATACCTGGTAGACTGGCCTGTGTTGAGAGAGTGAAGGTCTCCGATAACATTGGGATCTTCCATATCTATTATTGATGTAATTCGAGCATCAACTTTGGCTTGGTCAGTGGTATCAGAAGAACTACAGTCACCTGCATAATTTAGAAAACAAAGAAACAATAAGCTGTGCATAAATTAGATGCAATGGCATCCTCTCAAGACATTGATGTACTGGTATTCACAGCATTACCATTACAATTTAAATTACCAATAGGCATACACTACATTAATACTCATAGGTCCTTAGTCCCTTATGTATGACTATTTAAACTCAAGTTTTGTGGCAATAATCTGGACTGGTGTTATTTCAACAGGTTAGCAATACTAATTCAGTACATGTGAGTGTGCCTCGATTACATAAATAAATACTTCACTATGACAATTATGAATTACCGTTACTATTGCAATTACTCAAAAACAGTATATAATGCACTACCATTATGCCAACCTTGCAATGAACATGTAACAAGATGTTTGTTTACCTGTTAAACTCTTGTAGAATGCAGCCCAACAAAGAATTTTGCTGGATTTGGTGTCTGGTTGGACGTGCTAACTGCCATCTGTGAGCGACTGTGAACACAATGTGTACTCACATGTTCTCTGTGCACTGCGTTCTAGTCACGTGATCTAATACTGGCTCCTTAAGCATTATTTTTCAGTACTGGTACCACGTCTCTACAGTAGTTGTTTAAACAATTCCTATTAAATCATGTACGTACTGTCCATACAAAACCATAAAACATGAATTTAAAAAAGATACCATTACCCTGCTTATAATGTGATTGTGGTCTTTGTTAACACTTCTCACCACAAGCGCTAATCCATCTTCAGAAGCCCTAAGTGACACTTCAGCATAACAGTCTTTCCCAAAAGTGCTACAACAAAAAAAAGTACAACTCATAATCGAACAAAGTATGTAAAATACATTGTACTAAGTCAACAAGTCTAGCTGTTAATTTTGTCTGGTAGTCTCAGTCTATCAGGAAATCTATTGCTTCTGTATAATCTTGCCTAAACCTCAACCACTCCTCTAACCCTAACAATACTCCGAAGTATGGGGCTTCAGACTGCCGAGCAATTTGACAGTGCTTTTTTAAACTTACCATGTCACACGCTTTCTTTCCTCTCTTGGTTTAATATCCAGCATCTTTTGTTTTGATAATGGTGTGGTTTTAGTAGCTTGAGAGAGAGGAATGTTGTTATAGGTAGTGTTCTCTATTGACTGTCTTACAGTTGGAAGAGAGAGAGAGCACACAACATTATTACACAATTTGTTTAGACAATGTTCCCTAATATTATCATAATTTTACCAATGTCTTTATGGACTAAAACCTTGGCATAATTATAGTTGCTAGATTGTCTCATGATAGAGTCCACTGTGTGATTATATACTATTAGTTGGTGAAAGTTAGGCAAGATATTTAACCCCTTATTCATCTGTGTTTGCACACTTGCGTGAAGTGCGCATGCGTTACTTATTATTAAACCATGCATAAACATAATTAGGTAATAATAATGGAAAGCTATTTCTTGTACAATTTCAAGGTATAACTCCCCCAAGGGTAACTAATATGGCAAGCAACTGCTATGTTAGCAGTGTCATTCAATGTCTTCTGAATCATCCTGTTATTCAGTTAATGTTAGAAAAAATAAATGAAGAACACACGATATGTGAACAATGTAGGAAGTCAGGTAAAAACAATATATAATATTATAATAACAACATCAATACAAACATAAAAAATCAATACATTCAACAATATCTTAAATATTTTGCTTATGCTCAAAAGTTATTTCAGTTCAAATATCATCATACATTATGTATTCAATACAAGTACAACAGCTCACCAACAGTTATATCCCCTGATGTGATTGTTCACAACCTATAAAAATAACTAAACACATTAAAAGATATAATGTAATTAACCACAACAATGACTCATCAATCATTTTGTCCTACTCAATATCAAGATGTCAGGACGCTGAAGTATTGCATATATTTACTTTGTTGATAAACTAACAAAACTGTCATCAAGGTTAGAAACTAAACTGTGCATATCACAAAATTATTACATTACATTATAGCTAACTAACTATCTATATAGTAGTAAACCAGTTCATTTATGATTAGAGAATTGTCACTTATTATATTTTTATAAAATTTATGTATACAGTATACCAGTGTGAATGTTAGTTACATTGAAGACAATTGCTACAACAAATACATTAATACATACATTTGGAATCCAATAAGTCTCCTGAGAAAGATTTCTTAGTTTTCTAAGCAAACATGTGTAGGATATTGGATGTGTATCACATGAACGTATATATAATCTGCATAAAAAGGGTTAAAATTTATGCTTTTCTCAGGGTAATGGCTAGTGTGTGATTAATGTGTTAAACATCAACATTGTGGAATTTGATCTATAGTAGATATAGATAAAAATCAATAATTGAAAAATACCTGGGTTTTTTCTGTACTAATGTGAAAATGTTTATTTTTCTCTTTCTGGGAATTTTTCAAAAATGTGGGGTAAGTTCGAACATCCATAAATCTTCACAGTTGTATACACTAACTGGTCATTGTTGATCACAACTGATTACTCAACAAGTGGTGAATGTCATTTAAATGATAAACATTTCTTCTGTGTTTTGTTTGAATACTCCAAAGAACCAGTGTGAGGATGATTTGATTGTAGACCAACAAGAACTCTACACAAGAGGTACTTAATTTATAAATCTTACTGTTAACTTGACAATAGTTTATTATATTATCTAATTTACTGTGTTGTTTTCAATTTTGCCCAACACAATTTTTAACTTACAAATGGCACTGTGTTTTTCCAAGATCATGTGTCTCAAAAAAATGGTGGAGCAGACTGACGACTTCATTAGTGCCTTTTCCTGTGACTGCCAACACATCAATGAGGTAAGTCATCTACATTGGAAACTTTGACAGTGCATATCAAATATACACAGGTTTGTGTTGTTTTAATTTAGATTGGTCCAAGCTGCCATGGGTTACATGGAAATTGCACTGTATATGGAAAGTAGTGTTAATTATGTTTATATTATTTTGTTTTATAGAACCTGTTGTAAAAAGTCAAAGCTGTAATGTGCCAGACTACACCAAGATTAGAGTTGACTGTATTGACTGGTGGTTGTGTAGATGAGTAATATTTATTTGAAAACGCTCCACTAAAATAAGGTGAGCCTACTTTGTGTTCAAGACAGTAATACTTGCTCTCAGTTTGACCAACTGTAGATGTGTTGCTTAGCTTTTTAAAAATCTAATTCATGTGTAACTTTAATACTTGTACTGTTCTATTATCAGCTTCCAAAGCCCTTCCACATTGTGACATGATCAATTATTATATCAACTTTGGAATTTTACTGAGTTGGTACGAGTATTCCAATCATTTTCATGAATGACAATGGCTTGTTTCTTTGAATCTCCTCTCATAGTTTGTTGTGAAGAAAGACACTCACAATTATAATTGACAAATAAATGTTTTTTGATAGTTATTAGCTTCTCTACCTGATGTAACTCTACTAACTGGAACTAAACACATACAATTATTACAGTGTGAATGAAGCAAAGTGGTTTTATTAGAGTCCCAAAATAAGACAATTTACGGATCATATTACCATACTATATAGTTCAATCAACTTGACATGTTAGTCATGATCTCTGTTGAACCACGCATTTTATCTTCCCAATACTAAATAATTGGTTACAATCTTTTGAAATAGAAAACCATGTGTCAATGTACAAGCCTAAAGTATAGCATTCTATACAATTTCACTATCTTCTCCTTCATTAGGACATTCTTTTATTGCTCCCTTTTAGACAAGAATGATGACATTCACAGCAGACTTTGTAATGTGTTGGATCATTTTATCCAGTATTTGTTCAATTTCTACTTGTGAGCTTCCTTATTCTAGCTTATGCTTAACTTCTATTAAACAAACTCCACTAAACTTTTTTCACTAACAACACTATAGTAATGAGTAGATTTATCAACCACTTCAATATATTATTCCACATTATCCTCATAATTTTTCTCTAAACCATTAATACTAGACCTTTAATTCATAGGGCAGAATGTCATTTTACGCAGTATAGTGTTTTTCTCTAGTGTTTGTATAATTGACATCACTAGCATTATCCGACAATGGTTCATGATTGATGCTATCATCAGATGTACTGTTGACACATCATGAAGTTTGCCAAAGCATATCAAATGATGGCATGGCAGCATCATGCATGATTTCCTTTCAGGTATGGCAAACCAACACTTCTACAATAACACAATAGTGGATTTATAAAGCACTAACTTCATGTATCACAAACAGTAAACAATATATACACACACACACATATATATATATATGCGTAGCAACTATTTATGGCTGCACACAGTGTTAGCACTTAGTCAAGGAGCTGAAGGAGGGGATCACTGTTACTACTTTTGCTACAATGATACACTAGAAAAAGAAACAATATGCCACTGTATAGGATGTGACGTCTTCCTTTGCCACAAAATGAAAACAAGATGACTCTTTGTACAAGCACAATACATAGTAGTATGTACATGTTACAGTATATCTATATGGTAGATATTTTTTCATTAGTTAGCTTTGTTATTAGTAGTCCACCTGAACACTTCAAGAAGCATTTGAGTGAATTGCAATCAGTACAAGATAGAATCCATTGCCATATTGATATACTACTATATTTGGTATAAATAAGCAGAAGCATGATATCAGATTGTTAATTGAGTCAAAGTCTTCTTTATCTTCAAAAATAATTCCTCTTGATGAGGTCCATACAATCATGCTGATTAGTACTTAACAGCTAATGTAAGGGTTGAGGCAACTCTGATATACTTGAGTTAAATTTGCTAAGTTGATCTCTAATGCCAGTAAATCTTGTCAGCTTTGAAATTGGCTGAGGATTCTTCATGTTTGCAGTAGCTAATGGTTTAGATGGGTCAGGTGAAATGCCACTATTATCAACAATGGTGTCAAAGAAAAATAAGAGTCCTTTTGAAATTCACATTTGTCCATATCAACGTTATGCCTGCATCATTACTTTTTATAGAACACAATAACATTAATATTTGTTCAGATGCACCTGTCAATAGCTTTGGAGCCATACTGTTACAACAACAGAAGTAGGGAGGGCGGAAACCAGTAGCATATGTTTCAAGGTCTAACAAAACAAGCTACTCTATTACAAATCAAAAAAAGTCTTTTGCCATTCCTTTGGCATGTCATAAGTAAGTAAACTACGCCTTGAGGAAATGGATTCAGTTAGAAAACCCCTTGTACCACTCCTCAGCAAGACTAATGTTACTAACCTTCACCTCATATCCTTCGTTTTCAATCACAACTTGTCAGACTTGACTATTTCATCTCTCATGTTCCAGGTAAGTTGCTCCATATAGCTGACATATTATCATGTTTTAATACAAACAATGTCTTCTCACCTCCCTGTTAATGAAGATAGCTTATAAAATATTGTCTAGCTCACCAAGGAGATCCTATATGTTCTTAAATGATGAATATTTTAAATCAGGATGACCAAGTAAACATAGGATTAGAAGTGACCTAATGTAGTATTGGATAGCAAAGGAGAGCACATTATTATAAAACAATTTGTTGTTGTAATTATGATCAAAATCATCATTTTTAAAGATCAATCAATGAATAGGAACTCTACACAAGGTACACCAATGTCACCAAAGGTGGTATAAAATGCCATCATCAAGTTACATCAGTTGTGTGGTGGCCAGGTGTCTTAAAACAAATGGAAGAGCTTGTAAAAGCATGTCCTGTATGCCTAAAGACCATTGTCTCCTAAATAGCCACTACTACAAATTTTACTTTCTGCCTATCCATTGGAGAAGATAGCAGATTTATGCTGAAGTAAAGGTTCTGCTGTAATAATGAATCATGATTTTCTTCTAAGGATATGAAAGAACTTCTGTGTATATAACTAATAGTCTGTATTACACTCAGTCAAACAGTATGGCTGACTGAGCAGTTAAAACAGTGAAGTCTCTATTGGATCATCCAACAGACTCTTTCTGGCACTTGACTTAAAAGCCACACCACTTCATTCTGTGAGATATACGTGAAATTCTCTATTAAACCGCGAGTGCACGTGACAAAGAAATTTAATTTTTAGTTGGCCTTGAAAGAGCGAGTTGTACAGAAAGAACTAGGCACATAGGCGGCTGCAGAACTGCAACTTTACCCGGGCAGGAAAAGGGGTGTGGTCATCATTGGGGTGTGGTTAAGTTTATTTATTAATATTATTAATGTAAAAGGAGTCTACTGTTTTTATGAGTCTGTGAAAACTTTAAAACTAGTTCGTCAAGAATGTCCCAAAGTTTGCTAGACACATCTCTTTCGATGTGCAGTAGAGCCAAGTTACAGAGACGTTCCTCGTCATTGTAGAACGCAGGTATGTTTTAAGTCTTCTCAAAGAGGAGAAAGAACGTTCAGCTGAAGCAGTAGTTAAACCCATAGTCATAGCTATCTGGAGGCACTCAAGTAAACTGGGGTAGCATTCTTTAACTTCATAAAGATGTTGATAAACGTCTTGAAGGAACACAAAAGAATTGGTTCCTGTTTTCTCCTTTAGTTTCGTCAACAATGAGAGTGTAATAGCGAGCTATTTTGACTTCTGATATAATGGTCTTCAGCACCCATTCTGCCATTATAGATATCAAGCTATTCTGAAGATCATGTCCAATCCAGGGGGCATTCTTCGGACCAGATAGAATTCGCTCTCTAACAACATCATCATGTCGAGCTTGAAGCAACAACAAAGATCGAAAATTTCCAACATTAATTAACTGACATATCTTCCAGATCAGCTTCACGATGGCCTCGCAGTGCTATTCCTTGTTGAGAACAATATAACAAGCACTCCATCAAGCTCTTCACATATCTCCGGTTCTCTGTTACTGTTTTAATTCTCCCTTTCTCTATCTGAACCGCAATTGATGTATCATTGACTACAGTAGACTGATACTGCTTCCATGAAAGAGTTGCATCTTTGTGCTTTGCACAACTGTCATGGTTTGTGAGAGTTCCTCCTTTTCCTCTAGCATGTTTCCAATCACAGAAATCACTGTACGTTAGACATCTATCAGCATTAACTCCAAAAAAATGGCAAGGAAAACAGAATACGCAATCTCTCTTTACTGAATACTCGATCCATGGAAATATCTGATACCAGCTTGATTGGAAGGACCTTTTAACTGTCCCATACATCTTAGAAGGAAAGGTAATGCCTTCAGGCTGAACTGGTCTGTCACTTTTATCCTTTGCTATATCCCAGGGAAAACTAGTAGAAGGAAGTGCATCAAGTGCTGTAGCAACTTCATTTGATGATCCACTCTCAATATGTTCAACTACAGGGGTAGATAAACTGAAATGAAGTCATAAAATCACAGCAATTTTAGACATGGAAGATGTACTGTATGATTTTTCATACTGTGTGACAGTGACCTTGTGATCCTGTGCATCAGTGCATGCTGTGCTTGAATCTTGATCATACAACATGCAACATGCTGCAGGCTTGTTTGTACAAGTTATTCTTACTATCAGCATCTTCCTCTTGGGAATCTGTTATCCTCAGCCTCTTAGTAGTCAGTGTGGTGTTGTTGATAAAAGAGAGTAAGGAAGCCTGACGTTTAGCCATAATAACTTTGAGGGTACTAATATTGTAATAACAAACACTTATTATTATGTAAATTATGATGTAATAACGTGTGTTCAGGGCATTATTTAGAATTGCTTGGTCAAGTCAACCCGGTCATTGCCCGTGTATGCCCGGGCCTGCAGCCGCCTATGACTAGGCAGACTGCTATAGTGAAGCTTCGTGAAGAAGGAAGATGAGATTCAGAGGTAGGTATCTATACCTTGAAAGTTGGCTGCAGACAATACTACGACGAAGATATAATAGTACGAGTAAACCACTTTTTTGTATATACAGCGGGAGCAAGTGGGTCGGTGGATCTGACGCTACACAGACTACTGAAAGCATTGCTGTGTCAGTTAAAAGACAGTGGTGCTCTAAAGCTCGAAATATAGTGTGCTTAGTCTCGCGTAGCCAGCCCCTTCCTCCCTACTGGTAGGAAGGGGCTGGGGCTAATATACTACTAATTAGATTGTATACGTGAACAGTTTCCTGTTTATCCTCATAGAATAGTGATAATTGCTTTTGATCGTAGCCATTGGCAATTTTTATTTATTGTTAATATAGGTTGTAGTAAATTTTACAATGATTTTAGGAAGTTATATATAAGTAGTACACAATGGACTGATATATAATATATACATGGCTTTATATTATTATAAGATATTGTATGAATAGATATACTTTATACACGAAAGGTTTATAGATGAAAGGTAAATTTAAATTGACTACATGTTACTGGCATTGTTGTGTGTGCCTTATCAAAGAGCAGTCTTCAGTATCACCAGTGTGACATAGGCAAGCATCACACTCTACAATACCAGGAACTAATAACACGAGTGTGGTAAGTTGCATTGTGGTAAGAATATCAACCTCTTCTCAGCTTGTTGTTATCATCTCTTATCTTTCATACTTTATACATGAAAGGTTTATAGATGAAAGGTAAATTTATTTTGAATACATGTTATTGGTATTGTTGTGTGTGCCTTATTAGGGAGCAGTCTTCAGTATCACCAGTGTGACATAGCCAACCATCACACTCCACAATACCAGGAACTAATAACACGAGTGTGGTAAGTTGCATTGTGGTAAGAATATCAACCTCTTCTCAGCTTGTTATTATCATATCTTATCCTCGTAGAAAAATGACAATTAAATAATTGATGAATTGTTCATCTGTTGTGACCACGTGTTAGTCAACTATAATAGTTACTTATCAACTCTTTTGCTAGCTAAATATGGAACTCTTTTTATGTTTTTAAATGTTGCTAACATTTTATAGGATTTGCCTAAAATGTTTGCAGTGGAGATGGTAACATTGAAAAGAAAGAAGACTATATATTTGAATAACTTGCATAACTCGATTTTACAACTGTAATAGTCAGAGAGCTGATCACCCTGTTGACTCAACACATGTACTTGTTGTACCATATAAAATTTTGTGGATAAGGGATTGGAGAACAATTTGTATCTACTTGTTGTTGAAGTACAGTACCTATAGCAGATGGTTGTGTGTTTGGTGACATTATGTTCAGGACATTTCTATCTAACCAGGCTATATAGCAGAGATGTTTTTCTGTAGAGTCACTGAGTTTTTCCTATTAATGAGGTAAAAAGTGTATTGATGACTGAACAATATAGTTGAATAACTTGCTTAATTAACTTGATTTTATAGCTATAATAGCCAGAGAGCTGATCACCCTGCAGATAGGATTTTTAGATAGAATAGGAAATGTCAATATCCTAATACTGTAGTGTACTCTATTGAACTTTCAAGAGTAATGCCATTATTGTTTGAGGTGAATATAACTACTGTCATTGGAAGCAAAATTGAAAAAAATATTTGTGCTATTAATTTAATTTGAATGTATGATATCTGTTAGTGAGTCTCGTTGTCTTCAATGTAGGTAGAAACGTTATGTGATGTTTATGAGCTGTTCCACGTTCATACAACCCATATTCTTCAAGATCTAACAATTTCAGACTAGTAAAAAAGTTATGATAGAAAGAGTTGTGATACTCGCCTCTCAAATGAATTGTGAGGATCTTCACTACTCTCGTTCCAAGACCAACCCCTCGAGTATCTTATTTTCCAGAATATATTTCAAACTTTTGAAAATAGCCATTGTGGCTATCTCTAATCACAACTTTATGACTCATTTAATAGGCTTCATTGGCATGTATTTTTTAGTGATGACCTATGCTGAAATTTAATTGTTGCCTTGTCGAAAGCAGCCTCACAATGTGGATCATATACATCAGAAAATATCTGAAAGGGTGATCACTTACTGGCTGCACTTTACCCAGATGATTATGGTGTGGATGTCCTCAAGGAATAAGGGTATAATTGTTAACAAAGTAGAGATATCTGGAGATGTCTCAAAAGCCATCACAGGAGATGTAGTCCACTATGGTTAAGTAGTGGAAGACTGGATTCCTCTTCCAATAGTCTTCTGAAGATGGTAAAGAAACCATCACCATTAGAAGCATAAAACTAAAATATGCTTTAAGCTTTTCCACTAAAAACTCATGCTGAAGCTTCCAATGCAGAATTTGGAATGGTGACCTTAGGACCAAGTGTAGACAAATGATTGGATACTTATTGGATTATATTAGTGGGCCATGTATATGTAGGTGTAGGATTCTTTGATGATTGAAGAGTATGACTAGTAGATGGTTGGACTGTCAATGAATCGATTGATGATAAAGATGGACTGTAGTTATTAATTTAATGATAGGTGGTAGTGATTATTGACATGTTTAGATGGTAGGTACTGACAGAATAGTAGAGGATAATGAGATGGTAGATGACACAAATGATGGGAGTATCAGTAAAACTTTTATGACATACATGATATCGTTTCATATTTCACACATAACTGACAAATGAATATAAACTACATGTATGTACTAATGACACTGATGAGGAAGACAATACCCCTTCCATTCTTTGAAAAGCTATAATAACGGATGAAGAAGAGGAAAACACAAATGATGAGACTGGTGTCCCATAATTATTTTATATATATTGCTCATTTATTATTCATTTCTTCTTTACCTGTAGGTATATAATACTATTTTGGTTGTTGTTGTGATGGTTCAACAATAGAAGAAAATATCTCCAGATCCTGAGGCGGCAAAAAAGAAATGTGTAAAAGAGAATCAAGAAAAATTGGTAGTATTTGCATATCTAGACTATATTCAGCCCAACAGCACAATGGAGTTGTGCATGTGAAGAATATTGAATATCTCTTTACACAGTAATCATGATCTGTCTTTGTATCAAGCCAAGTTTCTCCCACTTTCAAAGGATATCAAGAACAGTATTGCTATTATACTTGCTCAAGGAATACCTATTGACAGGATTCTTAATGGTAAGACACATATAATTGTAACATTATTATCTATTGATATTATTAAGACATCATACAATACCTAGGTAAATGAAAAAATCGACACTGTTTTAGAACTGAAGCCCAACATCGTCACTTTGTAACTAACGAGGATGAGGACATTCTTAATCTGAGCAGAAAAGCTAACCGTCTTAGTAAAATATGACATGAAAATGATGCACAGTCTGTTCATCAGATGGTGAATGAATTGAAACAAGAGGACTATAATCCAATTCTGTGCTACAAACCACAAGGTACAGTCAATCCAACACTCTCCAAGCTATCTAAAGAGTCATTTATCTGGCAATTCAAACTGAATTTCAGAGAGATCTCTATTAGTAATATGCTCAGACTATTTTGTATATTGATTCAACACATAAGACCAATAGCCATTGTAGTGGATCTTAATTGTGTTATTAATGATTATGTATGAATATTATTATGGTTAGAGCATGCTCAGTTGTTGTCGGTTCCTTATGCTTACTTAGAGGTCGTTTTATGTCTGTGACTTATGTTATTATCTCAATAAATCTTTGTCAATAGTAAGCACAGACATTACAGTGGCGACGAGGATGGCATTTAAACCCGCATATGGTCAAATGCTAGTGTTTGAGCCATTGGCAGAGTCATTCTCAGTTTATGTGGAGTGAGTTAATCTGTTCTTCACGGCAAACGAGGTGCCAGAGGAGAAGAGAGTTCCCGTGTTTCTAACCATCGTAGAAAAAAGTACCTATGCATTACTCAGGAACTTGTTACAGCCTAGCTTATCCAAGGACAAAATGTTCGAAGACATAACGGAAATACTCAAGAGCATTACCAACCTACTCTGTCAGTGATTGCCGAGCGGTTTCAATTTCATAAGAGGACCCAAAAAGAGGGAGAAAGTGTTGCTGAGTATGTAGCCGAATTAAAGTAGTCATCAACCCACTGTCAGTTTGAGGCATAACTCGATGGTGCCTTGAGAGATCGCTTGGTACGTGGACTTTGGAAAGAATCAACTCAGAAGCTACTACTATTAGAAGATCGGCTAACATTCACAAAAGCTGTGGAGATGGCTCAAAAAATTGAGTCAGTTGACAAACAGACGCTAGCAATAAAGAATGCTGCTAAAGTCTCAAGTGGTCTCACTAATCAAGTCTCTTCTTTACCTCTTTCGCGTCCAAATTAATTCACGTGCGTGTACACATCATAACCGAATTAATTTTAAAAGATGCACTGAAACGTTAAAAATATGAAGCTGCTCTTGAGTGTTTGTTTGTGCCATCGTGAGGTTTCTTTCACTCGTGAATTTAGTGGGTGTGTTTTTGAAGGTTCGATGAACAGTTTAGACAAGTCAGGACAAATAGTAAGGTATTTTAAGTAATGTATACACCTATCATTATGTTGTGCTTTTTATGATCGACATTTTTGTGTTATTGTTGTACTCTTTATTGCTGATATTTTGTGTAGAGAATTAGTAATGTATTCTAATTTCTGTCTTGGTATTAAATTGTAATTCATTTACCATTTACTCTGTTATAAATATATAAATACGATGAGAGCGTGAAATGTTAAATGGGCGTTAATTAGAATTAAGTAGATATTCATACATGTATGATATTTGTTCATGTGTAGGCGTGATTAGATGATGACAACTTAAAAAAATGTCAGGTTGGGGCTATAATTGTGATTGGTGGTGCAACAACAAGCAGTCGTCAACCTTCCAATTGTGGCACAATGTTTCTCACATGAGGTACAGTACCAGTATGTTTCATGTCTTTCATGTCTCCTATGATAGCAGAAATAACACCTGCACTTCTTTTCTACTCATCTAGGAAATGGTCTACACAGAACCGTTGTGTTGGATTGGTTCTAGTCGATGGGCGACCACGGCGTTTTCTGTTATTGAAGTTGACAATCAATGACTTCTTGAACTCGGTCCGGAAATCCTTAACACAGTTAATAGTTGACGTTGAATGGTGCTTTCACAGGATGTAAGAGTTAGTAACAGCCACATCAAACAGGAACCACCATATGTATTTATAATACTTTCTGTCCTTTAGCCTGACACTATAATATCCACACAATTGGTCATTGTGGTCAACACCACCCATGTACCTGTTATACAAGTACGATGTGTTACATATGTGGTAAATCGAATCATACGGCCAGTCAGTGTCACTATAAAGATGTCGATTGTTTGAAATGTGGCAGAAGGGGTCATTTGAAAGCTGTCTGTCACAGTAAAGGACCTATGAGAGACCGACCTCCAGTTAGTAGTCTTCCCCCGAGTGAGACGTCCAAATGGTCAAAACTATGCTCCAGATCACAGAAAACAAAAACAAGAAATAGAAGATAACTGTGATAATCAGCCATCGGCTCCCAATGAAGACTTGGCACTGTTTAATGTAGGTGCCGAAGCTCGTCAACCAATGAAAGTAGAAGTCAGAGTTGGAGACAGCCTGTTGATAATGGAAGTAGACACTGGAGCTGCTGTTTCCATTATATCACAACAGGAGTACAAATCCAAGTTTTCTCAGTACAAACTACACAAGTCTGATGTAATATTGAAGACGTATACTTCAGAAATGATGAAGGTAGTAGGAGAAATCACTGTTAATGTAAATACCAGTATCAAAAGTCGAACTGGACCTAGTAGTTGTCGAAGGAGCTGGACCAGCTCTACTAGGACAAAATTGGTTGAGTGCTCTCATTCTAAATTGGCATTGAAATATTGCATACATCCCTCATCAGTGGAGTAGACCTATTAGTGAACAAGTACTCAAAGGTATTCAGTAACACTTTGGGACTATGTCTCAGTATTTTGTAAAACTACATCTCAAACATGATAATACCTCCAAATTCTGGTGTCCTCATCTCTTACCTTTTGCACTTAAAGATGGAATAAAGAGAGAACTTGACAAGCTCCAGTCAGCTGGAATCATTGAGCCTATTGTATTTAGTGAGTGGGCAGCACCTACTGTTGCTGTCTCCAAAAAAACAGCTCTATACGTATATGTGGGGAATATAAGGTCACGCTCAATCCATCATTAGAGATTGACCAATACCCATTACCAAAACCTGTAGAATTATTTGCTTCTGTATTAGAAGGTAAGAAATTCACAAAACTAGATTTGTCTCAGACATATCAGCAAATGTTGCTGGATGATCAATCCAAAAGCCTAGTCACCATCAACACTCATCATGAACTTTACCAATATACAAGAATGCCTTTCGGAATTGCCTCTGCTCCTGATATTTTTTAGCGGACTATGGACATTATTTTACAAGGCATACCTCATACACTCTGCTATATTGATGATATACTAATAACAGGAGTTGACGACCAAGAACATGTCGCCAATCTCGAAGTACTCTGACATTTACAATATCATGGAATCACGTGAAGAAAAACAAATGTAAGTTTGTGATTATGTTGAGTATCTTGGCTATATTGTTGATAGTGAAGGGTTGCATGTTACTCCAGACAAAATTTGTAGCAATTGTGAAAGCACCCAAGCCCCAGAATGTCACTGAATTGAGAACCTATTTAGGCTTAGTTAATTATTATGGCAAATTTATACCTAACTTAGCATCTACATTACAACCCCTAAACAGTCTACTGCAAAAGAATTGTAAATGGGTGTGGTCAGAAGAATACAGTACAAGAGGCCAATGAAAAGTTGACCTCTCATATTCTTAATCCCTCACCCTATTCTATTAGCAACTGATGCCTCCCAATATGGCATTGGCGCGGTCTTGTCCCATGTCACTCCAGATGGGGTGGAGAAGCCTTTAAGCTTTTGCCTCCCGTACCCTCTCAAAGTCAGAAAGGAACCATTCTCAAATTGAGAAAGAAGGGTTGTCATTAATATTTGGTGTAAAGAAATTTAACCAATATTTGTATGGTAGGGAATTTACCTTAATTACTGGCCACAAACCACTGACTACCATATTTGGATCTCATAAGGTATACCTTCTATCATAGCTGCTCAACTACAGAGATGGGCTGTACTTTTGTCAACCTATCATTACAACATTATTTTCAGATCTACTAATGCTCATGGAAATGCTGATAGGCTATCTCACCTTCCATTATCAGTTACTGAACATGAGTCTTCCTTAAGTGAAGGAGCATCAGCCATGTTTAATCTTGCTCAAATTGGTACCTTACTTGTTATGTGTACTGAGCTCCAGATTGTCACTTGTAATGATCCTTTTATGAGTAAAGTTCTACATTATACGAGATATGGATGGCCAGCTGAAATTTTAGAAGACCTCAAACCATACTACCACTGGTCAAATGAGCTAACAATAGAGACTAATTGTGTTGTGTGGGGAATTCGTGTAGTTGTACCCAAGAAACTTAGAGCTCGAGTTCTTGAGGAATTGCATATCAGTCACATGGGTATGAATAAGATGAAACTAGTAGCTAGAGGATTTGTGTAGTGGCCCTCAATCGATACATCCTTATCAATTATATGTCCCAGGTACTCGACAGCTGGGGCCAGGAAAATACACTTGGGTTGCTTCAGAGTTACCCCAGCCGATTTTAGGCGGTTCATCACTTTATTAAGGTTCTTGAGATGTTCTTCCTTATTTGGACCTGTCACCAGCACGTCGTCTAGATAAACTATGACACCAGGTAAATCTTGCAATAATCCTTCCATTGGTCGTTGAAAAATGACTGGTGCCAATGATATGCCAAACGGTAGTCGTTGGTATTCAAAAAGACCTTTGGTAGTGTTGATAGTAGTATACTTTTTCGAACTCTCAGATAACAGCACCTGCTAGTAAGCATGTGTAAGGTCAAGTTTCGAAAATACTTTCCCTCTGGACATTGCAGTAAATAAGTCGTCCACTCTTGGTATTGGGTAATTGTCCAATTTTGACACAGCGTTGACTGTCACTTTGTAGTCACCGCAGATGCGGATACTTCCATCCGCTTTCACAATGGGTACTATCGGAGCTGCCCAGTCAGAGAATTGGACTGGCCTGATGAGTCCAGCTCCTTGCAACCGGTCAAGCTCCTTCTCCACCTTGGCTTTTAGTGAGTATGCCAATGGCCTGGGTTTGAAGTAACGAGGTTGTGTATTGGGCGGAACATGTATTTGAACTTCCATACCTTTGAGGGTTCCTAACTCCTCGCGGAATAACTGTTGATGTTTCTGGAGCAGGTCATCCACCTCCCGATTGTTAAACACAGTATGAATGGCAGGCCAATTCAGTTTGATATGTTCTAGCCAATTACGGCCAAACAGGGATGCTCTATCACCTTCAACAACCACTAATGGAAGAAAAGTTGTTTGTGACTCATAGCTGACAGCAACTGTGGCCACACCTAACAATGGTATCTCTTCCCCCATATAGGTACGTAGGCTCCAATGGTATTGTATCCTTCAGCACTGTATTGTAGGTAGACTCACTAATAACAGAAACTGATGCTCCCGTATCCAATTCCATTGAGACTGGATGGCTATTGATCATAACGGACAGGGTGAATGGTTTGGATCCGGAGGCCACTGGAAAAATTGTATATACTTCAGATGACGCAGTAGTTGTTGAACTGGATGGGTTGCTGGTTGTCCTAGGAGATGGATCTGAAATCGAGTTGGAAACTTCGAGAAGATGTGTTCGGTTTCAAGGATCAGTTCTTGAGCTACCAGATCCTCGGGAACTTTTACCATGCTCTGAGCCTTTGCTTCGACACACTCTGGCAATACGGCCAGTCTTGCCACATGCTTGACAAGTTTCATGAACAAAACGACACGTTGTAGACAGATGAGGTCCCCCACAACGGTAACAAACTTTGGGAGGATTGATGGGATGACTAGTCTGCTGCTTGCCTTTCACCTGGTTCACTGACACCTTGGTCCGACATTTTATCTGTCTTGCTTGAACAGATGCTCTCTCCACACTGGTGGCTATTTCCACAGCTCGATCGAACGTGAGATCATTGTCCTCCATGAGCAAGCGTTTTCGAATTGCCTCATGGGCCAAGCCACACACAAAACGGTCTCTGAGTAATATACTTTGCACTTGAGGTTAGTACTGACAAGAAGTAATTGACTTCTTTAAACCGACAACAAAGTCAGCTATTCTTTCGTTAGGGATCTGACAACGGCAATGAAACGAGTATCGTTCGGCGATGACGGATGTAGTAGGTTGGAAATGTTTAGTCAACACGGTGATAAGCTCGTCAAGAGATTTGTCTTCTGGTTCAGCGGGGCTTAAGAGATTCGACAAGAGGTTGTAGTGCTTTCTACCAAGTGAGTTTAAGAATACATACTTTTGTTTAGCATCAGCAACCTCGTTGGCAGAGAAGAAATTCTTAATTCTCTTCACATAGCGGGGAAAAGTCTCTTGAGTAGGGTTCAAACGATTCGATTTTACCAACGGATGACATGGTCGTGGGAACATTACTATACCTCGTCGCCAATGTAGTAATCTAGGTACTCTTTCAAATATAAAACAACTGATTGAAAAGTGAGAGCACGAACGAACACAGAAAACACATGCACACACATTTATATACAAAACTCAATAGAATATTCTAGAAGTTCTACACGTGGTTTCTCACCTACAAACCATAAAATATTAGCATAATTACATTAGCATGAATAGAATATTAAGTCAATGTTATCACTAGTCATTGAGATACCACAGTATAGACTCTCGAATTTTCTCTTGTTTTACCAAGCAACTCCACACTCAACAATTCGCAAACCTCCCTCTGAAGTAATGCTGAGAAGACCTTTAAGAACTTTACTGGACTTACTAAAACCTAATGGAGGAATTAAAGTTCTTAACCAACAAGGCCTACAGAAGAGTAATCATGACACTCTTTCACAGTTCAGGCAATTTGAAGTAGGGCTGCAAGTGATAGTTCGTAGTTATCGTGATATCGACCCCTCATGGATTAGTGTCAAAATAGTGGACAAAAGGGATGATGTTATGTTTTTGGTTGAAATCGAAGATGGGACCATTTGGAAACGTCATGTGGACCAGTTACTGAGTAAAGGTCAAAGTACTGAACTTGATGACACCTGGAAATATCCTAATCATGTTACCTTTCCAGAACCTCAATTTCAGTTAGATCAGAATACTGGTCCTAATCAGTCAAGTAGTGAACCTGGGACAGTTAATTCAGACGATTGGGCAACCAACACTACTCAACACTACGAGCACAACGAGTTCATCCACCAGATCAATACTTTTGACAATTGTAGTCATGGATAATAGTGCATTTATTATGCATTCTATTATATTTTGTTGTTTCGTTTCTTTGTAAGAAGGAAGGAGTGTAGTGGATCTAAATTGTGTTATTAATGATTATGTTTGAATATTATTATGGTTAGAGCATGCTCAGTTGTCGGTTCCTCATGCTTAATTAGAGGTCGTTTTGTGTCTGTGTCTTATGTTATTATCTCAATAGCACAGCCATCATAGCCATGACTTTAAACTCATCAGTGCCTTGGTACCTGGTGAATATGGAGAAGGTCAGTCAAAATTAAGATATCCTTGTTGTCGTATAACAATCAATAACTAGGACAAACTGTAGGTTGGTGGATAGCTGATAGGGAAGATAAAAGTGATTGAATTGTTTCTTGAAATTCATCAAAGAAGTCCTAATGATGGTGTAAAGTTGATCATGACTGATGATGGTATACATACCTGAGTAATGCATACTAAGTTATGTCTGTATTATTAGATAATGCTGGATGGTCTGCTGTTAAACGTATGTATGTATGTAATGTTAGACACCTTCTCTGTTCATGGCATATTGATAACTTAGCACTTCAGTTTAATCAAGCATCATGATATCTACCTTGTAGGAATTGGAGGCAATGCTTGAGATCTGATGTGAGTGATGTTCAATATCAGGTGAAGATATATCATTCTATCTGTATTCTACTTGAGGAAAATGAAGAAGACATATTCAAAGAAGAAATGGAAGCAAATAATTTTATGATGATTTATATTGTTGTATGCAACTTTTTAAATGTCTAATGAAATCAATTTGCATAATGTTTATGTCATTGCAACATCAGTGGTCATGGTTAAGAAGTAATTACCATGAAGTAAAATTCAAAAACCATTTTGTAGATTAAGGAAAAATCAAGAATATTAAAGTGTTACTCCCCCTGACTGCTGATCCATATCACAACATGAATTTTATTTGCTTTTTACTGAAAGAATCATGGCTGTTAACATGACTGATCATAAGTTTTAGTTAAAGTTAGCAATCTCCAGTCTTTAATAATAGCAGAACCTTACAATTTAATACACCATTATTATGCTATCAAAGAAATGTTAGGACTTATATTTAAATTCTTTTTTTTGTCTATAAACACATGTCTTGGCTTCCACTTGATAAACATGTTGTATATAAGGCTACAGCATTCAATCCAAATCAATAGTCATTTTCTTTGAGCAGACCTCTCCCTCTTGGTAAAATAGTGCTCCATAATTAGCTTCACCAATGTAAACCTCTTCTTGTCATAGTCAAGTCTAAATCCTTTGTGACATGTTACAACATGTTCTTTTTAGTCATTATAATCTCTTAATTATTTATTTTGTTGAGAGTAGTCACAGTACTCCACAGTGAGTCTTTTTTGTTAAAATATATTTTCTTGTTCTTTTTTTTAATAACCTTTTCTATTGAAGGATCCTCATATTGTGTTTCTGACTGTAATATTAACAGTCACAAGCCTGTGCTGTGCAATGTTATTGTGATTTCCTTAACAATAGAGAAAGACATTGGAAGTACAACTTGAAGTTGGTTATTAAATTTACTTCTCATGCCCATTTGTATCTCCAATCTCAGGTCCAGTTTCATATAGTTGATTACATGAGGTACACTCCACTTCTACCTTAGGTTATTACAATAATAACATTAAGTTTTCTAATGGTAGTCAGGTTGAAATATACTGTGATGCTTATGTTGTATTGATAATGAAAAACATTAACCAAACTGACATTATAATGTACTGTCTTCTTTACTTATGGTCAATTATGTCAAAGTATGTGGCTATGTAAAAGGATATCTGTATAGACTTTTTTATGCTTTTTATTGTGTTCTTACCAGCTCTTATTGCTTTAATTCTCAAATATACAAATTTTAAGCGACATTAACATATTTGGACTAATGCCAGAGGTGGCTTTATTGAACAAGGAAGAAATCACTTGTGTTGCCCTCGTAATAATGGCACTCAATACATGAATGTCACTATGCCATTTGTTATTAACAATTAATACTGTCAATCTGGACTTAATGTTAATCAGGGCCTTCTCTTACATCTCAGACTATCGCAGTATTGAGGATACCTGTTGTATAAATCACCTAGGTCACCTAAGTGGTTATAATCACAGTCATTATGAGGTTATAATATCAGTTTTTGTTCAATGGACTCCTCTTAACCATGTTAGACTTCATATGAGATAACATGCATTCACATTACCATAATATTACTCAATAAAACTATTATACTTTGTAGACATTGAAGCAATGGTATATTCTACTTTAGCTCTAACTATATGAAGTGTATCTTTATGTTGTTTTAAAACTCAATTAATTATAATTGTTGGGACTGTATAAAAACCACGTTTGCAATAATAAAAAAATTTCCATCATTGTTGAATGTGACATTCAAAACTAACGAATGTATCCTATATTAAGTAACTGCCCGTGCAAATAGCAAACTATAAAAATATTTACAATTTTATACTATTCCAATATACTATACAATGCAAATCAATGCCCACATTATCTGTACAATAAACAAAATAATTATTTTAAGACAAGCTGTTAATGTCGCAACTATTTTTTGATTATCATAACTATCACGTGATCTGATCTTTTGATCTTACTATTGATCTCTGTATTAATTCTTTGTTTTTGCTTTGGTTTCTTTGGTTGTCAACTTAAATTGGTATCTCAACAATGTCTTGTGCTACTAGTTATTCTGCTAGTGGACCTCTTAAATATCTAAGTAGCATATTATAAATAAGATTTGATATGACTGTCTACACACATAGGCTAATTTGAGTTCTACGTGTTGTCTAAGGTGTAGTCAACCTTATTGTGACCCTCGTATGTTGTCCTGTTGTCACTCCTTTTGTACACAATGTATCCAGTCTCTCATTACTAAAGGTACTGGGACTGACTCCCTCACTTGCCCTTCCTGTCGCCAGATTACACCTGTATCAAGTAGTGAAGTCACCTCTCTCCCTCGTAACCTCTATCTTGGCAAAAAACAAAGAGACATTCTTAGCAAAATCACTTCTAACTCTTCGTATTATTGTGACTCTTTGTAATGAGGATATTTCAGTAGCATACTGTACGGAATGTACAGATCTTCTCTGTAAGGATTGTTGGAATGTTAACCAAAAAGTACGTATAACTCGCACACACTCATCTTTTACTCTTGAAGAAGCTCGCACTATGTCCAAAGACAAGTTAACTAAATTAATTCCATCTTCTACCCATAAGTGTAAAGATCACACTGACCAACAACTAAAGTATTATTGTCAACGATGTAACATTCCAGTGTGCAGTGAATGTACTGTCATTAACCACAAAGACCATCCTATTAATGAAGTAAGTAAACAGGTAGATAGCAATAAGGCAACACTACATGAGAGCATACAAGGTTTCCAAGAAGCGCATTTGCAACTTAAGAAAGTTCTGATATCAGGAGAAGAGATAATGAAGAAGATAAAAGCTTGCAAAATGAAATAGATACAATCATACAACAAACTTTTGCTACTCTTCACCATCTTTTACATGAACGTGAGGAGGTTCTGTTAGTTCAGAATAACGATGTTGGTAATGCTAAAGAGACTCATCTCTCTCTTCAACTGGAGGGGATCCGACATCTCTTGGAGACAATGTCTTACACTCAGAGTCTTGTAACTAGTGCTATAGGAGAGTATAATGATGTTGAATTACTATCAGTTGCTCACATATTACAGACCAGAGCAAAACAACTACAGCATGAGTTCTCTGAGGCATCTCTTGAAGTATGTGAATCACCAACTATATCTGTAGATATTAACACAGATGAACTAGCTACAAAGATAGCAAATGTGGATATTACATTTAATGAGATATCTCCAAATCACACCTCTGCAGAAGTACCTCTTCATATTCATGCAAGTGAAGAATTGAAAATTACTATAATTTCAAGAGATGATAAAGGGAATGAGTTATCTAAAGGAGGTGCAATAGTGAGTAGTAAGCTTGTTCCAATTATAAATAAAGGGATGCCAATTGAAGCTAAGACAACAGATTGTGGTAATGGTACTTACCTTGTCTCCTTCGGGCCACAGCAATTAGGTCAACACGAGCTTTTCCTTACTATTAAAGGTCACTCCATTCAAGGAAGTCCCTTCAATGTTTCAATAGTTACTCATCGAGATTACTCTACCCTCACGAACCCAGTGCAGACTATTACTGGAATAAATGACCCATGTTTCGTGGCATTTTCAAATAATGGTGACATGTTTGTTACTAGTAGTCATGACCACTGTGTATATGTGTATGACAGCAGTGGAAGACACAAGACTACCATTGGTTCGTATGGAACAGGTCCTTTACAGTTTAATTGTCCTTTAGGAATAGCTATCAGTGGTGATGTAATATATGTGGCAGAGAATGCAGGAAACAGAATTCACAAATTAACTTTAGGAAGAAAGTTTTTGGGAACTTTTGGAAGTAGTGGATCTGGTGAAGGGCAATTTCACAGTCCCTGGGGTATCAGTATTGGTCCTGATGGTAAGATATATGTTGCTGAATGGAATAATCATCGTATCCAGGTATTTCACAGTGATGATTCCTTCTCTCATGTTGTCAATTGTCATGTACCAGGAAAGTTTAAATATCCAGCTGGCCTTTCATTTGATTGTTCTGGCTTGCTTCATGTGACTGATGCTATGTCAATAACAGTCTGTGTCTTTACTCCAGAAGGTCAATATATTCGTCAGTATGGTCGGTCTTTTCTTAATTCACCATATGGTATAGCTATTGATTCAGATGGTTATTCATTTGTAGTAAACAAGCGACAAAATTCTCTTTCTATTTTTGATCCCCATAGCAATTACATCCACTCAATAGGAGGGTTGAAAAAACCATTAGGAGTAGCAGTTGCATCTGATGGATCAGTGTGGGTAGCCGATTGTGATAACAATAGACTAGTTAAATTCTAATAACATCACACGCTATTATTGTTGCATATATGTGTATATATATATATATATATATATATATATATATACATATACATACAGACATATATACACATATATTATATATATTATTTATAATATGTTTGTTTGTATGTATGTACATATGTATATTATGTATACACTGTAAAAATTAATGTCATTTTAACAAGTATTTTATACTTTACATGAATGGATTACTATGGAATCTAGAATTCTTGTGAATTACTCACTGTAAAATTTCTTGGTATGTTTTACTTTTCCAAAATAGAATTGAGAAATGCATTCCAGTAATGATTGTGTTATATCTACCTGTCTTTACATAGCAATTAGACCAAAGAAAGGATAGGAGAGATATATCAGACAACATGCAATTTTAAAGACACAACCATATCTAAAATGCTGTGAGTTTTACTATGTATGTAGTTGATTGTGGCAAATGAATGAGGTAAACTTAACAGAACAAACATTAAGATATCCATATGATGATTAACTTTACAGAACAAGAACTGATACACTGGATCCTTTTTTCCAAGATTACGATTGCTTCATCATTTAAACATCTTAATCTATGTTATAACTTGAGGTTATTATTCAAAATAGTAGCTTAATTTTCTTAGCTACTGATATATTACAGCTTATACACTGTAAAAATTGATTGTTGATTTAACCGATATATTGTTATACAGGTTGCATGTAGAAAACTTAGTATGATGTAAAAGTAAACTTAACTTCTACATGCAACATATATAACAATATATTGGTTAAATCAACAAATCAATTTTTTACAGTGTATATACTAGATCAAATCTAACAATGTTGCTCATTAACCCTTTGATGCACGTGGATGCAAAATTGCATCCACCCATGTAGTTCAAACTCTGGTGCGGATGCAAATTTGCATCCATCATTATGAACACCTGGTAAGGAACGTATTATTTGAACAAGGCAAGCTAAATTTGCCAGTGTATTTACTGTATTTCAGCTAACTGGGTATGACAATAATATTATGACTAGTAAGAAAATCTTACCACGATCGACGACTTCCTTTACTGATTCAAAGTGCAACTCACCCAAGTGAATTCACAGGGTGTGACAATAAGGTGTGTCAAAGAAAACCATTGTGCACTTAGTTTACATCATTTGGCTTAGAACAAAGTATGTATTGACTCCTAACACAACAAAGAGATCAACTGTATGTTCATCGATGTGATCAGTCAAGTTCTACTGCTAGGGAAATGGCTTAAAATTGTAGGCGCTTCTTTGTCGTAGTATGCTACAGAGTTGAGCTTGCATTTTATGTCTTTTCCTGTTGTTATGGTAACAGCAACAACCTACCTATTCTGTGAAAATAATTACTTACTTGTTAGCGTCATTTAGTTGCTATAGTAACCTTTAAATCGTTGCTACGGTTCAAAAAGTATTATTAAAAAACTGGCAGTGGCTAAAGACCGGGTACCGGACCTGCATTAATAACGCTGACTGCCTATATTTAAATATGCTACTTGTAATTATTGTAGCAAAGTTGGTCACATTGCTCCTGTTTGCATGAGATGAAGCGAAGGATCTCTGGGGAGACCCTCAAGACACAACAGTGTGAAACTTAAGAGAGATACAAAATGGCTACAAACAAATGAAATAGATGACTCTGAATTGTTTTTATGTAGCATCTTTAGTCAGTCCAGTCCTTATTGATCTACAATTAAATGGGAGGAACTTAGTCATAGAACTGGGCTACTATGTCATTGATTTCTCAGTCTACATATGACAAATTATTTTCAAATATCAAGCTACACCCTTCAGACATTGTACTGCAAACATACACATCTAAAGCGATTACAGGGAAAATATTGAACAAGAGTTAAAGCTATTGGAAGATGCTAGCATCATAACCAAAGTTAGCTATAGTAGTTGGGCAGCATCTATTGTCGCTGTTCCAAAAAACAAGTAGGAAACTGAGAATCTGTGGTGACTACAAAGTGACTATACACCCCTCTCTTGAGATTAAAAAGCATTCTTTACCTAGGCTGTTTGCTACACTCACTTGTGGTAAAATCTTCTCAAAAATTGATCTATCACAAGCATATTAACAGATGACACTACATGAAGATCGTAGACACCTTGTAAAAATCAATACTCATTGTGGGTTGTATCATTACAATAAGCTTCCTTTTTGGATTGCCTCAGCAGTTGCATTATTTCAAAATTCTATAGATACCTTACAGCAAGGAATTTCTAATGTGCCCTGTTATATTGACGATATCTTGTTGCAGTCTTAAATGTTAAGGCAAAAGAGAAAGTTTTCTAATTTTCTAAGACAAGAAAAGGAAGTGGAATATGATAGTTTATTGAGTGATGAGTGTGATCAAGACCAGGAAAACCTCGAAAACCACGAACCGCTAACAACAACAACTAGCAGAAAGGCAGTGGCAAGTACATGTACATCTAGTGGCCACGATGCATCTCTTCTTGATGCTACAAGGAAAGGAGAGAGGTTGTTTCTATCCCCAAAAAGTGTTCGTGAGTCGGCGAGTAAAGGGGGATATAGTATTACTCCTGTTAGTTTGACTCGTTCAAGAGAAGCAAATAAAACATTTATGAAAAACACTTCCATGTAAGTAAATTCTGTTTAAAAGTTAGTACTAAATTTTGCATTCAAGATTATTCTCAATCAATGTTATTTTTTTATTATTGTTTATCAAAACGCATGCAGATGTGTTAAACAGGAGCAGTGTGTTGTTTCAACATTTAGATGTGTAATTTACTCAATTCAGTACATTTATTAAAAGATTAAAACTTTTTGGTGTGTATGAAACAACACACTCTTTTTGTGTGTAAACAAGATTCACTGCATCTGATGTAACCCACTTCATCCTCATTCTTCAGTCAAGTTTAATATTATGTATATAATGGTAGGCAAAATTAATATGTAAGTGACCCCTTTGAACTGAGCATGTATGAGCAAATAGAGATGACACTACATGTGATTTTTTAAGAATAAGCTTCATCATAACGATGCAGAACTAATATAGTGCTGCCTTTATTTGTCATCCCACTAATTTGTGAGCCTTATTAAGATCATGTCATAGTTTCTTTTGTAGCTCCATCAGTTGATTTCAGTCATGTCATAGCCACCAGGAAGAAAGGGCTACTGCTATCTCTATGGTAGAATTACTCACATAAGTGCATACATCATACTTTCATCAAAGACATCTTTGACTTCATAACATTACTATTACAGTGTAATTCATCTGTTAGTGAAATAAATTGTCTTCAAGAACTCTCACCTCATCCACCAGACTTTCTCAACTCCTACATAATCAAAAACGCACATTTCGGTGTAGTAAAGTACACATGTTTTATGGAAGACAATGGTCTGATTGCTTATCTATATTTCTTTATATGCAAACACTATTTTGTGCTTACATCAATAGAGTATTAATTACATTTTTGGAGCATAACATGTCACAAAAACGAAGTTACCCTCTTTGATTCGCTTAACTAACACTCCCTTAGCTATCTTTCTAAATACCTTCCACATTTCATTATTGCATTGAAGGTGTGTTTGTCTGCCTCCCATTCTAAGACAAACTGATGGTCAACTAAAGTTAGGTGAAGGTTAAGCTCTCAAAAGCATTTTCTAAGATTTTTTTGAGCTTTATAGCTTTGAGAAGGAACTTCCAATTAAGTTGTCAAAAGTCTCAATGTTTTTGATAAATTTGAAGGAAGTAATGTCATAACAAGAAATTTAATAAAAGGTGCTACAGTACAAACTAGTTTTTCAAAATCAATTTTCCTCTTATACAAAGTTAACTTGATAAGTAGGTGACAGGTAGACCTCCACTAAATGAATAAAGTAGCAATACATTAATTCTATGATTACTTACTTCAATACATTAAATAAACTTATACCATAATCTTTAAGAGTGTCTTTTGCTACCATTTGATTACAATAAGACAAAGATACTAGTAAAAACTTTCAACTGGTTAGGATCTGTACATACTGTATTATGTAATGCTCTCAATGGACCATTGGTTAGCAAATCTCATAAAATGTCTCCTTAGAGATAGCTCCATTGCATACAATGCTTGTAGTACCTCCATTGAAAGAAGAATGTTTCTGAAGTATTTCACTTGTGAGATCATAAACTATATTACTGTATTGTATTACTGGAGTGTAGGTCAATGATGAGTTGAATAGTGTGCGTACAGAGTCACGGGGACCTACAACTGCTCATCTCTTATGTCAACTTGAATTGTAGAGGAGTGAGATGATACTAGATTAGAAATCAACAATTGAGACTAGAGTGTGAGAGTAAATAAGAAAGATTACAAGTTACGAGAGTAGGAAGGAGAAAGAGGATATTGAGGAAGAACAAGAAATGAAGAAGTTACTGTTAAAGATTGAAGAAGGTAGTGATCAATGAATAGATAGATAGAGAGATAAATGGATGGACAAATGGATAGATGGATGGATATTTGGTTTAATGATAGATGGATGGATGAATTAATGGATGGACTGACAGATAATATAATTCTCTTTCATTAGCTAAAACAAGAACATGACAATTCAAAATAACACTCAGACACATTAAGATATGCTGTTAATAGTGTTAAAAAGGAACTAAAACAGTCAACACCTACTTTATTGTCTTCACTAATAGAGATTAAACAATTACGCACAAATTTAAAACAAGTACAAAATTCACATGAAGCATATGAGAGAATTAGACACTTATTGAGGACACTTATTCTAGTCCCATGCTATTATATTAGGGTACTATACAACCTCTATATTGAGGCTTGTTATAGTTCTATACTAATTCTTTAGAGTATTATACAATCTTTATATTAACAACACTTCCACAGGTCCATTGTATAGAGAATTTATGTCATCTTTATATTCAATGTAAATTCTGAATACTAACTCCTCCCTCTTCTCCACACTTCACACAAATACACATCATTCTTACACATATACACACACTACGGATATCAGTGTCAAAAGTGACAAATGTTGACACAACTCAATCAGAAAAATATATTAAGAGAAAGATGAGAAGATGGAGGATGTTACGCAGGCACTCATCCTACTAGATCAGGAAGACAATACTTTAAGAGGACATTGTGACACTAACAATGATGTAATAGCTCAACTAATGTTTGAAATACTTCATAAAGTAATAAAAAGTAATAAATAAATTAATTTATTAAAGATTAAATCCTAAAACTTTGAATGTTAATATTTTTAAAGTGGTTTATCAGGTAGATTTTATGGTATTGTTTTAATGGAAAACGATAGTTAAGTTTATTAGTTGACTTGATAATAATACAATGGCTTCATTAGTAGCTGTCAATCTATTAATTTTATGTACTACTTATTAATTTATTAATATTATATTTTGTCCTATTATAGATTGCTGAAGGGATCTGGAGTCAATTAGAAGCTAATGCATACGTTAGAAATCAATAGAAACTGCTGCTTAAAATCAAGTTACTGCTAAAGATAATGAAATCAATAGTTTACAACAGCAACTATTAAGAGTTTCAGGACTTAGCTACCATGACAAGTGAGATCCAAGCTATCCATGAAAAACTCTGTAAATTTTTTGATGAAAGAGATCAATTTGCAAAGAAAATTGAGGATTATGCCTAATGTCTGGTAAGATTGGAAAAACAGTTAACTATTAAGATAAGGACTGTTGCATTACAGTAAAAATCACTCTGCATTAAAAACAGTTTGAAGTAGCATCTGTATATGGATACTTTAGAACAAGATAATATCTCTAGTATAGAGATGTCCTCAATACAGTACAGGGGATGTTGGAGTGTCAGTGTCTTTACAGAGGATAGTCTTAATTAAATGTCCATTATTGATATAGCATAGCTGTTTAACAGCTATTACTTTATCAATAGCATCAATAGAGGGAGGGGTTGTTAGAGTCTTATTGTGTACTAACAAAGGAGTCAGAGAAATTAGACTGTACTATGCAATAATCTTAAGATCAACAAAGTTCATTTGAACCTGAAATGATTGCACTACAACAGGAAAGCTATCATGTACAACAACTATGTGAACAACATACTAGTGAGATAGAGCAGGTACTTCCATTATTATAATATAATATATTATATAATATATTGTAGCATATCACTCACTACATTACAATCTTGTGAATTACAACTATGCAATTTGACTCATTAACTCTCAAAAATTGAACAAACTATATGACAGGAACAAGAAAAGAAGGTGGCTATACACACACAATACACACATCTCTATATCTATCCATTCATCCATCTATTTATCCATTATCGATCTATTCATTCCTCCAATTCATTACATAATAAAGTCATAATACTCAATAATTTTATGTATGTTATGTAATAATATATTTGTGTTTTCTATGTCTTTTATTGTAAAAAGCATTACTGGAAGATTTGACAGGTGTGAGAGAACTGTGTGTCCAATTAGAACATCCTAAAGATTCCCTTACATGTCAACTAGCATCATTGCCTGTTACACAAAAACAGAGACAACATAGAACTAGCTGACATCTTTGATGAGAGAGATCTACTTAACTACTTAAGCATCAAGTATTGTAGTATGGTATTCCTGTAGCTCTATCTTTATTTGAAGCTAATTAAACCACTTGAGCCAGATCTTAACAAACCCAATGAAGAGAAAAACTTTATAGACCCCAACAATGGCAATTCATTAAAGTCTTTTTCTTTGATATCTGATCTGCTCACTTTATATCTCTAATTAGCTATATTTAGCAGTGTTATTTATAGGTTTCATTAAAGTATGTTTCTAAATATGAAACTAATCTTGTGAGGTTATCAAACTTTGTCCAAAACAGAAGCAAAAAAGAAGCAGTGAGAATGGTACTCAGTTACATGATAGTCATGTGATCAACATATGACTATATACTTTGTTCTATATAGATACAATAGTAATAAAAATATAATATATAATCATCTTGTGTTCTATAGATACAACAAGATGCTAAAGCATTACTTCAAGATAGGAACAACTTCTATCTACCTTCACTCAAGTAGATCTCTCTCTATTAATATTATTGTATTACTGGTAAGGGTTATCAATGGAGAAAATATTTAAAGTCTTCCCCTCAATATCTAATCTGCTCACTTTATATCTCTCGTTAATTGTTTCAGCATATGTAGAACAGTATCAATGTATGTATGTCATGTGATATGTCATGTAATTATATTCTGTCATTTCAGTCCCAAAAATAATGGAGGAAACAATGGAATATCATTAAAATTTAACAAAATACATGGCAACAACTTTAAAATGAACTGTAATTGTTGTAATTACAGGTAAATGACCCTTCATTTTCAAATGAAGTCATTATTATTAATGATGGTAGTACTGACAAATTTGGTAAGGTATGATATCATTATGATCTCATGCTATATTTAGCAGTGCTATTTAGAGGTAGAGTATATTGCTGAATATGGAACTAATCTTGTGAGGTTATTTAACTTTGTCTGAAACAGAGAGAAAGAAGGAGCAGTGAGAATTGTACTCAGTCACATGATAGTCATGTGATCACCATATAACTATATGCTTTGTTCTATATAGACATATAGTAACAACATACATATAATATATTATCATTTTGCTAAAGCATTACTTCAAGATAGGGACAACTTCCAACTACCCTACACTATCTCTATTAATATTATTGCATTACTTGTTAGAGTTACCAGAAACTATACCAGATAGTGTTCTCAATGGAAAAATATTTGATCTCTGAACTTCATCATATATCTCGTAAGAGATGACTCCATCTGTATCTCTACAGGAAGGGTTAGTTGTGTGAGTGTTTCTTAGAGAAGTTTTGCAATATTTGATTGGAAATTTTCTTTTTGCACTGATCATGAAAGAAAATACATTACATTATTTGATAACTTGTAGTTGCTTACTTTTTTGTAAAACTCCTCTATATTTTCAGCAACAGTAATCTCACCAACAGGATCATTCTTTAGTGTTTCTATAATCACTCTACCATTGCGTTTACTACTCAGCCATAATTCAAACATCTTTAATAATTTGAAATCACTATCTTGATTTAGCGATCTAACTTCATTTAACTTTTTGATGTCTAACTTGAGAACTATACTAATTTTGTACCAGTTAGTACCAACTCGTGAACAGATGGTTTTCCATTCAAAGACTAATTGAAATAATTCGAAGAAATCAATGAAGCCTTGACCTCTGAAGTGGAATGTAATAGGAGACTCATCGTTATTCATAGAGTTTTCTACAAATCTTATTACAACTGTCAGTATTGTTCAGTACTGTTGCTCTAATAGAAGTGAGTTTACATATTTAACACAATTTTGTTACAAACATAATTATTATTGACAGAACAATGACATTATAGTATTTTATTCCTGTAACTCTATTTTTATTTCAGCCTAACTACATCACATGAGCCAGATTTTAAAAGACCCAATTAAGTGAAAACCTTTATAGACCCTAACGATGGCAATTCATTTAAGTCTTTTCCCTTGATATCTGATCTGCACGCTTTATATCTCTCGTTAGTTGTCTTGTGAGGTTATTAACCTCCCTGTGCGTGGGCGCATAGCGAGGGTTACTGTAGTTTGTCAGTATGTGTGTGTGTGTCTGTTACCCGGACAAATGGCTTTGAACTGCTTTAACTTGGCAAATAGGGCAAAGGTAGCCACCAAACTATAGTGTACGGTAGCAAAACTTCTGTACTTCTTAAAAATAATGCCCAAAGGAGCGTCAAATGAACAAAAAGCTTTAAAAGTCTGAAAAACCTTTGAAAAAAAGCACAGCTTTCAGTGAAGACTCGAAAATTCAATAAAAAACCTCCTGCATACAGCTTTTGACATTTTCTAACTTTGTTAAGTGAGAAGTTTTGCAAAAATATTTCTTTGGAAAGTTATGACAGTTTTACTAAATTTTTGGCAGTTATCTTTGTCGATACATTGAGCGGGAACTAAAAATACTAGCACCATAGCTGTCATTGGAGAATCACTAACTTTTACTAAGAAGTTGGAAAGTATTGGACCTTTTGTCAATTAGAGTACAAATTAAAGTACCCACCCCCAGTAGACGCACTAAAACGCAAAGCTTTTGTCTCTTTGAAGAGAAATGCTGAGTCATCTCTTATGCATCACCTGAGATTACGTCACTTGAGAAGGTCTCGGATAAGCCGCAGCGAGGTTAATCACTTTAGTGCATTTCGTTGAACTTTGTCTTGAACAGAGGCAAAGGAGAATCGGTGAGAATGGTACTCAGTCACATCATAGTCATGTGATCATCATATGAATTTATTTTTTCGAAGTGGCTCGTGCCACCGAAAATTCGGTGGCACGTAAAGCCACTAATTTACTCGTGCCACCGATCGGTGGCGCTAAGAGCAACGAATTTGCTGCTGCCACCTTAAAAGTTAAACGATTAAAATGACTAACTTTGGTAGCCTGAGTTGACCATGGCCAACATTGGCAACTGTATTCATCCCTTTCTTCACATTTAGCAATATTACTATATAAATAGTTGAGTAGAGGAAGTCTTTTTATACTCTCATTCTCTCAGCAATATCTATGACCATGATGACTCAATACTTTTACTAAGCAAAAGTGATATGTGATAAGTGATAAATAGGATAATATATGTTCTTTTAAGAAAAAAAGGGTTTAAATGACTAAATACAAGTTGAACAAGGTAAATGTTTCTGGCATAATTATGAAATGCATTTACAACACAACCAACAACACATACAAAATGGTACCATTCTGGCATTAGTCACATGCAACCATCTGGTCACCTTTTTTTTTCAGGAAGTCGGCACAAACAATATATCTAAATGAAGTCATTATTGCCTTGTATAACGTATGCCTGGTTTTAACAGAAGGAAACACTGAATTCTGTCTTCTATAGCCAGGAAAGAGAAGGTGGTCTCGTTTTTGGGACATCATACTGTATTTTACCTGGGTATTCTCCTTGTCATAGTGTGTAAACATAGGCTAAGGCAAAAAACCCACAAATTGATATCCATCTGACTGTTGTTGAACATCTGGAAAGATCAGTGTTACTTTCTTCTTCTGGTAGCGTAGTAAGACAAAAAGAACTTCTTTTCCAGAAAGAGGTAGATCACCTCTCATTAAACTATCAAACATTTTGATAGTACCAACATTACAACTCTTATAGGAAACACAAACCCAGTGGGAGTGCCTCACATTTAAAATCCGAATGAAGTATATATCATATGAAAATCATGGTAAGTACTATCATCGGTAACAACTGAAGTCTGTATGACTTTAGCCATCTTGTAGCAACCATATACTCAGTGAATACTGTCATTTTCAAATACATATGTAGGGCAAACACGTGACGGCATGGCAATGATGGCATTAATAAAGTCCTTTTGAAAGAACAAAAACAAGTATTATCAATCACATTGACTTGATGTATATTGCTTTGAGAAAGTACTGGTTAACATCCTCAGCTGAAATCTGGTATTTCACTGTCTGTGCCAATTGAAGTTGTTGTGACATCAAGTTAGAAGCATATTGTGTACATACAGATCGAATGTTATGTACACCAGGAATGTCAGTGTAAGCTAAATTAACAGTGGTATTGAATTCTTCCATAAAGACACAATGATTGAATTCAGAGGCCGATATATCTTAAAATCTAAGTAGGTTTTGAAAAATTTCGGTGAGATTAGATGATCTTCATGTTAAATGTTTCAATTTCTGATTATGAGATACTAACCAGCTGTTAGTTGTGTATTATTCCTTAATGTTGCCTCTAGTGCTTCAAGAAGAAGCTGTGCATCTTTAGATTTGCCATGTGTCTCATTTTTCAACCTCGTCTTTAAATTATAAATATCTGTCAAAGTTACAAACTTTCCATACTTCTTTTCAATCATCTCTTTTAAATGTTTTGTGTTTGGTCATAAACTTAAAACTTCTTTTACAGCAAGGGCAGTCTCACCATTCAGTTTTTGGCTTGATGGATAATGTGCCATGAGATCAGAACCAATACAATGATTATGTTTAAAATTGCTAACTTTGACAACAAGTTTTTTTACAAACCCTATAAATAAGAATAAATAAAATAAAAATATGGTATAATTCAGTAGATAAAAAAAAACAATCAAATAATTTATGGTGCTAATTCTACAAAATTGATATTGACTTACTTGTCATATGACAAAGTTAGTATTGCCTCTATTGAATCTTCTAAGGCTTTTATGAATACTCTTCCCACAACTAGGTCCAGGTTCACCATAATGTACACAACGAACACTGTAATAAGTGTAAGGAATCTTTATGCAATCAACAGCTAGAGATGAGTTTGATGCATTTATCAACCTCTTGTTATAGTGCTCCGCCTTTTCACTGTTATAAACACGAAAAGAGTGATTTTGTTCCTTCTTCAATCTCTCTAGGTCGCACAATAAGTCCTTCAAGTCATCAAAGCACGTACAAACACTCAGCAATTTCTTAACAGCTGTCATTCTGCTTCTCAAAGGTGTGGTTTATGGGTGGAGACTTCTGAACGGTGGGTGATCGGTGGCAGTAGCATTTTAGTTGTTCATCGTGCCACCGATCGGTGCCACGAGCAAATTAGTGGCTCTACGCGCCACCGAATTTTCGGTGGCAGGAGCATCGGCCTTATTTTGTTGTTCTATATAGATTCAATAGTAACAATATATAATATATATATATATATATATAATGATCTTATGTTCTATAGATGCAAGATGCTAAAGCATTAACTCAAGATAAGGACAATTTTCAACGACCCTACACTCAAGTAGATCTTTCTTTCTTAATAACATTGTATTACTGGACTGTAGGTCAATGATGAGTTGAATAGAGTATGTAGAGAGTCCATGCGGAGGACCTATAACTGCTCATTTCTTATGTCGACTTAAAAGTGATCAAATGATGTTAACTTTGATTCTCCATACATTATACTATAACATATTCAAGAGAATGTGTCACTTTATATATAAAACGTTGAATGGAAAATTAATTTTTTAACAATGTATAATTGAATTACAAAGAGAATTATAAGTACAGTATCAATTGATTGCAACGTAATAATTATATATATAAAGTTTTCTTCAATATGTCTAGTAACAATTAAAGTTTATTTTCAATTAATTTACATAATTTAAAGACATGTTTGGTTAATTTTAATTTGCACTTTCATTCATATCTGTCCATCATAAACAATGTCAATCATGACCACACTTGTTTTGGTAAGACAATCAATATATATATGATGGTCTTACCAAGACAAGTGTTGTTATCACTATTAAGTTGATACCAATACGGTGTTTTCTTACCAAACCTGTCCAACATCTTTGTTGTTGGATTAAAAATTAGAACTTCTCTCTGCATGTGATATTGTAGTGGATTACTCTTGTTGACATATGTTTACTCATTGTTTGATAGATATTGGCATAACATCACTTCCATGACATCTGATAATCTGATTCTTATGTGAACTTGAGCAAACAAGTCATAAAGATACTTGTTATAGTTTATCTCTGATTGATATTGTTTTATGAGAATGATGTGATATTAATTGGAGTAGAACATTTTACTTTAATCAAGATCTGTACATGCAGATATTGATAACATTATTTTTATAACAATTTTGAATAATAATAAATATAGTTGACATGTATTTGGTGATCTCAAATATCTCTTACATAAATCTTCACCTCCTTATTTTCCTTCCTGAAATTATAGATTTTTTTTTATAGGGAATAGAAATTTATTGATAATTTGCATTTGTCTATTAATTTTTGCAAGATGATGAGTTTTATGTCTGAGTACTTTCTAGGGTACATGGATTTTGGTCTTTCTGGTCAATAGATTGTTAGTAGACCTGCAAGATGAACACACTGTTAGTACAAAAGTGTTAGATGAACACCGTTAAAAGTGTTCCCACCAGTGGGCAAAATAAACACCTTAAGGTGTTGCAAGAGAGACACTGTCAAAATGTGTTATTGAAACAATATAGTTTGCTTGAGAGAAATAATATAACATATATTACATTTCTCAACATCATAATACTGAAGAGTGTTGCCTTGACTTCATCTCTAAACAGACCCATTGATTCAAGACATGTAAAACACAAATAACCTTTTGTACCTGGTACCAATACATATGTATCTTCATATATTTTGAATGCCACACATTTTATGCCTTTCAACCATACATTAAACTCAGCAATGTCCTTTGTTCAGCCTTATGCAAAGCGCCATGAACTATACATAAATCTCTTAAGCTTTTCAGTACTTTTCAGTGTCAATGAGCTCAGTAGGCTCTTTAGTTTTGCCTTATGCAACACGCCATGAAGTATTGGTGTAAAGCAGTACAACTGGCAGCCTCCTTTGTAGTCATATTTCTTCCTTATATTCCCTTTTCAATATCAAAAAACTAAGTCACATTATCAAAACTATATCTATTTACATATCAAAATCAAACATAACTTTTAGGATATTAATAGTTATTTTGTTGTCTATATCTGACATAATAAGGATAAGGGTTCACCTTATTTCCACAGGATATAATAGAATATCCATATATACATGTACTGGGCTGGTGGTGGTCTCCTTATTGCATTCAGAGTAAAGGCCAAATGAGTGATATGCTATGGATGGACATACGTAACTGGTAACTGTCCTGTCATTAATATCATACATTGAGAAATACAATGCATAAAGTGAGTACAGACTCTACATCTTATACTTAGTACCCTCCTATAGAGGTCTTGTGACAATCATTGAAACTTAAAAAAGCTTATATTAATGATAGTAACAAATTATGCTTTATATCTGTCAATTTTTTTATAGGAAGTTGTTATTCGTCTGGTTAAACTAGTTAAACTAATTCAACTGATTTAAAATTTAAAACATGCATAAAATATCCATATCATGTATACTTCTTCAATGTACATTATATAGAAGATGATCGGATATAAATTTCTACTGACCTATTTCAGACACAAATGATTAGATGATGAACTAAGACAAAGACTGATTGTTTGAGTAAATTACTTGTTGAAAATCTGCCAGTCTAGTTTGAAAAAGTCAGAGTCATTAAGCCTTATCTTCAGAAGAGATGTAAAAGATCAACTTGAATTGAGAGTCACATGGTATGTTGAGATACATTTATTTAATTTACAAGAATACACAGATAGATGCTTAGAGTATTATTGTATAGTTAATGCTGTCTACTATGTGTTTATTTAGCTGTAGGAGGTAGAGCCTCTTAGATACTGATTTAGTAAAGAATTTAGCTGTTTAACTCATGAATTAACAAAGGTCCTTTCTACTTTAGACCACTTACATATAAAAGCAAGTCCTCCATTAAAAGGTAGACTTCAAAATCACAATGTACATGAAACCTCGATACATTCTGAAAGATACAGTTATCACAGTCTATCCTATTTATGTAATTTTGTGAACTTTGAAGAACTATTGATTAGGCTAACATAACAATATGTCTTTTTTATAATATAGCAACTATGAAACCATCAATCAATGTAAGAGAGGAGGATACTGTTACATTATTATTACTTGTTTACTTAAGTTTGTTAATAATTAACACACCTTTCTTCCTGCTCCTCATCTGTTTAGGCTGCATCTCAGAAAGCTGTGCTTCCAACTGTAAAAACTCTAAAACAAAATAATGTGAGTCGCATTTGCTTTTGACTAACTCTTCCTTTTCACACATTTTCCACGTTTTTTCTTATCTTCTCTAAGTCTTTTCTGTTCTACTTTCAGCTGAGCCTCCATTTGCTTTTCTCTTTCTTTTTCTTCAGTTATTTGTAGGTTATGACGGCTAGTGAGAACTACACCTGCTGACTTTCCTCTTTTAGCCTTCATTTTGCTTGTGGACATAATTAGAACTAAAAAGCTTTTAACAGTGGATGTTGACTTAATAGGTAATGAGCTTTCTCGAAAGTGCCTTTCATACAAGTTAGAATCAGAGTATGACCTTTCCATAATAGATGTAGCATGCCTTAAACCTGAGGTATCAAAATTAGAATCATCAAGTGCTGTATCATGTGAATGTTGACACGGAGTACTGGTAATCATAGCCTGTTTTGAACGCTTAACAGAGGGGCTATACAACAGAATGTTGCTAAACCAGTTTTTCACCAACTGAACTCTCAAAATTTACCAAGGGAACATTTTTAAAGATTACTCAAAAATGACAATTGTGTGAAACAGCAAACACCTGGGAGAGTCAGCCATTTATCCAGAACACACCAGCTGGAAATTTATTACTGTCTGCTGCAATTCTGTATTCTGGTGCTTTGCCTACTAAGTTGCTCCAGAGCAGACAGTCCAGGGCATTCTGCAAAGTATGGGTCATATACTATAATGGATTTGGCTAATAATCATATTTTAGATATCCAACTGGTACAGGTAAGACAAAACAAACATAAGTTTTGCTATCAGTTGATGCTGATCTTAGAGCAATGAGGCAAAGGAAGCTACCACATGGAGATTGAAGGGTTGATTTGTGGTGTCCACAATCTTAAAAGTCATGGCTGGTCATTCAGTTTGTAACTGATAAGCACAAACAGATTGCTAAGTGGTTTCGTGAAAAATTACCCGAAACAAAGCATTATTATGATGTATGGCATGTGGCAAAAAGTGAATTACATGATAATCATAATAATATCTTACTGTTATGCACTGACATCTAATTTTAGGTTTTCGAAAAAAAAATTGAAACATTAGCTAAAAAGAAAGAGTGTTAAATGGTAGGGGAGTGGAGTAGAAGTATGATCAGTCATCTTTACTGATTTGCCATGTTCACTGAAGAAGGAAATAAAGGGCAAAATGGTTATCATTAGTTAACTATATTAAGAATGTCCATGCTGGACATGATAACCTATTTCCAAAATGCCTCCACAAAAGATTACAAGGACGGAAATGGATTAAACCAAGTAAAAGTAATTAAAACTATTAATGTATCCATAATTTTTTTTCAGAAACTAAGGCAGGTCAGAAAGTTGAAGCAATTGTTACAAATAAAGGATTTGTCAAAGATGTTGGAAAACTTTCTACTTTATACCAAACATCTGCACTCGATGCTTTTTATAGTGTGGTAATCCACTTTGCTCCTAAGTCAACTGCTTTTTCATACTTTGGAATGACTACGAGGTAGTATAGCTGATTTTCTCTGGGTATTAAAATTACTTTCTACTGATCTACAATTAGATTACAGCTGGCAGCTTTACATTGTAATGAAAACTGTAAATGTGAGCAAGCTACAACATCTGATGGTGTTCTGAGATATGATGTGACTTTCCCAAAATACAAATAAGGTGGACATATTGTTAAAAAGGTTTTGGAAGAAGAAACTTTCAGTAAGCAATTATAAACTACTTATAGGACTGGCCCATTATCCCATTTTTTATTAACAGATTATGTAGCTGAATTGATTGAGGTAACATTACAACTATGTAAGAGTAAAGAAAGCACTGTAGTACCACTCCCACCGGCTCCACTGTCTAAAGCATTTGAAAGGCCTGAGAAAACAGAAGCAGTCAGACAACATATTAGTAGATTTAAGTTCATTTAACCTGTAATAGTTATTAGCCTAATTTTAATCTATGTGCAAAAATTATAATAACTACAAATAGTACAGAATTTACAAGTCTGGTAACTGAAATCCTGTGTAGTGTTTTGATGGAAAGACACTCCTTATCTTAGAAACAGTACATTCTGGAAGAGTTACTCTCACTGTTCATCCAAGCCATCTCCAACACCACTGTGTTAGCTGACGATAAGTAGTATGTCGATATTCCCTAAGCATTGAAACACATATCAACATTTATTTATTAATATGTAATACATTAGTACATTCACTCATTTGTATTTCCTTCATTAGAGCTTTAGCTATAATGTTAAAGAAATGTGTAAAAAGCTGTCTGTAACAACCACACATTCAAACAAACACTATCAAATTTGGGATGCTGAACTATGCATTGAACTATCCCTTCCTTTGTCTTTGCAATTACTTCAATTTCACAGCAGCACAAAAATTCTGTGACAGTTGGCATTATCTCACATTTTCCACATGAACACCTATCAAAGTTTGTAAAAGTAAAATGTAGTACAGAGAAACGTACCAGCTCAAATTTGAGAGGCTTTCGAGATTCTCTACTTCAGGTCTGTCATTTTAATTGCTGCCACTTGATGTATCTTCTATTGGTTAATAAAGGTATGATTGTATACCCCATCCACCCTGTCATCATAATTACCGTCATTATCACCTTCAAATTCTTAAGAATATGATAAGTCCAAATAGGAAGTTTCAGAATCGTAAACACTTTCTTGTTCAGTCATTTTAGTAATGCACGTTTATAGTCTGCAAAGCCCCTTTCACGTCATCGTGTAGTTAGAACCACTACAAGAAGTTTATTTTTAATTTGTAGTAATGTCATGATTTTTTAAAATTAAGTATGGCAAAATTTTCGTCAATGATATGAGAACTAGTTATGCTAAAGGTGTTAGTTTAGAAAAAAAAAGAAAAACATGTACATCCAATTTTCACTGAAGCCTCCCTTTAATGTTTTGGTTGTGGTTTTGTACACTCAGCCATATCGACATAGCAGTGAAATAGCAGTGACAAACGAAGGAATATGAGCTTACTAATGACGTAATCAAAGCTCAAACAACTACAAGTGTTACCCAAGACACTGTAGCAGCCTTTAGAATTCTAAATACAGCTGTTGCAGCTTCCAGAAATCCAGAAATGTGCGCCAACGTCCCCCGACATGTATACAAGTCTAAGGAACTGCATGGCAATTAATTAATGACGTCTATACATGTCTACAGCAATTAAAGGGTTAAGAAAGTACTACCATCATAATTTTTTAAATGGTGCCATCTTTCCATCAAGCACATCTCTCATAGCTCCATCAGTTGACACCATCATATTCTGACAAAGTTCATATAAACCTTTATGTGTAAACAATCCCTTAAGACTTTAACTAAACTTTTAAAGGCAAAAGTTAGATATGGATAATGTTTAAGCTTACTATCATCTGTGATGACAATTTGTAATAATGTATTTCTGCAAAATGTACCTGAAACATTAGTGTTGTTACATGTCTTAATGACAGGTTGGTCTCGTCGTTTCTCAAGACATTCATTATAAAGAAAATGGCACGTTCTACATATAACATACCTTACAAAGGAAGACTGGTGTATCTTTTTTTTAATCAAACAATTCTTTTGATACAATGTTTTAGGAACTCATCTGAAATTTGACGTAATCAATGACAGTAAAGTCTACCAAAATGAAATAGCACAAAAACAAACTCAAAATCCACCCAATAGTTGTAAAAGGTAATGAATACACACTCTCAAGGGCTGCAATAAAACTAATGGTCCACTAAATCAAAGCTTCATCTTCTTCATCAAAATGTAATGCATTGTCTTCACTGTTGTTTAATCTTTCAATAAATTCAGGAAATTTACACTCTAACTCATTGGAAGATTCAACCCATACTTCAGTATCTGTGATAAATAAAGACACAACCATGTTTAAAAATTGGAATAGGCAATTACTGAGTATGTGATATACCAATAACATCATAGATTTCAAGCTCATAATATGTTACAACATTTTCTGTTTCCAAACTATCAACAATTTCCATTGTTGTCTGAGATAGTCGACGGATCCAGACTAGAACGTACTTTCTCGTGACAAAGATCAGTCTCTTTAACGGGATTATAACTAGAAGAGTCAGACAAACTGATAGAAGAGCTATCATCCTCATTGTGCTTCTAGAGTTGTGATACATTACACCAGATTCCTGAGCGACAGTATAATCGTCGATGATGCTTGTTAATTTTCAATGAGAGTCTTTTAAAACAATATCCGCAAAGCTTGGAATTTGTAGTCGTAGACTGTCTTAATCTCTGAGATATTTTAGAACAAAGAAACCAATTCACCGCTCTTTCAGTGTTGCAACGATCACGTGATAACGTAGCCGAAAGTCGCGGGATCTCTATAGTTTTATCTCGTTCTCTCTGGTTCTGTTAAATAAGAAGATATCCTGTTCTTTCCATCAGCACCAACCCAATCCCAGGTTTTTCGATCAACTCAATGATAATGACTATGATGAGTATCATGAAAGCATGTCATCGACCTCTTCTAAATGTCATAATTCTGAATACAGTGACTAAAGTCCTGTCGCAATCCCTCCTACACCTCCAAGAACAGCACTTAACAGTCAATTGAACCTAATGTCACGTTTAGAAGATGCCATTGGTTTATCTCAGTTACATTCCTAGATAAATGCTAGCACTTCTATAGAAACAAAAGACAACTGTTAAAGCAAGTACTAAAGTTACTACTAGTCAAAACCAAACTGACAATACCATACTGGGTGAAGTTTCTACTGAAATAACTCCCTACAATGCTAAAGCTAAGTCAACAAAGAGAATTTATTGGAAATGTAATCAAAAAATTCAAGGTAGTACTAAAGTTAAAGAATCTCCTGTTGTCCATAACTTCATTGATAATAAACAGTCAGGTAAATGGTAGATCTGTACACTTTTTATGTTAGATTTTTGTAGCAACGGATAAAATTTTGCAAGAGATTAGAAATTCAGAAGAAAGGTTACAGACACGCATTGACGACCTTGAAGGTAGATTTGGATAATGTCATGGTTCTACTACTAGTCTGTGATAACTTTATGTAGGACTGATCAGGATCAGTTCTTTATTGAATAAAATAGCATTACTGTAAGCAGAACTTAAAGGTTGTCATATTACTTCCCCTTCATGTCCTCATGCAGCATAGTAAGATAAACAGTCACCATAGCGATAATATTCGGGATAATATTATAGGTGTGGTATGTTGGTGGATAGTCATGCGATTGAGTTTCTATAAATAGAGGGCCATTCTAGGGATCATAAAGATCGTCTGATTAGTTAATTTTGTTATTGTGTGAAACTGTTTGATTGTTATTACATTGCTCAGGCTTTTCAAGTCTCTTTCTCAATTTTGGAATGATTTTTTCTTTGTTTGTATGGGTTTAGCTTGTTAAACTGCATGATCATAAATACAGTTAACAATAGGGAAAGTTTTTTAAAGTTAAATACATATAGAAATTTTGAAAAGGAAGTAATTAATATGTACCGTAACAAATATGTAACAAATACCATATTTAGTCTACAACATATACAATACTTAGTCTGTAAGAAGTCTATGCAGGACGGATCAGGATCAGTGCTTTAATGAGTAACTCAGAACTATTGTGTTAAGAATTTGTAGTTTTTAACATTATTCTTCCTCTGAGGGTGCAGTAGGAGCATCAGCTTCTTCAGAATACAGTTTGACATATCCACAATTTGAAGTTCATTCCTGTGGTTAACTTCAAGTGTGGCCTGCCACTGAATATATACAGTGTTCATAGTTCCTCTTCCGAAGACATTCCATTCTTGTCACCAAATATTACAACTATAGGGAAAGGATTATTAAGTTAATTACAAAGAGAGGTACAGGGTCGAAGAGGAAGTAATTACAATGTATTTAAAATAACATATACAATAATTAGTCTGTGATAAGTCTATGCAGGGAAACGTAAGTTGTTTCAAACTGAAGAAATATCTTAACATTTATAAAAAAATATAAGTTATTATGATAGCTATACACAGGTATGACAATTGACAATATACCGTATACCGGGATTTATTGGCGACAGATAAAATTTGGCGAATTGGCGAATTTCAAAAAATCGCAAATAAATAACCCTCAAAATTTTTCGCGTAGTCGCCACGACAACTATTTTTAATTGTACACGTGAAACATTGTGGATGGATGGCTAAAGTGGGTGTGGTAACAAGACATGTACTAGGTATACGGTGGTTTAACTATAATGTATATGACATAAACAGTCTTTTTCTAGCTAATAACAGTTCTATAAGGGTTTTTGTTATATCAATTCACTTGAAGATGGAAACATAAATTCCCCATATCATAAAATTTCCTATTATCATATCTAGCAAGCTGAGGAGTATTAAATTATCTACATCCCAATAATAGTCCTCAGTTTTTTTAGCATGCTCTATATTCATCTTCCATTCATCAGTTCCTACTTTATTTAATCCTTCATATGTTAAGCGTATCACGGCAGTCAATGTAAAGTTTGTTGTGCTCTTTGATATATCTCTTCACTTGGGATCAACATAGCTCAATCGAATTCAGTTCACAATGGTATGGTGGAATATGTACTACCTCATGTCCAGCAGTTTTTGCCATTTCATCAATTACATACTTAGGCTTATGATTACTTAACTTAATTAAAGATAAAAATTTGTGTTAAGTGTGTGTTCTGGATATTTGATACCATGACTTGCTAATCAGTCATGCATTTCAATATTTCTTATATCTCTTTGCTGGTGAAGTAAATTCTGCTCCATCTAATCTCCTCTTTTCTGCGATAATTCTTTCAACAGTTTGCTTACAATACCCAGTAACTTCAGCCATCTTCCTAAATTTCATAACACTTCCTTTACGCTTTTTACTCTCGTTCTCAAAGTAGTCATATACATTATATATTATCTTCTTGCCAGTATTATTTATTCGGTTTCCTTTAGGTATTACTGAAGAAAATGGGAAATAAACAGTGAACTGACTAAAAAATAGCTCGGTGTCGTGGAAAATGAGTAGCACATGCTTTACTGGTGTACACACAATAATTTAATACACAATATTCCAATGACGTAATTTTCACTGAGCTAACTTCCTGGGACTTTTGAGTGTGAATTGACTATAGGAATAATGCTAACTCTGTAAGTTACAAAGTTAAATCTTAAAAGTAAAATTAAATTGAGTAAGTAAGTTGTTACCATGTTGTTTTGTCTACTAACATGTATGCTTTTCTCAATTAGTCTAAAAATTAAATAAGTTATCATCAATTAAAGGACAGATCAAGGGGTTGTTGAGTTATTAAAGTTGTTATTGATTTGTTAATTGATGATACTTTATTTAATTGTTAGTCCAATAGGGAATACCATACATGTTAGTACACTAAACAAGAGTAGATAAAACAGAAGTAGACAAAATGGATATAAATTGTAAGATTCAGGTATATTCAGCTTAAACTCAAAAAACTACAGCCCTATTCATTGTGTATTAAACAGATCTGTACCATTAAACTGTTAAGATTAACTATAGACAACAAAACATTAAATAGCCACCACCTAAGATATATAGCTGCGTCTATACAATTAACTCAATCAATTCACTCTAACTTTCTTGTCTTTGACATGATATATATAATCATATGGTTCTCGTAATATCTATTAACAACACACAATGACACATAACAAAGAACTATACTAATAAACATACTCGTTCATAGTCATCTACATCACTAGATTACAGCTATTTTCCATGTGTATTACCACGCCCACTAAAAGAAATGAACTCGCTCTTTTTTTATCTTTATGAGCCCCACCTCTCAAATCCAAACTTACCAGATTGATCTGTCCCCTCTAGTTGACATTGTCAAGATCAGTGATATCCACATGAAATAAAAGTAAGTAAAATTACTAACTGTTGTTGTCAAATTACCTAGTTTAGTCCCTTGTATTGTACTATTACCTATAATATATAATTGAAGTAAAGTAAGTCACATTATCAAACATATATGTATATCTACTTACATATCAAAATCGAGCATAACGTTTAGAATATTAATAGTTATTTTGTTATTAATACTGACTATATCTGACATAATAGGAATTAGCGTTCTCTTTATTTTCACAGGATATAATAGAAAAGCCATGCACGTACTGGGCTAGTGGTAGACTCCTTATTGAATGGACAGTAAAGCCCAAATGTGAGATGTGGGATGGATGGACAAATGTAACTGGTAACTGTCCTGTCACTTGTATCATACATTGAGAAATACAATGTATAAAGTGAGTATAGACAATACATCTTATACTCAATAGCCTCCTATGGAGGTCTCATGACAATCATAGAAACTATAATTATAAATATTGGGTTAACAGGTAACCTGATAATTGCTCTCCCTCTCTCTCTCTCTCTCTCTCTCTCTCTCTCTCTCTCTCTCTCTCTCTCTCTCTCTCTCTCTCTCTCTCTCTCTCTCTCTCTCTCTCTCTCAATAAGTGATGGCTATATATATCCAATACCATACCCTGTCATGAAAACCTAGGTGTATTCTATAACATGTCTACTTTACAGTTTTCATAATTTATCCCATTTGTGTAATTTTGTCTCATTTGAACAGCTGTTGATTACTCTGTTAATAACTAGATGTATTAATTGTAATATAGCAACTATAAATATTATTATCTATGTTCTTATATAGAGAGGATGATGTCACATTATGTATTACTTGTTTACTTGAGTTTGTTATTTTAAATTGGAATACTTGCTTTCATTTCATTAGAAAGGAGCACTTTATATAAATTAATTAGTAGTCTAAGAATTATTATATTTTCATTATAACAACTACAATGATTCAATGATCAGCTAATAAATATAATACAACATAATTATAATTGTCCAATATTTCAGTTGTATGATAAAATTGTGAAGTATATCTGTATGTTTAGGAACTTCTATCATATGATCTTGTACATGTAGAGCAAAGAGAGATTCAAGCAGAAAGGATAACATGTTGACTCCAATATGGTACATACTGTATATAGCTTTAGTATACTTTTTATATCTGTATATATTACTGACACTAGCAAGCAATTACTTTGTTAAGTTTAGAAAAAAAACAGTCATAATTTATGCTACACTCTTAACTACATGAAAATGTTTTGAATAAAATAGGCAACAGAGGTTGTTTTAAACTGATGTAATATCATAACATCTACTAAAATTAAAACATGCAAATTATTAATGGCAACTATATGACAGGTGTGACTATTGACAATATAGTTTAACCACAATTTCTTGTTTATAGAATTTCTTTTAAGGATATTGGTCACTTCACTTGAAAGTCACAGTCAAATTATGAAGAACAAGCAAATAATCACGTGATATGTCTAATATGTGTGTATACAAGGACCTATCAGAACAGGTAAAAAAATGGTAATTACTATAACTTCAAAACAAAATACTTTTTGAATAGACAAACAGAGTAATAGAGCAAGTACTATAACCTTTGCCCATTGAAAGTTGTAGGTGAGGGTTTTACAAACTTACACGAACATGATTTGTAGATTAACAATTAAATGAGTTTCAAAATGAACATTTACATATCAGCAAACAGAACCATTTTATTAAAAATCAATTCTATATCCCAGTTGATCTTCCTATTGTGTGATCTTTAGCACCCAAAGTGAAAAAATCTAATTTTATTACTGTGAATTTAAAACAAGTTATTGTTTTATTGCCAAGTGTGTGGTAGTTTTAATTTAGATGAGTTCTTGTAAATTCATGGTAATAAAATTGAAGTCATGTTGGTGCAAGTGGGTTGCAAGACCACACTCATAGCTGTGTGGTGATTCATGTGCACTGAAGCATGACATTGATTTTTATAAAACATCATGATATACTGTCAAACACTAGTATGATGTGTGTGATCATGCATAGATTTATAAACATAAAAACAACTAACTTAATTATTTCTCTCTGTCTCTGTCTCTCTCTCTCTGTCTCTGTCTCTCTCTCTCTCTCTCTGTCTCTCTCTCTCTCTGTCTCCCTCTCTCTCTCTCTCTCTCTCTCTCTCTCTCTCTCTCTCTCTCTCTCTCTCTCTCTCTCTCTTTCTCTCTCTCTCTCTCTCTTTCTCTCTCTCTCTCACTCTCTCTCTCTTTCTCTCCACGATGTTACTCAATGGTACAGGTCTCCAGAGATATTACTATAATCCTCTTATAGTAAATCAGTAGATATACAAAGTGCAGGATGTATTTCAGCTGGAATATACATTAGAAGGTAATTAAGCTAAATAATTGGCTGTAAAAGAGTTTAACCAAGACTTTGTAGTTTTATTAATTTAGAACTTTTGTAGTAAATATGTTTAGTACATTTGATTGTTGTTACTGATGATGATTTAAGTCAACATAGGTTGTTTTAAACTGATGTAATATCATAACATCTATTAAAATTAAAAGATACAAGTTATAAATGGCAACTATATGACTGGTGTGACTATTGACAATATAGTTTAACTACAATTTCTTGTTTACAGCATTTTTTTAAGGATATTGGTTAAGTCATTTCACTTAAAGGTCATAGTCAAATTATGAAGAACAAGCAAATAATCATGTGTTATTTCTAATATGTGTGGATACAAGGACCTTTCAGAACAGGTAAAATGATAATTACTATAACTTCAAAACAAAATACATTTTGAACAGACAAACAGAGTAATAGAGCAAGTATTTTTGTCCATTGAAAGTTGCAGGTGAGGGTTTTACAAACTTACATGAACATGACTTGTAAAAACAATTTAATGAGTTGTCAAAATGAACATTTACATATTAGCAAACAGAACCATTTTATTAAAAATCAATTCTATATCCCAGTTGATCTTCCTATTGTGTGATCTTTAGCATCCAAAGTGAAAAAATCTAATTTTATTACTGTGAATTTAAAACAAGTTATTGTTTTATTGCCAAGTGTGTGATAGTTTTAATTTAGATGAGTTCTTGTAAATTCATAGTAATAAAATTGAAGTCACGTTGGTGCAAGTGGGTTGCAAGACCACACTCATAGCTGTGTGGTGAATCATGTGCACTGAAGCATGACATTGATTTTTATAAAACATGATATACTGACAAACATTAGTATGATGTGTGTGATCATGCATATATTTATAAACATAGAAACAACTACTTAATTATTTCTCTCTCTCTCTCACTCTCTCTCTCTCTGTCTCTGTCTCTCTGTATCTCTCTTTCTCTTTCTCTCTATGATGTTAGTCAATGGTACAGGTGTGACAATTGACTATAATATTATAGTTTAACCACAATTTCTTGTTTATAACATTTTGTTAAGGATATGGTTTAAGTTACTTCACTTGAAAGTCATTGTCAAATTATGTAGAACAAGCAAATAATCATGTGATATGTTAGTATCTCTCTAATATGTGTGTATACAAGGACCTTTGAGAACAGTAAAAAATGAAAATTACTATAACTTCAGAACAAAATATTTGTTTTGAACATACAAACAGAATAATAGAACAAGTACTATAACTTTGCCCATTGAAAGTTGTAGGTGAGGGTTTTACAAACTTACATGAATGTGACTTGTAAAGAAAAAATTAAATGAGTGTCAAGATGAAAAAGGACTAACTAATTGTACACTTTTATGTATTAGCAAACAGAACCATTTTATTAAAAATCAATTGTATATCCCAGTTCATCTTCTTGTTGTGTGATCCTTAGCACCTAAAGTGAAAAAATCTAATTTTATTATGATGAATTTAAAATAAGTTATTGTCTTATTGCCAAGTGTGTGGTAGATCTAACCTGCACCAAAGTGAGATAAATGGATTTTAATTTAGATGAGTTCTGACAAACACTAGTATGATGTATGTTATCATGAGTAGATTTATAAATATAAAAACTTAATTATTACCCCTAGCTCTTTCCCTCTCTCTGTATCTCTCTGTCTCTCTCTCTCTCTCTCTCTCTCTCTCTCTCTCTCTCTCTCTCTCTCTCTCTCTCGCTCTCTCTCTCTTTCTCTCTACGATGTTACTCAATGGTACAGGTCTCCAGAGATATTACTATAATCCTCTTATAGTAAATCAGTAGATATACAAAGTGCAGGATGTATTGCAGCTGGAATATACATTGGAAGGTAATTAAGCTAAATAATTGGCTGTAAAAGAGTTTAACCAAGACTTTGTAGTTTTATTAATTTAGAACTTTTGTAGTAAATATGTTTAGTACATTTGATTGTTGTTACTGATGTTAGCTATAAAGACCACACATAATTGCTGGATATTGGTTAAGTTACTTCACTTGAAAGTCGTTGTCAAATTATGAAGAACAAGCAAATAATTGTGTGATATGTTGGTATCTCTCTAATATGTGTGGATACAAGGACCTTTCAGAACAGTAAAAAATGAATATATCTATAACTTCAGATTTGTTTTGAACATACAAACATAATAATAGAACAAGTACTATAACTTTGCCCATTGAAAGTTGTAGGTGAGGGTTTTACAAACTTACATGAACATGACTTGAAAGGAAAAATTAAATGAGTGTCAAGATGAAAAAGGACTAATTAATTGTACACTTTTATGTATAAGCGAACAGAACCATTTTATTAAAAATCAATTGTATATCTCAGTTCATCTTCTTGTTGTGTGATCCTTAGCACCTAAAGTGAAAAAATCTAATTTATTACGATGAATTTAAAATAAGTTATTGATTTATTGCCAAGTGTGTGGTAGATCTAACCTGGCACCAAAGTGAGATAAAAGGATTTTAATTTAGACGAGTTCTTTGTAAATTCATAGTAATAAAATTGAAGTCACATTGATGCAAGTGGGTTTTGAATTCAAGCATGCAGGACCACACACATAGCTGTATGGTAAATCATGTACACTGAGGCATGTTATTGATTTTTATAAAAGTTAGCATCACATCATGATATACTGACAAACACTAGTATGATGTATGTTATCATGCGTAGATTTATAAATATAAAAACTTAATTATTACCTCTGTCTATCTCTCTGTCTCTTTCTCCCTCTGTCTTTCCCTCTCTCTGTGTCTCTCTGTCTCTGTCTCTGTCTCTCTCTCTCTCTCTCTCTGTAAGCAAAATAATTGGCTGTAATAGTGTTTAACCAAGACTTTGTAGTGTTATTAATTTTAAACTTTTGTAGTAAACATGTTTAGTACATTTGTTTGTTGTTACTGATGTTAACTATAAAGACCACACGTAATTGCTGGTTATAACAGCCTATATATATACAATACTATGCACTGTCATGAATTAAAATATTTTTGTAGTACTGCTTTATAATGAAACTTCTTTAGTACAGTTATTGTTTGTGCTGCTAAGTATCAAGACAATAAATAACAAATCTCTCTTATCTTTTGTCTTTTTTGTTATACTGTCTTTATCTGTAATAGTAACAAGTAAACAAACATTTATAATTTGATTTAATTCTTAGATACCTAATATAATAGTAATCAAGTCACTTATATAACATATCAGTGCTACAATGTTGATATTGTGTCCTATTATTCTGTTGTACATGTAGGCTACACAGAAGTGGATTTCTTATCATACAGTGACAAAAGTTGATAGAAATTTAATGTAAACAAAACTTATTGATGACAAGCTCATCCTATAATGGAAGGTGGATGTTTAATATCTGCTGCTAGGCAACAAAAGGCTAAGAATACACATTAGATTGTGCACTTTAGTCATGACTTTATTTCATAATTGTAAGAGTATTATTGACAGGTTTAGCTTTTAAAATTATGAATCAGCAAAGTCCTTTGTAGTTAAATCACTTACATATAGAAGCAAGTGCTCTATAAAAAGATCTCAACATTACAATGTATATGAAAACCTAGGTGTATTCTGTAACATGTCTACTTTATAGTTATCATAATTTATCCCAGTTGTGTATTTTGTCACATTTGAACAGCTGTTGATTACTCTATAATAACTAGATGTGTTAATTGTAATATAGCAACTATGAATATGATTATCTATGTTCTTATATAGAGAGGATGATTTCATATTATGTATTACTTGTTATTTTCAATTGGAATACATGCTTTAATTTCACTAGAAAGAAGCACTTTATATAAATTAATTAATAGTCTAAGAATTACAATATTTTCATTATAACAGCTACAATGATTCAATGATTAGCTAATAATAAATACAATACAACATAATTATAATTGTCCAACACTTTAGTTGTATGATAAAGGTTGTGAAGTATATTTGTTTGTTTAGGAACTTCTATCATATGATTAATCTTTTAGATGTAAAGCAAATAGAGATTTAAGCAGAAAGGATAACTTGTTAACTCCAATATAGTACATACTGTATATAGCTTTAGTATACATTTTATTGCTGTATTTATTACTGACCCTAGCAAGCAATTACTTTGTCTAGTGTAAAAAAAAGATCAGTCATAATTAATGGTACACTCTCAAGTACATGAAAATTTGCTGAATATGACTATTTGCTTGAGGTTGTTTTAAACTGATGTAAATATCATAACATCTATTAAATCAAAAACATGCAAGTTATTAATGGCAACTATATGACAGGTGTGACTATTGATAATATAATTTAACCACAATTTCTTGTTTATATCATTTCTTTAAGGATATTAAAGTTAATTCACTTGAAAGTTACAGACAAAGAATGAAGAACAAGCAAATAATCACATGATATGTTACTGCCAAATTAATGCTATATTCTATGCAGACAGTGTTGTAGGACAAGTGCCTACTAAGGTCCTATTAGATTCTGGAACTGTTGTCTCTGTTGCATGATGCAAGTTCTTACTAGAGGAGAACTGTCAAAAACTGACTGAGTCACCAGGAGGTGTGAGTGTCAATAGTATGGCACTAGATGTCAGAAAAGCAAAAATTGCAGTGTCTCTAGGATCATTTAGCACCGAGGAAGAGTTCACTGTCATTCACAACCTAACTGTAGATTGTCTACTGGGTGTGGATTTTTTGAAGGAGCCTGTGCTCTTATGGACTACTGATGTAGCACTCTCTCAATTGGGAAGAATTCATGATGCCATGATCCAATGTTTATAGAGAAGGCATAGCTTCAAAATCTTTTGACCCAATTTGCTGATTTATTTGCACTTAAAGGAGGACTAGTTGGTCAAACACCAGTTGTCAAGCACTCAATTCTGACAGAAGGACCACCTGTGCGACAAAAATTACAAACAATTTTTAGAGGTACTCAAGGGTGTATTTTGAGAAGCAAAGATGGACATGTCATAAAATTCTCCTTAGAGTAAATACAGATTTTTTTCACAGACTTTAGCAAGTTCTGATTTGTAGGCAGAAATGTGGGCTTTAGCTTTATTGATGTTATATTTAGTGATAATGGTATCTAAGTAACTGATATTAATTAATTACAGTGCATTTCTCTTCATTTACCTCCATTCCATCATTAAATGATTTAGCTATAGATGATTGAGGTATTGGCTCTTGACAGCACCTTGCAATTTTGTTTACTAGTGCACAGTTTCAGATTATCAGTAATATCTGTGACTGATTGTATTAATATTACTCAAACCACAAGAAAGAATAATATGATTACTAATTTTAAATGTCTTAGAATGATACATCTATATGTGAATAGGGTCAACAGTATCACATGACACATTGAAGGAGTGTAATGATAAAGAGTCAACACTAACAGAGAGGTGTGGAAAAAAATATATTGTGATATAAGAAACATTTGGCCTCATTCCCAAGCCAAGCAACAGGTAGTCTGGTATTGAATTATTAGAATTCATAAGAAACTCTGACACTTGAAGCAGTTTCACTTTTACCAAAACTCAAAAAGCTCAAACTTTATTTTGCAAAACATTCTTTAAAATGAAAGCTTTAATATTAATACAGCACTGCTATTGAGCACTCATTTACTCTAAAAACAGCTATTCACGTGGTAAATGTGATCTCCCCTGATTAATTGTGAAATGACATATCATTTAATTTATAAAACATTGCATACTGCTATCATTTTATACTTGTTAGTATTAATATTTTGTTTCTATTTGTATATATACTGTACAACAGGACATTGTGTTTAATGCTTAGTAAATTTTTCATTTTATAGAGCACTTACATAGTGTCACTAGTATAATGCCACCTTATTTATCAAACTGCTAATAATACTATGAATATATTAGTAAGTAACAAGAGTATAGATTGATTTACACAATCTTTTTTGTCTTATCCTTATTACATGTTCTATGTATGAACATGTTACAAATTTAATATAACATACTTGATCCGATAAAGAAAACATGTCTTTACCATTAACCAAGCCCTTAATTGAAGTGAACGCTCAACTTTGATTTAAATGAAGGCTCTATATGAGAAGTTATAGTATTTGTATTAATCCTATAGATTCATTATAAGTTGACTGGGTTCTTGTTAAATATATGTTGTTTGGGTTTCCTCTGGTCCTTGAACAGTTTATGGTTAATAAGTTTTTGGTATTTATGTATGTTAGATTTGCAATAACAATGTCAAATAGCGATATTATAATAAACCTAATATTTTATGCATTAATTGTCACACTTACTTGATAAAGTAACCATATTGTGATTATGTGTGTGACTTGTTTAAAAGAATGTAGTTAAACATCTATAACTCAATGGATGCTGTGCTAACAAGTAAGTTAACTCAGAGTACACTGCTAAGTGAAGGTCACTTTATAACACAGTAAAATGTTTACATTCTTAACACGGAAAACGTTCACCTCAGAAATTATTTAACTTTTTATGACAGTGCTACTTCATATTCCTAGCTCAATATAAATTGGGCATTCAACCTCAATATATCTTTAGTCTTTAGACTATATCATCCTTGTAGGATTATGGAAGAGATATTATGTTGTAATAGATGTTTTCTGCCTCAATCCACCTAACCATGAGAAATCAATTTGTTTTTTATGTTATCTGGATTTCTTAAACTAATATTGAGGCCAGACAAATGTGACCAGATATGCAAAAAGAACCACTTGAATCTTTTTTGTCATTCTGACTTTTCAAACCATTGTCAAGCATTCATAGTACTAAATTTTTTGATACCTCCTATAAATGCACGCATTTATATAGAACAATATATTGACAAAAAACATTGGCTACCATATGAAGTTAATGTTGCAAAAAAGGATATAATATTTCAACTCATGCATACCATATACAACTCATATCCACTAATCACGTGATCCAGTTGAAGTATGTTTTTATTGCTTTGTAGGAGGAGAAATCATTTACCATCCTGCTGTTATTATTGATTTCAAAGTTTAGTTTGATTTTAAAATGGTGATGTAACTGCTGTAGTGTACTACAACCAGTCAAAGGAAAGAAGGAGAAAGACGTAATGTTGGTGAGTGTTATTTTATTGTTAGTGTGTGTGAAAGTGTATGAATTTCAAAGATTTCTTGTATTATTGTGACTACCTATTCGTTTTATGCCACATGAACTATTTCTTGTCTTGTGACATACAGCATCTTTTATTTGACGATGGTATGGTTTCATTAGCTTGAGAGAGAGTAATGTTGTTATAGGTAGTCTTATCTGTTGACCATAGTACAGTTGGAAGAGGATATGGTGTTCTTCCACAATTTCTTTATATAATGTTCCCTAATATTATCATGATTGTACCACTGTCTTTTTAGACTGACTTCTTTGGCATAATTATAGTTGGTGGATTATCTCAAGGAGGAGTCCACTATGTGATTATATGTAATCGACCAGAGAAAGTTATACAAGATATTTAATCCCTTATTCACCATGCTTGCATGGTTGTGCAAACGGCATATGCATTAATTATTATTGAACCTTGTTTTAGTGTGGATAGGCATGAATAATGGAAAGCCATTCCTTGTGTGTTTTCTAGACATTATTTTCCCCAGGGATAACTAAAATGGCAAACAACTGCTATTCTAGTAGTGTGATTCAATGTCTTCTTAATCATCCTGTTATTCAGTAAATGTTAGCAGAAATAAAGTAGAACACAAGATATGTGAATACTGAGGAAGTCAGGTAAAGCAATATATATTATAATAACGCACTGAAAAAAGCATTTGTCATTTTAACCGAGGTCTTCGTTACAACAGTTTCATCAATATGATGTAAACCCATTCTAAGTTGCTACAAGGCCAACTATAGTGTATCTTAATAATAAAGCCAACTAGTTACATCTACAACCACATTTCTTTTACACCCACTTTGCTATAGTAATTGAATTTTGGGTTCAATTGAAGCTATAAGCAGATACTGATTCAACTGTTCCTAATCCAATAGTTATGTTAAAATAGTATCTATCTCTTGCTCACGGCTTCAATTATTAGACATAAACTACAAAGAGTACCTTTTGCATTCTAGTTGACTTTAAAAATATTGAGTTAGACCAGTTTTGGCTTTGTGGTAACTCAATATTGGGCTTACGTCATATTGATGAAATTATGGTAACAAAGACAATGGTTGAAATTAGAAAATGCTATTTTGAGTGCAACATCAGTATAACAAAGAATATGAAATCAATGCATTCAAAAATGTCTTAAGCATTTTGCTTATACTCAGAGTTATGTCAGTTCAAATATCTTCATTCATTATGTACTCAGTACAAGTACAACAGCTCATCAAGAGTTATATCCTCTGATGTGATTGTTCACAACCTACAAGATACAAAAAGCACTAAAGCTATAATGTAATTAACCACAACAATGACTCGTCAATCATTTTGTCCTAGTCAATATCAAGATATCATGACACTAAAGTATTGTGTTTGCTTTGTGATAAACTAACAGCTGTCATCAAGATGAGAAATTTAACTATGCATATCACAAAATTATTATCTTTTATTACATTACAATCATAAAATACAGACATAACACAAAACATGTTCTTCTTAGAACTAACTCAAACAAGTTTGTGTGTACTACTACTATAACAGAACAAATGGTCAAGCCAAATATCAACTGAACACACTAGACTCAGAACAATTAGGTGTCAGTGCACAAAACACTTAAAAATGCCACAACACATACTAAATAATCAGCAAAATATCCACAATATCAAATGTCAATATAATATAGAAGATATTACCTAGCAATGAAATGAACTTGTTATCATCACAGCATGGGTTATTACAAATTTTACTGATGATAACTTTTTGTTATGTGTACAGACACAATTTTAGAGAGATATGTTAATTGAATTTTGGTAACACTGCCATATCTCTAAATGTAATACATGGAAAAAACCTGTATGACTTTCACTTAAGAGCTAATGCAATGATCTATTTCTATCTTGAAATGTAAACAATATACTAGTGTCTTTCTCAGATTGATGTGGAAGAACAGTCTTTATTTTCTATATATGTGGTATATATATTGAGAACATATGGATACATATGTAGACACCTCAGTTTAGAGATGTTTAGGTGCCATAAAGTTTCTTAGCCATTCATTGTTCTTACATTAAATATATGCCACCTGACCAAAATAGTCATTATCAGGAGATCTATTTAAAGGGACACATTGATTAACAACTTAATAATTTAAAATAACTGCTTACCTTTCCTTTGCTTGATTTGGGCTTCATTATTAGCTGTAGGAGGCAAAGTGTGTACTAATAATTTATCTCCATTGGAATACACTGACAGTACCCAACAAATATAGCACACGTTTGTGGTGTTTTGAAGTAGATTGGGCTAGGCCACCATGGGTCACTTGGAAAGTGCACTCTATATGAAAATGGTGTTAACTATGTTGATATTATTTTGTTCTATAGAACCTGTTGAGAAAAGTCAAAGCTGTAAATGTGCCAGATTAGACCCAGATTGAGGTTGACTGTATTGACAGTTGGCTGTGTAAATGAGTTATTGTTAATTGAAAATGCTCAACTGATATAAGGTGAGAGTCTACCTTGTGCACAAAACAGTTAGCCTTTGATGATTTCCTGACGTACCCAACTAACTTCAGCACCTTTCTTAGAGCACTTTCAATATCCTGTAGACAAAAGGCTTTCTCAACAGCTAGCTGGATAGTGTGGCCAATACATGGTAAATGGATAACTCTTAAGTGATTGACGACAGCATTAACCATGTTCATTTCATTATCAGTAGTAAATCCATAAACTTTACTAGCAAGTTCCCATTCCTTAATAGCTTGTTCTAATACTTCAGCCAGGTTTTCAGCAGTGTGAGCTTCTGGAACCTCTTTTTTTCTTGAGGCAGAAATTTTTCATCTCCATAGAAGAAGCAGCAAATTGTACAGTTAGAGAGATATACACTCGATTATGGCAATCTGTCCACAAGTTTGACACGAAAGAGCAAAGATCTACTACATCAATGACAGCCTCTACTACCTTTTGTTTCACAACTTCATACTTTGCAGGAATTAAGACTCTTGAGCAACGTGTACAAGAAGATGGCTTGTACCTGTGATCTAACTTGTCAATGAATGATTTCAGGTATTTGCTGTTGATAATGCTCATATACCGGCAACATGTCCTTGCAGACTAATATGAGCAGTGAATCTTCATTGTTGAAAGCAAGTAGATCCACACACATACAGCTTAGAGGCAGCTACATATGACGAGAGAGTTGTTTGACCACTTCATTCACTGGCAATGGTAGGAGTAGGACAGATTGCGTTATATTCTTCTTTATAGCAGGTATGAAGGTGATAAAAGTAAGTTTGTCATATTGCTACAGTAAGGAAAACAGCCCATACAAATGTAACTTGTTCGTTATCCATTTTTCCACCATTTCATCAACTTCAAATCCAAAGTGCCTCCATGCTTTACTTTTTCTCCCAGACAAAGAACCACAGTAAATGTAGCTGGCATTTTACTAACCATAAAGACCATAAAGTGTTTTAAACAAAGTGCACAAGTGCAAGAATATCGATACAAGTTACATTGATTGTCATAGATATTTTCATTCAATATTATGGTTATATTGATATTATCACACAACCTTACTGTAATGTAACTATATAGTTATAATTATATGCACTATTAATGCTAATTTGTTCCTTCTCCTGAAGTCTCTCCTAAATCAATTAGTAATGAGATAAACATTAAATATTTCCAATTCTTAAATCCTGTTAAATCCTGTTCTACACCTGTTCCAAGATTTTTTTGGACCAATTGCAGGTTATTGGATCTACTTTTTTGAATGCTTTAATTCATGGATAGTGAGGAGAGTCAAGAATCATTATTAAACAACAGTAATAGATATTTACTATATTGATGAGTGCTTTATTCATCTCAATATGGCAGGAAATTTACCTACAGTTTCTCATCTGTCTTTGAATGGTCTCACTCTGAGGAAGAAAATGATGATAAAATAGGGAGAACTTTTCAACAAGTTTGAATGATGAATAATTAGGTCATATCAAGCATTTTTATAGGCAGCAAAAGTAGATTATGATTATGATAGATTTTTTTGCCATCGATACACTAAGGTAAGAGACAAAGCAATGAAAAGAAATAAACTCACATTTTTTTCAAAATGTGACCCAGTAGATGAATCAATTGAAACTACAGATGAACATTTGAATGACATTGAACTTCATTCAGATATAACTTTGATCACTCTCTTATTTGAAACTTCATAATTAACAATATTCGTTATATACATTTGTTTTGATGGTTCTAAAGAAATCAACATCTCCTTTTCAAATAGAGAGTACCCACCTAAAGGAGTCTATTTATTCTTAGGTGGCAACATTATTTTTTTCACATTCCTTTTGTGGTATTTTCCAAGTTTTTGTATACATGAAATGGCGTGGTAATCTAAACTTATACAATATCCTCTTTCTGTTCTGTTTAACTAAAATATATCTTTGAACATTAACCTTAGACACTTCATCATCAACTGAATACTAAAAAATGGTATCTTAGTGCATGTACATATATATACTATGAATCACTCTACGGATATTACCTGTAATGGAGAAAAAAATGGAGGGAAGCATGGAGCTGCTGTGTTAGATATTGCTCATGGATCCTTAAAATGGACTGAAACTAGATAAAACATTGATATGATTATAGTTATATGAAAAAAATAATACATGACATACTATATAAATGTATTGCCATCTATTGTTAGATGCAAATATCGTAATTTATTAATAAAATTAAAAATGAAGCCCTCATCTCACAATCTATGCTTATATGTAGCAAATTGTCAAAAACTGTTCTAGGTTTGTATTATTAGTTTGACACCAGGATTACCAGAATCTCACAATATGATTCTATTTCTCTTGACTAAATAGGGTATTCAGTTGTTAATATATTCAATTCAATATTCACAGGACATTCCATAGCAGATCTAGAAACAAGCAAAAAGGTAATTTCTTCCAATGCTTGAATGATCATTCATTTTTATAATGCAATATTACAAGTCAGTAGGGCTTGCATCTTTGAGTTATATATATCATTGTTCTTCATCCACATACATTATCACCTGTTTTATTTCTCCATACTTCATCAATATAGTTTCAATATCTAAGTTTAGTCTATTAGGTAGTTTAAAACTGGACAAACACGCATAGTATATTATTATAAGTGATCATTGGCACACATATGAGACAGTACAAGTAATTGCACAAAAGTCATGTCCTGATAGTTACTAAAATGTTTACAAAATATTATATTATATATAATTAATATTAGGTATATATGACTTTGATGACTAATGCAATCGCTACAGTTATTCCTTTGAAAAATGTATTATCAGTAGTATGAACCTGTTAGCAAAAGATATGGATATTGATGAACATAATATAAATGATATTAAACTAAGTATATAACAAAAGACCAATTATTCAACAACATGAATACTGTAATGACATATGTGGTTTTGGTACAAATAGTAAACATATTAACAAAAGTACCTAATGACAATGTTTGGAGTTGTCACTTTCAATTGACAGAGCAAAGTTTGTCAGTCATTTTACCCACATGGCTGGCTTAAATATGTTTTAATTCTTTTCAAAGTAGAAAATGATCTTGCACATCAAGCATTGGTTACTGCAATAGGGACTGATATTGTGAAAACTCTAACGACATTAAGAATACCTGTTTGTAAAAGTAACAGTTCACTAATTGTGACCTAATTTGCAACAAGGGACCACTTCTGTCAACATATTTGTGACCCTATTTGTGAAAAACCACTGTTAAAGTATCCCAAAAATCCAAATTTGTATACATACAGTTGTTATATATCATAACTATTCTAAGTGTATGCAAAACTGTTTACGATATGTTTTAAAAGTGATTTTTTTTCAAAAATAATGTTTTGACCAAAGTGGTCCCTTTTTGCAAATCAGGTCACAAAATCATGTCAGTAATATCCTTTAACATCAACATCAATTCACATTAGATTTTTTACAATGAAGACAATATAACTCATTGAGAAGCTTCAGAGTATAGCAGTTAAGATAATGTTCAGACTATGTACAACATGCTTGAATGGATTGCATAATATTTAAGTTCAATTCTGAAACCGAAGCTTCAATTGGCAAATGAAGGCATCTAAAACAGAGTAATAAATGATAACTTATAATGTTCCACAACATCTCTCTCTCTCTCTGTACTATGAAAATCATTAGTGCCAAAATGTTTGCCATTGGGATTTAAATTGAAATTTGTGCATGCTATCAATAACAGTAATCATAACAAATCTTCAAATAGTAAATATGCCATACGTAATAATATGCAATTTCATTTTCAAACATCATATTAGATAACATTCAAGAGGTTCTAGAGGTTGTTGTGACATGAAGTACAAAAATGTTTGTGTTCATTCTAAAGGAGCTCTTGTGGTACTGGCAACAAGTATCTTGCTAACAACTACTACTATAATATCAGGAGGTCTTTCCACGCATTTCATTGAAAGCTATTCATATATCATCTTTGCTGCTGCTGGACTTTACTATCTCTTTTATCCCCTTCTTGGCTTGTTAGGTAAGAAATGGATGAGGTATAAAGTTATACTAGTAGGAGTAATGCTAACATTTGTAGGATTCCTTATCATTTTGGTTACATTAGTGACAATATACTTCATAAATCTCAATAGAATTGTAGTTGTTTGTATTTGTTTAGTTGTAAGTGCTTTGTACTTCTTTGGATATGGTCTATATGAAGCTAATGTTATTCAATTTGGTACTGATCAGCTTCAATTTGCACCATCTCAGGATTTAAGTAGTTTTGTGTATTGGGTATTATACATGTACTATTTTCCACTTGCTATACTACTGCTAGCAGCATCAATTATGACAGCTTTCATTTATAAAAACATAATTTATTATGCTTTCACTGGTATATTTGGTTCTGGTGTGCTCATTGTTATCATTGCAGTCTTGTCATTTTGTTGTTTCAAGCAACATTTGATTATTGAACCAGCACAGCAAAATAATCCTGTCAAGTTAATATGGAGAGTGATTACGTATGCTTGGAAACACAAAATACCACAAAGACGTAGTGCCTTCACTTATGGAGAGCTTCTTCCTTCCAGGTTAGACCTGGGTAAAGAGAGATATGGAGGTCCATTTAGTACTGTACAAGTGGAGGATGTCAAAAGCTTTTTATACATACTTAGTATTGTTTTAGGAACATTTGGATATGGATTTCTTGACACTAAATCAAAACTCTTTCATCAATATTTAACTCTTATGCAAACTTATGGTTCAAACAGTTTTTTGGAAAGTATGTTACTGATATATCCTCTTACAGTTCCATATCTTGTCATTGCATTTATTGTGCCTTTGTATCAATTTATAATAATTCCTTTCTTCTCTCACTACATTCCTAGTATGTTGAAACGTATATGGATTGGACTAATGGCACTGTTAGTAGAGTCTATAATAATAAGTGTTATGAGCTACATAATGACAAGAGATATCAAAAGTGCTTCAAATGTTAGTGAGATGTCAATCTGCAAAATGACTGTCAATAACAACATAACCTCTCTATATGAACTACAATCAGATGAATTAACATTACCTTTCTTTGTTGTGGTCATTCCTCAGTTTTTTTCTGGTGTTAGCATTTTTTTGGTTCAGTTCACAAGTATCGAGTTTATTTTAGCTCAAGGTCCTCGTACAATGCAAGGATTGTTAATAGGAATATGGTTTGTTCATTTTAGTATTTATCTTCTACATCTAACTCTGACAAGCTCATCCTTAGGTTGTCACTGGGAGTATTATGCTGTTAAGACAGGTGTAGTTTTTTTCTCTATAATTGCTTACACTATTGCTGCATATAAGTACAAGTATAGACAATGTAATGAATTATCTGATGTGAATGAAAGAGTTATCATTACAGAATATACAGAGAGACAATTGGAACAAGAATATGGCAGAATCTCAAATAGTGGACTATACTCTAACAAGTACAATGCCATGTCTGAATGTGATTTAAATGTTTTGTTGTGACAAAATAATCATTGTAAAATATCATTGATATTGTAATTATTAATAGGTAGAAAGTTTAATATTTGTTGTTCTTTGTACAACATTAAAGATGAAGTCTATAATTTAATAAACAAATTTGTGTCAAAAATTAAGCTTTTGTTTTCTTTGCAATATACAAAGTAATTGCTTTTGTAAAAGTAAAGGCATTGAGATTGTTAGCAAGATATATTTCAGAGAAAACTGGCATTTATTACTACTCCACTGATATCACTATCTACAGTAGCTCAAGAAGAATCTCTATAATTTATAAGGCATCTTACTAGTTTATCAACATAGTAATTTTTGCAACTAAATAATTTCTAAATTGATCATCTGTATTTCATGATAAATTCAAAGAACTTCTTAAGTGTTTCAAATTGAATGCACTCCTTGTCTTTGAAATTTTTGCTTGGAATTGGAAATAGCGGACGTTGTCACTGTTTTCAAACTCTTTATAAATAATTGTTTTGTACAGCAATTTATAATAATATGTAAATATGATCAGTGTATATTTCCGCCATTTCATATTCTGAAAATCGATTTCCGCCATTACGCGCCGAAATCTTCCTAAGAAATGAAAATTCAAAAAACCAAAAAACCAATATTTTTTCGATTGAGTTAGGTCAGAGCGGTTGACTATTATCAATAAAATAGGACTTTGTCCTGCTTGTGTTCCCAATTCGTCTCTCTATCTCTGATCTTTGACACTCTGACGTTAATCGCAGTGAGGTTTGACCCGTTCTTGCATTGTTACTCACTCTCAAGAATTGGTCCTACAGGCTCTAACCTGGTAGGTATTTTGTCTCAAAGTTGACTTTTGTCAGTTTGTCTAATACATTATATATATGGTATAAATTACGTCTCTACCTGTATACCCTTTCTTTCAAATTTTGTATAGTATACCTCTTCATATTTAAAGTATAAGTATATATATATAATCAGGCAAATCAGATTACTATTGTGCAATATTATATCTTAACATCAGTTAAATCATGTCGGTGCGATTGATTGATATTGAAGACTTGGTTATACTGAAAATTGAACAAGAACAATGGACTCACAAAGACTTGTCAGAGTACTTAAAAAAAAGATTTCCAAACATCAAGGGGGCTAGCATACGATCTATTGAGAGGTTTTGCAACTTAAAAAATATTCACAAAACCTCCAGGCCAACCTATCTTCAGCTAAATAATGCTGTTAGCAGGGCAGTTCATAAGGTGAATTATTTAATCAAGGGATAAGCTTGCAATTGCTTTCTTATATTATGCAAAGGTTGGACCTGTCTATGGTCGAAAGACAATAACTGGCTTTTTGGCATCGGAAGGAATGCGTGCTTCTGAGGTCCGTGTAGGAAAAGTTTTAAAAGATATTACTCCTGTTTATCATCAAGCAAGACGAAAAGACACAGCGAGGAAGTTGAATCCTATTCCATATATAGCTCAATATTTTGGGCAAAAATTACACATCGATCAAAATGAGAAGTTAGTCAGATATGGAGTAACTCACATTTGTTGCGTCGATGGATTTAGTAGGAAAATTGTCGGTTTTGCTAGTATGCCTTTAAAGAACAACTTGGAGATCTATGAACATGTCTTTAGGTAAGATCACAAGAAAATGCCATATAAGATTGGCAGGATGATTTGGTAAATTTGCCAATTACTTGAAGACATACATGTAATCATGCATGCATGTATGAAAAGTGATAAATCAATCTTCAATCCACCAAAAAGTACTTACAAAATTTACTTCTAAATAACCTATTACTATACAGTAAACTTTCTATATTGAAATACATCAAATGCCTTATAGACATTCAGATGAAAGCATTGCATGCATTAAGTGATATAATGCATGTGATATAGCTAGTTATAGGACCTTATAGGAATCATCATATCAGGTTTCTTTTTATGTAGACCTCTGCTATTGAATTTTGGTATTTGGGATCAAGTGCGTGTTGATAAGGGAAAGAAATGGTATCTTTTGTTGTTTATTCAAGAAAAACTCAGCCACATCAGATATGACAAAGGGAAAGCTCCACACTTACAGACACCTTCAACGATGGTAAGTTGCATGCAATCAAGTAAATTTCTTATAATCTACTCTTAATTGCAGAATCATGTGGTTGAGAGAATGTGGGAAGAATTTAATTCAAGGGTAAATTATCCCATCAAGCAATGTTTAACAGAAATGGAGAATGACCATGTAATAGATATGGTTAATGACACACATAAATTTTGTGTGTCTTGGGTAACTATTAGAGTTGCAAATGTTGGGACAACAATTGTTATAAAATCTTGGAATAATCATCGTATTCCGAGTAAGTTTCACAACATGTATCTTAGTTGATTTGTCTTACAGAAAAGGGTATACCTGACATACTTATGAAGAAAAAGAATCACATGGTTCCTGTTATGCCCACTCTGATTCCAGTAGTCAGTGACGCTGTTCGAGAATATGAGGCTCTGGGTGGCTCACTAACAAGATCCAGTTCTTTTGGTATTGATCCTTTGGAATCAAGTCCTGTTCTAAAGGAGAGAAGGCAAGAGCTATTTCATTCACAATATCCACAGTTTGACCCTGTATTTTACAGCTGTGTTAATGATAAAAGTCATATCTTTCGCAAATGTGTGCTATACTTCATTTACATAACAGAATATCTTTCACAATATTAGCATGATGTTTTCTTGCTGTAATTGTCTGTTGAAGTTCAAAGTTCATTAATAAGAACCCGAGTTATTTTACGCAAGCGCAGTTAGTACACGTTGCCACGTTCCTGCTATCTTCCGATTACATGGTATCAGTCTTGATCTCACCTACTTTGATCTTTTTTGACTCATCAAGGCTATCTCACATCGTCTGGGCAGTATATTGTGAGCCAAAACACATTTCACTCAATAAACTATCCTGGTGTTTCTCTCTAAGTTGACTGTTATTATAATACGTCGTCATCGGTTGGTCTCGATCGAAAACTGTTCGATTTGGATTAAAACGTGTCTGTAAACTCTCTTGTGAGTTAATCTAACAAGCTTAAACTTAGTCTCAGGCAGGATCAAGTTGTAATATTATAGTCAGTTTATCTAATTGTTAGCTAGTGTTAGCCCCCCATAAGGGACCATTGACCTAATTTTGGCATTTTGGTATAACCAACAGACTAGCGACTGTATCTCTCTCCAGTTGAGTTTTGACAGTCCAATTGTCACAAGACTTAGCCAATCTAGTTTGCCCTGCTTTTGTGGTGTAATGTAATTTATTGTTTCTCGATATAGTCAACTCACTGGTACTCTTTCTCTCCCTGTCAGTTTGTCTAGGAACACCCTAGTTTGACCAGTGCTGTCTTTCTCTCTGGAGTTGTATGCCATTGATCCACCTTGCTTTGGTGTACATTCTCTATCATTTTGTTGTTTGTCCACTCCAAGAATGAGTCGTATCCCAACCCCTCCTCAATCACAGACTGTCACATTTGTCCGTGACCAACAACGCTTTGAAATAGACTTGTCAACTCGACAAATTTCCTCAAGAATGTTGTTGAGAATGTTTAATGTGAGTGCTAATTGTTTTATTTATTATTCAGTGTTCGAATTGTTGTAGGTGGATCCTGCAAATGTGTGGTTAAGAGAAGATTTTAGTGCACAGGCTTTCCTACCTGATGACGAAGGGATCTTCCACTTTCATAATCTTCAGTTCTCACCATTTATCACGATGTTTGTCGAGGGCTCTGATGCTTCTGGAAGTGCTGGTTCCTCTTCAACTCCAACAGTTCATCCTAATAGCTCTGTACAAGATGGCCATCCTCGTTTTCGGTGAGTATTAACAGTGAAGTTGTTCTTTACTGTTCTTAGAAGATGTTCATAGTCAGATTATCTGATATTGTTATAATTGTGTGATCAATTAATTGTAATTTAACTGTCCTATAATTATTACATCATGTCTACAATATGTAAATAGTAGGCCACAAATTACTGTTTTGTATTCATATCTTCTTTTAGGCAAGCTTACATAACACTTCCTGTAGGCCTACTGCATGTGATGTATGCATGTTTGCAGTGCAAGTTGTGTCATACTATTCCAATAAAACCACCTGTGATGATGGCTGATTGTTGTAAAATAATAATTGGGTGTGGAAATTGTGTGGACAGATTGTATGTCTCAAGGCATGTTGATGTACCTTGCCTGATGTGCAAATCAAGTTGCCCACATTCAAATTATTTGCGTATCAATGGTATTGATGAACTTTTAAATGTACTCTCAGACATAAAAAGTTAATTTTTAATGTTATCATTTTTTGTCAACCCTGTACATGTAAGACTTTTTCAACAAATTCTTTAATTTGAGAAATGTTAATTATAATGAATACTTTCACTTCTAAACAATAATGAATGTTCTAACCCTTAAGAGAGTTAGGGTTTGTACTTGAGATAAATGGTGATCTGGTAAGTAATAATTATGAGAAAGTTGTCAATTCATTGAGTAGTTTTACTCATCAAAGAGGCATTGGACTTGTGTAACAAAATCATCTAGTCCATGTAATCGACTTGTCTGAGCATATCCACGGTCAACATTACAAATAGGGCAAGGTTTCTTCATAAGTTCTTCATAACTCCCACTTATTCCATACCAAGTATTCACACACTGTTCACATCCTATTATATTCTTGCAGCATCCTGCCATTACTAAGGGAGGTTTCATGGGTGTCTCAAAGCATATCTTGCAATTAAATGTGCTCTGGAAAACAGTTTTAAGAGCTATAGGAATCTTTAAATCTTTTGTGACAGTAAATAAAAGGTTGAGTTTGTCTCTTATTTCAGAGAGATATGTGTTCACAGGTTCATCATCATCCTCAGTTTCAACTCGTTTTCGCTTATTACTGACAGTGGGAGTTGTAATATCTGACTTGGGAATTGCATAAAATTTCCTAGCATTCTGTTTCCAAAAGTCTAAACCTTTTCAAATAATAAGAAAAAAATAGTAATTAGAGTTGCAGCACATTCTGTTAAGCAAAATACAAATTGGCATTTGGAAAACAAATAGGCATATTGCAACTGGTGGCCACTATAATGGTATATAAGAAGCAAAGTAACCAAAGGCTAGCCCAGTTACACCACAAGTCCAACCTCAATGCAAACAATGTTATATTCAAATTCACATTAATTACCTCTAGTAGCACTGCAATCTGCCACTTCGTGGCCATCTGCTGATACAAGTGAATAAGTTGATCCCCATATTTCTTTTATTTGGCTATTGACATAGTCCACATTTGCTTTTTCTGAAGTTATTTCAATAAAAGCTTCAACACTCATTTCAAACTCAGGTTTTCTCCCTACTTTTTTCATTCTGGCCCTAGTGATTTTCAGTAGATGTCTGTTTTTGCTTCCAACTACAGATCTAATTATGTACCAATAACATTAAATAATTTCACTGTTAACACTCACCGAAAACGAGGATGGCCATCTAGTACAGAGCTATTAGGACGAACTGTTGGAGTTGAAGAGGAACCAGAACTTCCGGAAGCATCAGAGCCCTCGACAAACATCGTGATAAATGGTGAGAACTGAAGATTATGAAAGTGGAAGATCCCTTCGTCATCAGGTAGGAAAGCCTGTGCACTAAAATCTTCTCTTAACCACACATTTGCAGGATCCACCTACAACAATTCGAACACTGAATAATAAATAAAACAATTAGCACTCACATTAAACATTCTCAACAACATTCTTGAAGAAATTTGTCGAGTTGACAAGTCTATTTCAAAGCGTTGTTGGTCACGGACAAATGTGACAGTCTGTGATTGAGGAGGGGTTGGGATACGACTCATTCTTGGAGTGGACAAACAACAAAATGATAGAGAATGTACACCAAAGCAAGGTGGATCAATGGCATACAACTCCAGAGAGAAAGACAGCACTGGTCAAACTAGGGTGTTCCTAGACAAACTGACAGGGAGAGAAAGAGTACCAGTGAGTTGACTATATCGAGAAACAATAAATTACATTACACCACAAAAGCAGGGCAAACTAGATTGACTAAGTCTTGTGACAATTGGACTGTCAAAACTCAACTGGAGAGAGATACAGTCGCTAGTCTGTTGGTTATACCAAAATGCCAAAATTAGGTCAATGGTCCCTTATGGGGGGCTAACACTAGCTAACAATTAGATAAACTGACTATAATATTACAACTTGATCCTGCCTGAGACTAAGTTTAAGCTTGTTAGATTAACTCACAAGAGAGTTTACAGACACGTTTTAATCCAAATCGAACAGTTTTCGATCGAGACCAACCGATGACGACGTATTATAATAACAGTCAACTTAGAGAGAAACACCAGGATAGTTTATTGAGTGAAATGTGTTTTGGCTCACAATATACTGCCCAGACGATGTGAGATAGCCTTGATGAGTCAAAAAAGATCAAAGTAGGTGAGATCAAGTCTGATACCATGTAATCAGAAGATAGCAGGAACGTGGCAACGTGTACTAACTGCGCTTGCGTAAAATAACTCGGGTTCTTATTAATGAACTTTGAACTTCAACAGACAATTACAGCAAGAAAACATCATGCTAATATTGTGAAAGATATTCTGTTATGTAAATGAAGTATAGCACACATTTGCGAAAGATATGACTTTTATCATTAACACAGCTGTAAAATACAGGGTCAAACTGTGGATATTGTGAATGAAATAGCTCTTGCCTTCTCTCCTTTAGAACAGGACTTGATTCCAAAGGATCAATACCAAAAGAACTGGATCTTGTTAGTGAGCCACCCAGAGCCTCATATTCTCGAACAGCGTCACTGACTACTGGAATCAGAGTGGGCATAACAGGAACCATGTGATTCTTTTTCTTCATAAGTATGTCAGGTATACCCTTTTCTGTAAGACAAATCAACTAAGATACATGTTGTGAAACTTACTCGGAATACGATGATTATTCCAAGATTTTATAACAATTGTTGTCCCAACATTTGCAACTCTAATAGTTACCCAAGACACACAAAATTTATGTGTGTCATTAACCATATCTATTACATGGTCATTCTCCATTTCTGTTAAACATTGCTTGATGGGATAATTTACCCTTGAATTAAATTCTTCCCACATTCTCTCAACCACATGATTCTGCAATTAAGAGTAGATTATAAGAAATTTACTTGATTGCATGCAACTTACCATCGTTGAAGGTGTCTGTAAGTGTGGAGCTTTCCCTTTGTCATATCTGATGTGGCTGAGTTTTTCTTGAATAAACAACAAAAGATACCATTCCTTTCCCTTATCAACACGCACTTGATCCCAAATACCAAAATTCAATAGCAGAGGTCTACATAAAAAGAAACCTGATATGATGATTCCTATAAGGTCCTATAACTAGCTATATCACATGCATTATATCACTTAATGCATGCAATGCTTTCATCTTAATGTCTATAAGGCATTTGATGTATTTCAATATAGAAAGTTTACTGTATAGTAATAGGTTATTTAGAAGTAAATTTTGTAAGTACTTTTTGGTGGATTGAAGATTGATTTATCACTTTTCATACATGCATGCATGATTACATGTATGTCTTCAAGTAATTGGCAAATTTACCAAATCATCCTGCCAATCTTATATGGCATTTTCTTGTGATCTTACCTAAAGACATGTTCATAGATCTCCAAGTTGTTCTTTAAAGGCATACTAGCAAAACCGACAATTTTCCTACTAAATCCATCGACGCAACAAATGTGAGTTACTCCATATCTGACTAACTTCTCATTTTGATCGATGTGTAATTTTTGCCCAAAATATTGAGCTATATATGGAATAGGATTCAACTTCCTCGCTGTGTCTTTTCGTCTTGCTTGATGATAAACAGGAGTAATATCTTTTAAAACTTTTCCTACACGGACCTCAGAAGCACGCATTCCTTCCGATGCCAAAAAGCCAGTTATTGTCTTTCGACCATAGACAGGTCCAACCTTTGCATAATATAAGAAAGCAATTGCAAGCTTATCCCTTGATTAAATAATTCACCTTATGAACTGCCCTGCTAACAGCATTATTTAGCTGAAGATAAGTTGGCCTGGAGGTTTTGTGAATATTTTTTAAGTTGCAAAACCTCTCAATAGATCGTATGCTAGCCCCCTTGATGTTTGGAAATCTTTTTTTTAAGTACTCTGACAAGTCTTTGTGAGTCCATTGTTCTTGTTCAATTTTCAGTATAACCAAGTCTTCAATATCAATCAATCGCACCGACATGATTTAACTGATGTTAAGATATAATATTGCACAATAGTAATCTGATTTGCCTGATTATATATATATACTTATACTTTAAATATGAAGAGGTATACTATACAAAATTTGAAAGAAAGGGTATACAGGTAGAGACGTAATTTATACCATATATATAATGTATTAGACAAACTGACAAAAGTCAACTTTGAGACAAAATACCTACCAGGTTAGAGCCTGTAGGACCAATTCTTGAGAGTGAGTAACAATGCAAGAACGGGTCAAACCTCACTGCGATTAACGTCAGAGTGTCAAAGATCAGAGATAGAGAGACGAATTGGGAACACAAGCAGGACAAAGTCCTATTTTATTGATAATAGTCAACCGCTCTGACCTAACTCAATCGAAAAAATATTGGTTTTTTGGTTTTTTGAATTTTCATTTCTTAGGAAGATTTCGGCGCGTAATGGCGGAAATCGATTTTCAGAATATGAAATGGCGGAAATATACACTGATCAAATATAGTCTGTTATATTTATGATAGAAAGAAAAGACAAAAAAATTAAGGAAAGAAATTAATGTCTTGTTGTGCAAATGTTGGTCCATTTGTGATAGCTGTTGACTTAATTGATACTAATTGACTGTGGATTCTAAATTGCAATCAATTTTTGAATAACTCAACAGTATATTCATTGATTAAATGATAAGAATAAAAGTAATTTAATCATTGTCTTGAAATACCTGGTTCTTTGAAGCAGTGCTGGAGCAAGTAGAGTTTAATTTCCTTTTCAAGACCATTTTCCAACCTGGTAGGATATAAGATACACATCCTATATATTATCAGGTGTGGCTGTCTCTACAGTTATTATCACTAACTTTCTTTTTAAACATTGGCTAATCTCACATTGTTAATCCTGTCACATTGATTGTTAAAGTACTCAACTATGCCAGGAAAAAACAAGTATCCCAGTAATCGTAGTGCTTTGACATATTGGGAAGATAATTACCCTTCAAGGTTAGACTTAGGTATGAACAAATATGGTGAGTCATTTTCAGAGGAACAGGTAGAGAATGTCAAAGTAGTCCTGCGATTGTCACCATTATTTATCTGCATTGTTGGTCTTGTTTGTGCTCAGGATGTTAAATGGAATAGTTACTATAAATCAGATGAAGAATTTTCCTTTTTTAATTGCTTTATGATCAAAAATGCATTACATACTTTAATAGCTTCACTTTTGATTTTCTTCTGTCAATTAATTATATATCCTTATTTTCATAATTACATTCCAAGAATGCTTACAAGAATTGGAGTTGGACTGGTTTTCTCATTATTTACTACATTATATTCTGTTGTAATGCTTGCTTGCAAGAATCATTTTCTTTTTGACACAACCTCATACAAAGCTGCTATTGTATCTCAATGTTTCTATGGAATAGCATTTGCTTTGATTTACCTAACATCCTTAGTAATTACAATAGCTCAATATCCACATGAAATGAGAGGATTGATGGTTGGATTATGGTATGCAGCACGTGGTGTTGGTTATATTATCACTATTAACAGTAAATACTTATTTGTATGTGAAGAAGAGGCAATATATCAAAGTGTTTACTATTTCATGGCTAAGAGTGCAATTATTCGTATTATACTGATTGAGTTTCTGGTACTGGCTAGACGTTACAAGTTACGTGTGTGAGAGAATGAAGTCAACATACATTTAATAGCTGAAGAACATTATGAGAGATATATTGATCAGGAAGATTATGATTATGAGTTAGTACAGTCACTTGATTGTACTGACTGATATATTTTTATAAATATCTATCTTTCTATCATATATCATATTTGTGTCTTTGGTTGCACTGTTAAAAAGGAGGTGTCATCATGATACAATGTAGTGTCATGGTTGATGTTGTAATGACACCAGTATGTTACCTTGATCACTTCAGGTTACCATGAGACAGTATTGATTGCCATGACACTGACTTTAGTTCACATGAATGAAACTAAAAATTGTTAATAAGGTATTGAATACTTAAATACAATATACTTATTGGTAGTCGCACTGTAACTAATACGAGTCAATGGTTATGAATAAAGTCCATATGCATTTGAATCCTGTAACTTGGAAGCCCATACAAAGAGGTTCTGACTGGGCTTTCTAGTAACACAAAAAGCATGAAAATGATGATCAAAGTCAAGTACTTGAAGGACCTTCATCTCCAGTAATGCTACATAATGAACAAGGTATACACTAATTATTTGACCAAATGTTATTTCTCCTTTTGTATCAACTTTAAGAACTACACATGCTCCACTTTTAAACTTTATTCCTTCATCAACTACCCAGTTGACTCTATTGTGTAAAATAAGATTATACAATGACAAGTAACATACTTGGCATATGTTTGACTTCAATCAATAACAGTGTCAATGTTAAAGAAATTATTGTCTGGCAATGTAACAGATGTGCCTAAGATAAAGATAAAACAATGTTTAAAAATTATTTTGTAACCTGGGCCAGCTTCTATTTTTTTTGTTAAGATTCAAATAGCACTGATAGATTTGGTGACGAAGTGTAAAAGAATAACAGACATTGGTGAAGTTACCCATGACTGCTGCTAGATGTCTAAAGTACGAATGTGTACCCTCATATCTCATGGTCCAACGACGAACCATAGGTCCATATCTAGTTATATACAAAACACACTGTTATAGCAAAGGTCATGTGCTTACTCTAACATTAACCTGGATAAGTGAATCATATAGTGTAGTTTGGTGTGATATGAATTCCAGGATATAACATCTTCAGGGAATGATGGTGGTCACTAATCAAAGCCTCCAAATAGCTACAATCATAAACATGGACTTTGGGTGTAAACAAGATGTCATAATATCTAAAAGTCTAATACAGTTTAGCCAGTTAAGATAATCACACAGTACCAAGTGACCAATAACAAGTGGTAGGAATCATCCAAAAGTCCACATCTGAGAAGCTGTGGGTTAAATTATCGGAGAAACCAAATGAAATGTTATTACCATTTTGTTTCATGTGACCATCCACTAGACAAGATTGATGTAGGAATGTTTTTATCCATGTATTGTAAATTTAGTTTCTCAAAACCCTCATTGACAACATCCAGTGTAAACAACTTGTGTTCACAAACAAGTTTCTATAGAAGCAATACTTATTACATTATAATATAGAAAACAATTACCTTCAACAGTAGTGTCAAAACAAAAGGAACCAATTCTTCTAATAGGTCATGCATTATATCTGGAATGAGAGAACCTTTGCACACATAATAATACAAGAGAGAGTTCAACAATGAGCGATGATTAATACCAAAAGTTGTTGAGTAATGACTAGCCAGATCTCCCTCAATAAAATCACAGTGATGACAATATTGAGCATATGTCCTCAATTTAAGTTCACTCTCAAGAAACTAGTTACAAATTTACTAACCTAAATTTATTTTTCACCTTACCTTAGATTGTATGTCACCTTCAGTGCCAAGGCAATGTCTGCAAACTCGAAAAGAACTACTATCCATTTTGAAGCCACCCAGTTCCTAGCTACCTAAGTTGTCAGCAGAAGAAATAGAAATAGTGCCCTTTACTGGCCATGATATTCCACTCAGGTAAATTCCCTATAATAATAGTATAGCATACAATCATTGCTGATAACCATTACAGTTTCTAGTCTCTTTATCTCAGCAAGTAAGAAGTCCAAAATAATTCATTCCATACTCTTTAACTACAGACGATTTTATCAGGGCTAACAACTGAATTTTTGCAAGCAGTTGCCTTAGTTTTGGTTATATATTACCAAGAAAAAAGTAAAATGTTCCTGAAATAATTATAGAAAGTAAGAATAAACTTTTACTATCAATACCAATTTTGTGCTTGGTACGTTTTGACCCCAATGGGTTACAAACTTCTAGTTCATCATAGTAAAGGCATATTTGCAGGGCTTGTGGGATAACATAAAAGAGAGGATGAGATTTATACTTACTACCATCACAACAGTCTGATAAATGAGTGGCACTTTTATGGCCTAGCATTATCTAAGAGGAAGACTTAACAACACTGACTGTAAAAATACACTTACCTCTGTTTGAATAGATTTGTTTTGAAGTAATACCTATAGAGTCTTCAAAAGATGTATATACATTAACTCTTTTCACACAGATTTGTGTTTGATCTCTTTTTCCAAGTGAAATAGATCGTTTTTCCTCAAGAACAATATGCTGAGGTTCCTTTATACAATAGTAGTTTAATGTAATATGACAATGGCACTCACAATGAAGTTATAATTCTCTTTGTAGTATGACAATTGTTGATGGAATGACATGAGGTTGGAAAAAAGACAAACAGTAGGATTTGCTTCAGAAAATATCATGGAAATAGCAAAGTCACTATTTGATTACTTTGGAGAAAACGTTTAACTTGTTCATCAAGGCTCATTGAAACCTCCTTGATAAGATCCGAGACATCATGCACAATTCCCACAGTTGCAGTTCTTGTTAGCTGTCTAGTTTCACTAGTCTTCAAAATCCATTGTGCACAATAGTTGGTGAAATTAGGTACAACCTGACTCTGAGGTTCGTCAAGTGGCCTTGTTTCATCGATGGTGTCATTTGCTTCGAAATTTAGTTCAGCTGTAACTACCTGATCATATTCAGTACTGTTCTTATGGGACAGAAGGTGGTTTTAGTAGTCCAAACGTTTCTGAATACCCAATGGCAGTAATCACAACTAATACTAAATCCTGGCTCTTGTGAATGCACAAGCTTAACATGGTGTAGCAATAGTTGCTGAGCACGTGCAAAGAAAGGTTGTACTTCACACTAATGACAGTGGTACCGAGGCATGTCCTATATACAAAGAATAGCTACATTTATATGATGTTGTTTTATTGCTGTGTTATAATTATATATATAAAAAATACATTAAAGTTCATACCTGATACTGAGTTCTAAATTATTACAATTAGAATAAATCCGGTATTCGCATAATTAGAATTTACATGTGATCAATGGACTCTACTGAAGTTAGCAGGACATTCGCGCACAGCACATATTTGTAGGCGGATCTTAAAACCGCGGTATGTGTTGCTGCACTTGACATGCATTCCTTATTTAAATGTGCTGCTGCAGAAGCCTAATTAACGTCCATTCACCACATGACATTGCTACAAGCAAATGTGTGTTATTTTGAATATGACACTGCACCAGAAAGATGTCTGAAGGTCAGTGTTATTGTTAGAACATGTAGGAAGAAGCATATAATCTACATTCTACAAAGGAACTATTTTTCAAAAATTTGCTTAATCTAAAATCAAGAAATTTGTGTACATGTTTAGATACAGGGAAGTTGTCTTTGTAGAAGGCAATTAACTGATTTTTCGTATGAAAAGTTAAATTTCTCTATGTGAGAACCTATAAGTATATTCATTGTGGTTATGGTGTACAACTATTATCTGGAATTACCTCTGGCCAGACGATTGATTTCATAAAATCACTTAAATAGAAAACTGTTTTTTTAGACAATCACTTGCCAAAGCAAGTAAATAGCAATCAATTTCCATTAGCTACATGAAACTGTATGAAATAATTGTTTGTTAGACTGATATTCTCACATATTATCAAGGTCAATTGGCCAGTCATCATCACATACTTTACTTTAACAAAATCACTGCAACATTCTCCATTTAATAATTGTCTGATTGTGTGCTGTTTGTTATCATAAACACATGATTTTTAAAATTTTAAAATAATATTTGTAAACATACTTCATTTGCTTTGATTGTTGTTTAATGAACCTTCTTGTACAGATGCTGTCACTGATACAATGATAGAGTATTAGCTATAGTATTCACATATATGAATAACATACTGATCTGATTTGTCACGTCTAAAGTTTGGATAACTTTTAAGGTAGAACTCCTTGCCCCATTTTAGTTTAAAGATGTCATCCTTATCTATTACTGTTTCAGATGTAAATAATGGAAGTAGTATGTCATTGTCCTCTAAATCTTCTGCTAAATATCAATCAACATAGAATTTATAGAACCATATGCTTACAATCTATTATATAATTAACTTCGTTGTCTCCATCACAGCCTAGAGTTAACAAAGATTGGAATTACAATCATTCAGTAATCACGTAGTTTATAATGTACCTGAGTTGATATAAGTTTTGATGGTTTCTACATAATGTGGTGGAACATTTTCCATATGCACTTCTGCTACTGAACAGCTAGGAATTAACAGACAATGTATTAATATACATTATTTCATGGACAACATACCTTATTTTAAGGATCCATTTCTTGTAAGTTGTCAGCTATTTTTATAGATAATATCAACATGTAATAAACAGTCTCTACCTCAAAATCATCCTCATCATATGGTATTCTAAGATAACTTACTACATACTGTTAAATTTAATTAACTAATGTAAATGTTTAATCTTAGCTTTGCTTTTCACATGCCTTACATATATATACATTTCTGTACATGTTGGGGCATGTGTCCTTTTGATTGAATATGTCAGGGTACCCATTTAAATTAAATTGTTTACCAACATTCACTACATTAATTTTCCAATTGTTATATCTTCTTGCTTCCTTCATTACTGTTACCCTCCATGTAGCAACTGCTTTCCTGTAAGTTTGTCTCAATCATGTGCATTATCACATGTAAATATACATGAAAGTTTCAATGAGTTCATTAGCCTTATCAATATTTTGATATTCCAAGTAATATGTTCTTGAGGTGTAATCATGTTTGGTAGTATTTTCAATTGTAATTGTCCTATCAGATATAATGTCAAATTAATTACATTGCTTATAGCTTACTCTTGTAACAACAATGGCTTGTTTAATTTTTTACTTGAATATGTGTTTCGAGAAATGCCTAGTATCTGTACATCAGGTAGCTAGTGAAGCAACATTTGTGCTAACAGTCATTAGACGTTCATTGTAAGATATGCATCTGTAGGGTTTATTATGGCATCATTGTCCACAATATGAAGCTTACAAATGATGGGATGTTTCATCTGAGTAGCAAGATATTTTCTTCCGCCACAATTCTGATATATAGTCTTCTTTTTGTCTAACTACTGAAATTAATTATCTTTTTGTATACTCTTCTCTAACATGTATCTAATTGTTAATATAAACAACAACGTGATCATCATCACCATAACAGATCTCCTTGCAGATAGGACATTGTTTCTCAGTGATTATATGTACGTTAAACAGTTTCTGTTCATTAGACAAACATTCTTAGTAGATTACAGTTGTACATTGCTTAAATATCCATTACCTGGATCAATTGAACACAAACAGCATCAACAAGTAATTCTATTCTCTCTATTACGTCATTCTGGCCACCAAAATCTATGTGTGTTGATGTCATCAATGCCTATTAAATTATATAAATTATATCATATTGCCTAGAAATAAATGAATACTGTTATCATCTGTGAATTAACAAGATTATCTTCTACTGTGCACTCAATGTTTAAGTATTCTTTTTGGAGTGCTGTTAATTCCACTTGTGGTATACCTATTAAAATAATTCATCAATGCTTCAAAGTTTGGGATTCTAATTACAACATAGATGTTTTGCTAGTGGGGTTACATGCAATAACTGGAGGACACTGTTTATCCAACATAGGTTGCTGGTTTGTTTCCAAAACCCTTGTTGGGTGTATAGTGCAACTCCAGTGGCGCTCCAGTCTCGTAGATCTGTCATGTATATGCAAACACCTTGTCAGAGATGACTGTTTATTAACTAACAGGTCTTGATAGTAACAACCAAGGTGGAAAAGATGTTACAATGACATCTTCATCATCATCATTGTGTTCATCACCCTTAGAGGATTTCAACTTTTCACTATCGTTAATGACTTCTTGTTTTTCCTGCATTAAAGTGAGTACTTAGTGCATTAAACACTTAATTTTACCCTTTAACTGCCATAATTCAATTAATGCTATGACGTCACGTTACCAAATTATTTTAATTGGGTCACTATTGCCAGCACTGTTTTGTTTTGTCCTTCTTTGTGAAAGAAGAAGCATTTTTTACAACTTGTCTTAGCAATGAAAGTATAGGGAAGCGTCAGTAGATTCTTCCGTTAACTTCTCATGTTATATCTATTGTGATTAGTGTGTGAAAAATTTGATCGCTTTTTATGAAGAAGACAAGATGGTGGCCTTCTGAAACTATCATTGTATTACAACGATGCTCCTTTCTTTGTGCTTGTGTTATTAACAGAAGGATAGGTAAGTGTTTGTAGATTTTACCATTAACTTCTCATGTCATATCTATCGTGATTAGTGTGTCAAAAATTTGATCGCTTTTTATGAAGAAGACGAGATAGCAGCCATTTTGAATAATTTTTTTTTTTATGATCAGAATGACAGTGCCAACAGAAATAATCTACAAATTTAGTGATGAAAATGAAGGAGAGACTCTGGTACTTGTGACGTTTCTCTAATTTCCTTGGAAAATGGGCAGAACAAATTCATTTTGAAGAAGCAACAAATGAAGGACGGCCTGGATGCTTTCGGTTGTTGAAATTGCCAATGAGTTGCTTTGCAAGCTCAGTCCGAGACATTTTCACACTTCGAATTGTGAGGTTAGAGTAATGTTTACTCAGAATGTATGCATTTGTAATGGCAATGTCAAACAGAAACCACCACAAATATTTATAGCACTTGCGGCCCTTCAATCGTACACTGTAGTATCTTCGGAGCTAATCATTGAGATCAACTCTGCCTATAAAAGTATTATACAGCTGGATAGACTTAGGGCAGGGAACAGAGATTCTTGTGCCATTTTTGAGCCTTCGTTTTACAGAAGTGGCAGTAGCTGGATTACAGTTAGTTGACATAGCAATAACAGTTCTATTGTCCTGCCAAAGTGAAATATTCAGTTCTTTAGTAGCTTTGCATTGTCCTATGACTGATTCTCCTCTTGTTTTCAGCCCTTTCTTTAAAGTTTGTTTCAAGTCCTTTGGAAAGCCTACGCAATTTGTTCTAAGAGCCACATCCATAAACTCCATCTTTCAGGAGATCCAACATCAGCTTGATGTTTGCAAAATAATTGTCGAAATATGCATGGTGGTATCTAATTGTGAAAACAAGCATCATTACTAATGTTATCTTTTACTGAATATAGGAAGGACATACCTGTGCTTTAGATTTTAATGTAGTGTTTTGACAACAGTCGCCTCTAATCCATCCTCACTTTTTCCTCTAGTTTTCCCAGTATAAAAATTGAGCCTGGATATATACCCTGTATTTCCATCTGCCAGCACCCACACCTTAAAACCTCTTTTCACTGGCTTCATCAGAAGGTACTGCTTCATGCTGAATCTGCCCTTGAAAGCTACCATTGCCTCATCTATACTAACCTCTCTGCCATGATTATAGGTTTCTTCAAACCGTGCTGTTAGCATATCCAGGATTGGTTGTATCTTCCCTAACTTATTATACCCTTCACATCCAGGAGAAACCAAAGTAGTATTGTCGGCAAAGTGAAGATACTTCTGCAGATCAAAGAACCGATTTCTATAGATTCTGCTGGCAACTGGAATGTAGTGGAAGATGACATCATTGTTCCAGTAATCCAATAAAGAGGGGAGCCTCACTATACCCATCAATATCATAAATCCGAAAAAAGCTTCCAACTCAGCTGCTGTGACCTTCTGCCAGGCCTCAAATGCTGTATCTCCCATGCACTGGTAAGCATAGAGGTTTATCTGCTCTACTATCATCTCTATCACTTCCATAGTGAAAGAGTTGAAATATGCCCAAAGGAGAGACGGGCAAGATCACACGTGGGCCAACTGGGTGTGTGAAGTCATTCACAGTGAAAGCCTCCACAGTGTCACTCCATTCAAGGGTGAACCTAAAGAGGTAAGTATTCAATTTTTTGTTTGATTCTAATTGTTATTTATTCTCACTGTTTCCATGTTGTGTTCATATCCACCATCACTCTCATTCTTTATTTTGTTATCCACTTCATTTCTTTCATCACTATCTGTTGCTCTGTCACCTCCGATTTCACTCCCTCCATTTGCATTTTTTATGACGCAATCCTGTTACTGTCTTCCATATTGTAATCATCATCCACATCATTCATAATATAATTGTCAATCACAAATTCCTCTAATATAGTATCATTTTCATCTCCATGCTTGTTATCACTTTCACTCCTGTCATTTTCAAGTTCTTCATCATAACCAAACTCTTCATCACTCCCTTCACAAAAAGTTTCTTCACCATCATCCTCCAACTCCAGCATTTCTAACACATCATTTGTACACAGCCTTTTCGCCATCTCTCTTCTCAGTCTATATGACTATAAGTATAATTTCAAGTTGTATTTTAGCATTGTCATAGTATTAGTACTTTTTTCTTGTACATGTAGCATTTTATTTCTTTTGCTATTTTATGTTGTCAATGTGATAACTATTGTTTTATTTCTTGTAGGATGTCTTCACTTCAAGATTTAAATTATATATATATTATATATATACATTTCGTTTAATTTTTTATAAGAGTGAAGTATAAACAAAAATTTGTAAATGTTCAATAAAAATAATAATACTCACGTTGTTTCCTAGCAAAAAATGGTAAGTTCTACAGAGTCCTGCAACAACAAAAATTATGAGTACATAATTTATCATAAATTTACTTATGCGACAAATTTTTATAATACCTATAATCATAAAAGTCACAGTAATCCAGTCATCAACGCTGCAGGACTTGCAATACTCTATACTCAAAATGACAATACAGCTCGAGTTAATATATCAAGATGTACTTTTAAAGAGAATCTAGGTTCTACAGCAGGAGCAATATTGGTATTACATTTGAACACAAATAAACACTCGCAGACTTTCTTTTATAATAAATCAATGTTCCACTCAAATGATAATGCTTGAAAATGTCATGGAAGTGCTATTGTAGTTATGATGTACTTTAATAAGCATATAGTATTAAATTCTACCAGTGCAATACATCATCTATTACAAGTTATTAATGTGACCTTTAAATCTTCAGGAAAAAGTATATTTTTCAAGAAACAACAAGGTGGTATTTATATAGCTATGATTAATGTTAAAAACTTCCAATAATGCTTAAATTTACTAATGTTTCATTTACTAATGGTACAACTTCAACTTCAGGATCTTGCATACTTGCAGTTTCATATCCTTCAACTAGAAATCATATACAAATTCTAATTGAGTCAGTAAAAGCATACAATAATGATGTCTTAGGAGACAATCGAGATAAATGTCAAGAATCACCCATTACATTCTCACAAGCTAGTCTCTTTCAATTATTGAATATTAACTTCACTAAAGTAAATGGATCAGCAGAAAATCTTGGCAATTTCTCTTGTAATTTTGGTACAGTTATAGAGGCAATTAGATCTGATATCACTCTAGAGGGACATATACTCTTTCAAACAATACAGGTATTAACGGAGGAGCTATTATGTTAATAGGAGATAGTCTCATTTACCTTACCCAAGGACTTCAGGCTAACTTTACAAACAACAAAGCTCTATCTAGTGGAGCAGCTATATACGCTCTTGGAAATATATTTACTCAAACATACTGCTCATTTCAAGTTAGTTATAATCATTCACCTGATAATATATCAATGTTATTGAAAGAGAATGAAGCAGCAATTACTGGTAACTCAGTTTATACCCCAAACCTGTACAATTGCTATATTGGTGAGGAATGGGTTAACTATTCAAAGGGTATTGACATTTACAAGAAAAATTTCCCAAATGGAATTAATGACATTGCTACTACTCTCTAAATCTAACTATATACAATTTACCAAACCATACATGTAGTATAACTCATGATGTTTATACTGCTGTGTGAACTACTTCATCAAAGTTGGTAAAAGATGCAAGACAGCCAAATAAAGTGTAAGACACTGCTTACTACCCCCACATGCACAACAATGAAGACATGGCTTTAGTTACCAAAATGGTATTGACTATTTTACTGCGGAATTAGTTATTTATATAACTGATATTATTAGAAATGTGATTTTGTTTATTCTTTTACACAATAAACTCTAAATTAGAACAGTTACTCAAACTTATACTGTCAATAGTATTTGTATTAATTTATTCTACAAAATGGCAACAAATAATTTATTCATTTATTATCCTTACCGTAATCACCATGATTACCTCTGCATGAGCAAAGGTTACAGCTCTTAGTTTGTCTGCTATTCTGCTAAAGTACTTTAAACTATTGTCTGTTTATTGTATAAAACAAAATTTTGTGAACACATGACAAAAGACTCATACTATAAATACAACAGTATTTACAGGTATGAGAAGAAAGCGAATTATTATAGAGAGTATGTTAATGAATAATTAATTAGCCATACCCAAGAGACTGGGCCCGGGCATCAACTAATGTTAGGTCCACCACTGGTCTTCCTTTTTTGTTTTGGAGAACCTTGGTGGTGTAATAACTGCTTTTAAATCGCAAAAGACAATACCTGATTATTATTGTACAAAATGTTATTTGTTAAATCCTCAGAGGTGCAAAATTTGTACGTCAAAGATATGCCATTAAAAATGTATAAAGTTTAATAGTTTGTTACTTTCTGATAATAGTAGAGGGAAAATTTGTATATAAAATGGGCATTTGCAAGCTAAATTGATTAGTTGAAGTCCCATGTGGATACCATGCAAAATAGCAAACTTATTTACATGTCTGGGTGGCTCTTCTCAAATCAGACAGAGTATAGTAGTGAATTTAAAGTATTCATGAAGAAAAAATGGAATATGACCTGTTAAGTGAGATCCTTATCGTCTAGCATGTAATAATCTGGCAGAGAGAGTTGTGAAGACATTAAAAAATAATGAACAAACAATAACAGATTCTCTAAAGACTCATATAGTACATTGTCCTACTGAGTTATTCTGTTATTCCTCATACAACAACGGTCAATTCTATTTCAAAGACTTCTACCTTCAAATTTGGATCTACCAATGTCAATCTTAGCTGAAAACACAAGCAACAAAGGCCAAAATAAAATACTGACACTCTTTCCAAAGAGAGAACATTTTACATTGGTGACTCAGTATTTACTTATTATTTCCAGATCATAAACAATGTCTGTCAGAGATTACCTCTTGCAACATTCCAAGTTTTTACTTAGTGGAACTTGAGGATACATGAATTGTTTGAAGACATTGTAATCATATTTGAGCAAGTACATCTACTTTATGAAGATGTATCATTTCTGTTAAATAGTTCTAATGATAACCTAACTGATATTGTAATCCTACAACTTCATAACTTAAAGACTCGCCCTAACTTACAATATGATCTTCAACATCGATCTCTTGTCCTCTTAATAGATTGTTGCAAAATTTGAATTTATGAATTTTTTGAATAAAAAATATTTTTTATTGTTGTTTTTTAATCACTTATATGTTTATGTTAAACCTTGTATAGCATTAGACACTTATGTGTTCTCAATTAACTTACAATCTATCTTGTTCTGTTTTGTATTTAAACTTTGCTGTTCAACTAATAAATAGTTCCGCTGTACAGACTTAGGATAAAAGAATTTAGTTGCATTTAAATATTTTTAAAAAGTATTAATTTGTATTTGTATTTTAGGGCTTTGGTTTGTATTTGAAATATACTATTAAAAATGTATTTCAAAAAAGGTAAATGTTCAATACCTTAAGGGACAATCTCATTGCCAAAGTGTAGCATGCAAATGTTGATGTATTACAACAGATCTCTAACAGTGACATCAATCAATGTGTTCAACAAAGATATAAAGAAAAAAGTCTAAGCTTGACAATTTGATGCAAGGTGCTACTGCTACACCTCTGCCCAAAATGATATCATCTCCAAGCTCTATCCAATTTAACTGTAGAATTTCCGTTTTTTTTCTGCCAAATAACGACAATTTGTAGACATTGTAGCAGAAAGACACAAAATCTGCAAAAATTGATGTTCGATAATAATTTGACCCATAATTAAAGTTACTTGTCTATTAACTGATTAGATGAGAGACAGTTTAATACTTCAGAATAAAAATGTCTATTACATCATTGTATTGCTATATTATGGAATATATGATGTACAAATAAGTAATTATAAATTTACTTTTAAAAAATTGTCACATTATTAAGATACTGGAGAGAGAAGATTGTCACATACTGTCATTATAAAGATGTGCTACTGATGATATTATTACAGTCTATGTGATGGGTAACTTTACTTTATTATTGTCAATTATTATTAGTCTGACAATAGAAGAAAATAGTATATCAAAAAAATCAGCAGGACCAGAAAGGACAGTAATATAATGTGATGAAGATAAAGAGGAGAAAGTAGTGTGTCCTCATTATCTCTTACTGACTTAATCTACATTAAATGTAGGATGGTTACTGTAGTTAGTAACCCAAGTATGTCAGATAGCAAATAAAACATATTGTTAAGGGAGATAGAGGGAACAGGCAAAAAAATGATCAGTACATTTTTTGTAAGCAGACATACATGTATTGATCACACAAAACTGAAACTTTAATGTACACAAGCCATATATCAATGTAATCATCACCTTTGGTCCTACTTTTAATTGGTTTGTAACTTGATATTTTATGTATTGATTGTTACACTTATCTGATAACATAACCATATTATTAATATGTGTCTGTGATTTGATTTAAAGAATGTAGTTAAGTGACCATAACTCAATCAATACAGTGAGCACAACTTAGTGAACCATGATTTCACACCTAGATGAAACTCAGTTCACAACATATTCAGGTTTCAATGCTTGCTACATGGCAAATGGTCAGCTCAGAAAGAAATGAATTGGCATTTTATGACAATGTTATTTTGCCTCCTTCTAGACTCATTTTCCAAGTCAATTGGGCATTACACCTCAGTTGCTTCTAGCCATAAGACTACATTATATGTGTAGAAATATGGAAGAGTCATTATGATGTAACAGCTATTTTCTGTCACAATCCACCCAACTATGTGAATAAATTCATTTTCTACGCTGTTTGGGTTTCCTAAACTATTGTCGAGGCCAGAAAATGTGTCCGGATATGCAAAAGGACCACTTCAGTCATTTCTGTTATTTTGACGTTTTCAGAAAAATGGATTGTAATATTTCCACGCGCTCATACCGTATATGTATCACTCAATTGAAATTTTACGCAGATCACGTGATCTCGGTCAAGCCTGTTGCTTTTTTTAGTAGAATGGATCTGCCATTTTGCTGTTTTCATTGATCTCAAATTTTAGTTTGATTTTAAATTGGTGAAAGAACTGCTTTAGTGTCCTACAACCGTTCAATAGCTGGATAAAGAAGAATGTTGTTATTAATAGTGTTCTCAGTTGACTGTGGTACAGTTGGAAGAAGGCACACAGCATTCTCACACAATTCATTTGGACAATGTTCCCTCATATCATCATACATTGTAAAGGTATGACTGTCTCTTGGGATTGAAGCCTTTTGTCATGATTATAGTGGTAGATTGTCTTGAGATGGAGTCCATGGTATGAATAATACATTAACCCTTTATATATGATGGTGTAAAATGTCATTTAATTAAGTACATATTAATATGGTAGATGTATTTTTATGTTCAACAAGTTTGCCCTTTTGAGTACAAGTCTTATAGCTAGCTGACCCATATGTTATATTAATCAACTATAGTGTATAGTAATATAAAGATACTGCCAATAGCTATTTCTTGATAGTATTGAGCACAAGTGTGCCTATCAAGTCAATGGATTCATTCTTTTCTACGAATGTGTAGAATACAATTTATCTGTTCTAATGTAAAAATGTTTAATTTCTTTAATCCAGGAATTTTTGAAATAAGAGGTGACAGAGTTTAATCCATCATATATCATCACAATCATCTCTCCATCTTGGGTAATGACTAACTGGTTCTGGTTGACCTCAACTGATTACTGAAACAAATGCTATTTTAGGCAACCAACTTTGTTGTCCTGTACTTTTGTTTAAGAAGACCAAAACACCAGTCTAAGGGAATACTCTGTGTCTGACTAGAAGGAATGAGAGGGTGATATGTGTAGACCAACAAGAACTCTTTAAAAGGTACTAAAGTTCTGAATGTAGCTGTTTATTTGAAATAGTTTATTATAGTACCTGAATTACTGTGTGTGTTTTTTCCAAATGTAGTGTGTATCTCTAATACTATGTCTCAAAGAAGTGGTGATGCATCTTGATAACTTAATTATCCCATTTTACTGTGACTACTGACTTATCAATGAGGTAATTTATCTTTATTGGAATATTCTCACAATGCAGACCAAATATGCTACATTTTCATGGTGTTTTGAAATAGATTGCCCCAGGCTGTCATGGAAAGTGCATCTATAAATCAAAATTAGTTTTAATTAGGTTTATAATGTTTTGTTTTATGGAACCTGTTGAGCAAAGTCAAAATTGTATGGGTAAGGCTAGGCTCAGATTTAGAATGACAGTATAGACCTGGTTGTGGAGTTGAGTATTTGTTATTGAGTGAAAAATGTTCCACTGAAATATGGTGGGCATCCTTTGTAACAAAGTGATAATAGTTGCTCTCTGTTTTGACCAGCTGTAGGTATTCCTCAGCCTTTATTAAAATCTAAAGGGCCAGTAGATATGTAACTTTAATATAATGGTTTGTGATTTAAAGTAAAGTAGGCAATTATTCCTTCTAAAATCTTGGTATTACCTTTGTTTTTTTTCACTTTCAGATGTCCTGAATCTAAAGGAACTAGTGATGAGAGAGCTGCTCTTGTGGCAAGTGATATTAAGGTCAGCCATAGGTTATGTAGTAAAAAGTCTTTGGTTGAGGCTTCCTCCAGTAACAGCAAACGTTAGGCAGCACATTGACCCCACATTCTTCAATTGAGTCATTGTATTATATTGATATCATTCTCTTTGGAGTGTTTGATGATAATAGCTTACAGTCATCCCTTTTGTATCTTGGAACTATATCAGGTTAAACAACTGCATTGTTTTCACTGTATTTGTCCAAGAATGTCAACAATGTATCACTCACTATCCACTCTTACCAAGCTATTTTCTTGCCATGTTGATGTGTAGCAATGCCTTTTTCAAAGTAATACCTTTTTAGAGCCTTGTATGATTTTGTGTTGATATCATGCAAAAGCAAAAGGTTTGTAAACAGACGCATCATCCTTAATGTTGAAATGTAAAGTACTGACATTTATGACTTTGGAGAAATAGTAGTCTTATGTCAGTATGTTGGTCATAACTGCTATTTGAATAAAAATGCACTAAAGTACTTAACCTTGCTCCAGTGCCTAGTGTAAATCTATAATGCAGAGTGCATGTACATGTACATTTAAGATTGCACAAAGTGTGGTCAAATTATTGATGGGATCACGTGATGCACATTACAAACTGTTGTTTGATAACTCAATGTTTCTCTTTAATCAGAGAAAAAAAGCTTTGTCGTTTACTGGGTACTTTGGCCCTCTGATTGACATGTCTGTGAAGGTGTAACTGAGTAAGAAATAGTATCATTCAATTGCCAAGCAAGATTAAGTGCTAGATTCATGATAAAAGTTTCTCTGAGCCTTTACATGACGCTTTAAAATGTGCCAATATTTCATATACAAAATTTATTGTAACTTGAAAATGAAGCGTTCTTTAGAAACATCCTGTAGTACAAATATAAATCAATATATTATCTATTAGTAGCAGTTTTTTCAGTGCTTTGAGACGTTTCCTGAATGTGTTACTTCACTCCAAGTCCATGTACAATCTTGAAAACACTTTTCAGAACTTTTCTAATGATTGCTTCGACCAACGGCCTTCTGTTTTGCTGATGCATATTTCTCTAAGATTCTCTACAGCATACTAATGGCACCTTGACTCTGCAGCCTGAAAATTCTTTTGTGAGTTTTAAGCTTTCGTTTTCTTTGACGATGTTTTTGACACTATTGTTGTAAAGTCCACACGTTTTTCTATTCGTTGCTAAACATTGGTAGCTGCTAACGCTTCTCTTGCCAAGTTATAGCAGCTCAAAAAAACAGGCAGTGCAGATACACACACACACACACCACACACTGACAGACTATAGTAACCTCGCTTTGCACCCACGCCCAGTGAGGTTAATAATGACAACCAAGTCCAATTTTTTTCATGTCAGCTCCAAAATACCTATGCTTAAAGCTCATGTATTCTTGAGAAGTGATGGTTGTACAGTGCTGTACATGTTGTTGTTTGTGCCCTAGTACACCCATTTGTAACAAATCATTGTATTTTTAGTTCATTGTGTACATTGATGAGATGAAAGTCAAAAGCAACATTAGATTGTGTAATAACTGTAGAATCAAAAAAAAATTCATTTTGAGTTGTTAGTAAAAGATAACTCTTGGAATGTTTTGCTGAGGTAGTCTGAGTGTTCTAACCATCTTTATTGCTTCCTATGACAAACAAGAATGTTTGCATTCACAACATAGTTTGTAATGTGTGGGATAATTATACCAAATATTTCTCAACAGCTTCAAACATCTTTGTTTTAATTCTAGCAAGTTATCATGTAGGAAGCATAATCTGTTAACATTTTCAGGATCAAGACAAAATCTTTCAGCTGTAATTATGTTCCCTGCCATGCTAAAAAGCCGCTCGGGCCGAACACTCGTTGCTGGTATGCATAAGTACTTTCTAGCAAGATAGGATAAAACGCGATATCTTTGATCCCTACAAACAGCCATGGCCTCCTTTCTAACCTCTTCTTAAACGTTAAGTCGTTCAATGCTACTCATAAAAGGAACCTTCTTAAATCAGATGTCTAAGTAGCAAGCAATACTGAGAAGTCTATATACCTCTGGTGAATCGTAACGAGTCTGCAAGTTATGTTTCATAGTTTTCTTCATCTCCTTGACAGCACCTAAATCACTATCTTTCACAATAAGAACAGTATTTGAAAGATGGTGTAGTAATGGTTTGATTGAAGAAGTAGTGGTATATTTCTCAGCACACATGGTATCACTTATGTGTTTGAATGGATTCAACACCTCTAGAATACTTTCAGCTATTGAAATATCTGTGTCATCAGGCATGAGATCTAAGCGTTTCTGTTCTACAAGTGAAGCACAAATCACCGCTTGCTGTTCACAAACCCTTTCAATCATAATGAAGGTTGAGTTCCAGCGAGTAACTACGTCCTGCACTAAAGCATGTGTAGTTAAACCAAGAGCAGATTGTTTCTCTTTCAAACAATACATTACTTTACTGGACTTTCGGAAAAAAAGACACTATACGTGAGCATCTAACAACCACTTGGTGAATCCTATGTACAGTTAGGCCAGCAGACACAGCTAGATTCAATGTATGCCCAAAGCAATTCAAGTATGACCAACCCAGTACATTTTTAGTGCTTTAACGATGTTGGCGGCATTGTCAATCAAGATGCAGCTGACTTGAGTTTCGTTGATGTTCCAATCACTCAAGCATTCTCTTAGAGCTTCAGCCAGGTTATCGGCAGTATGATTGATGGGCAGCTCCTTATTTTCAAGGACAAAATGCTCCAGCTGCCAATCAGGTGTCAGAAAGTGTATGGTGAGACCAATATAGCTGGCATTGTTTCTGCTCGTCCAGCAGTCAGTGGTTAGTGCCACATAAGAGGCTTTCTTTATAGATGTAATAATATGGGACTGCTTCAGATCAATATACATTGTAGGAATAATCTTTTCAGTAAGAGTTTTGCGACTAGGAATGTTGAAACGTGGTTCAAGTTTTTCAACTAGGTGACAGAATCCTTTGCCATGCACTACATTGAGTGGCATCATGTCCTTGGTAACAAAATAGCCCACAGCTTTGGTTAGTTCCTTCAATCTAGTACTGTCTGGCTGATATTTTTCCTGTTTAGCAAACATGGAGTTGATCATAGGCATTGTTGACTGACGATCACTATAGGTTGTTGGTTTCACTAGAGTTTGAAGCTTAGCATACAAGCGAGGATGTTTGTTCCTTAAGTGAGAGAACAGATTTGTGGTGTTCCCACAATACTTGAGCTGGCGATGAGGGTCACAAACAGCACAGTACACCTTTAGACAAATACAAATTAGCGAGCGACAAGCATGAAAAACAAGGAACTCACCTGGTCACCATCTGTAATTTTACCTTCCACACATTTGAAGCCAAAGTATTTCCATAGTTCACTAGTGGAATTTGCAAGAGGCACTAAATTAGCAGACTGTAACAAAGAGCCTGCCATGTCAATTTCAACACGTGCTTACTGGTAGTGGGTGTGGCGATACTGTCAATACCGTGTGTACATGTATCGATCTGTACTTAACTATCGATACTATCGTGAGTATCGATGTATTGCCCAGTCCTACAATTGACTATGTCTCTTTACAGCTCTCCCCTTCTGGTCTTTGCTTTAAATAATTATGACTTATAAATGTGAAAAAGTTCCATCAAAAGGTCCAAGAAAAAGTTTTATTTGTTTGTACAACCCTATCTGCCATTGCTAGAACCTCTGCAACAGAATGTACTGCTGTTTTATGTTTGATTTTCATGTAGCTTATAGAATGAGAAAGCTCTCCAGTAGCATTATATATTGGCATTTCTGATGTTGTAAGAGCACCTAACCAAAATCTAGGTTGTTTCACATGACTTGAATTTGGAGTTCAAGTAATAGTCAGCCTAAAGGTTTCTATTCGGCTTGGAGAACTGAAAGAGCTGATTAAAAGTGAGATTTTACTTTTTAGTGTGTCTATATCATTACAAGTTTGTATAAGTGAGATCACTTTATGTGCTAAGTTTTCTTCACCATTTTTCAACCCAACAACATATTTAGTTGGGTTTGTGTATATTACATGTAATAAGTATTTGCGAGTATTACATTCCATTCGTGGTGCTTCATTTTTATTTTTACGTTCACTTCCTCACTTTAACTGTCACATTCTGTCTCATAATTATTTTTAACATCTTGGATAGCTTTCTTTATAACCTTACCATTATCTTTTTGTTTAGAAATAGTCACTGAAGTATATGTATATGCTTGTGTACTGTGCTATGCAAAGTGGCATCCACGCATATATGGGTATACATATGAATACATGCATTGCACATAGAACAATGAAATGGACACTCACGCTCTTGTTGTAGAATGTATTAAGTAGATTTATCATTTAATTTCTCAATCAATCCTGAGATTGGTATATAATGATGTATCATTTTTGTAATTCTTCTATGGCTTTGTGCCTCTTATTTATTTCCCATTTTCTGTAAGTTATATTCCCCTGGCTTCTCTGCAGTTTGTAGCTGTTCAAAGATTAAATTGTGTGCAATGTGATGGTGGATGTGAAGCAAGTGATCTACATGCAAATTTTGTTTGTTGTTTAATTACGTGTCTTTTAAGCGTATATGAAATGTTTGGCAAACAGGTTTGTGTTTATTATAGTGCTAGCTCTGTAGCATGTTGCCCATTCATTCACGTGAAATATTCATGAAATTCTTCATGTTTATCATGTAGGTATGATATCATTTGTTATAATTGTGCTGTGAATGGCTTGCTTCTCTCTCTTGTAATACATCATGTAAATGGTGGTATATTTCTACCTTATCTTACTTGTTTGTTGTGTGATCATTAAGTGTTCTCTACCAAGTATGATCAATGTGCCATATGTAAAGTAGCTTGTCTTATACTTCCTATACCATCCTTTTATTCTAAGATCATAACTAAATATCAAAGTACAAATTTCTGTAAGCAAATGAAAAGCACTCATAACATTTATGATTGATTAAATCTAGACCTCCAAGCAATTTATGTAAAGGATTCAATTTCCTAAACCAATGCTTAAAAAGGTGTCAAATTTATGAGCTGATTAATTTTGTAATTGATTTGTAACAATATAGGAATATGCTTGTGCTGTTCCACCATTAGCTTGCAAAGCCTTGCTAAATGTGGCATGAGAAAGTGTTGTCAGCCACAAATTTATGTAAGCAGCACATCTACCTCCACTTTCTTCAATAATCATTGTATTCTATTTATATCTTTGGAGTACTTGATAACAATACTTACTCTCTAGAACAGGGTACCTCAGAATTTAATTCAACCAGTTTTGAATGATATCATAATTATGAATTGTTAGGAAGTATGTAAATTAAAGTGACATGGATCATCTGTAACTTCAAAAGAAATACACTCATTAATTGTAGTAATTGGCACATGTACTTATTCTTCACTACATTTTCCAAACGAAAGCCTCTACTTCCCAAAGTATATATCCTTCTCTACTATACGTTCATTCATTTTTCAAAAAAAAGTACAAATTTTAGCACAGCACATACTAATTCATCTACACAGATTATTTGATATAAAAGGCAACTTCATAATGAGTTTCAAATTTACTCCTTTAATGAGCAATTGATTAAACCATCCTCTTTTCTTTTCCCTTTGCATTGACAAAGTCCCCCATTTCCTTTCCATTATATAGTTTGTCAACAAGTATTAAATTCCACAATTAAAAGTAAGCATCTCCTCTTACATTTGTCTCATGCACTGTTTTTCTTATGACATCGTTGACCTACCTCTGGTGTTCCGGTATTGCACATGGGCAATTTTTGGGTCCATTGATATGATAGAGCAGTTCTTTCTTAGTCAAAATTACTGTCTAATAAAAGGAATAACAAGTACATATATTATACAATATACATGAAATGTTAATAATTATTATAACTAACATTAGATGAAATTACTTACATTTCCTGCTATTTAGCAGTACATTCAGTTTCAATTATTTTCCCATCTTCAGTTGCCCTAAGACCGAATTCCTGCCACACACACCTTTTTGTGTTTTTCGTTTTGATGATAGACACAAATCCACTCTCTACATTGGCCATTTTGTTCTGAGCTCACGTGTGCAAATCAATAATAATGATAATAATAATAATAAAATAATCGATAATTTCAATAATTGTATGTGTCAGTATTACCTCGATTAGTTAATTGTGGATCCTACATATCATGGTTAAATCACCAAACCGTTTAATCACCCATCACTAATTACTTCTGCATAAAAATAATTAAAATCAAAAATAGAATTGGCAGAGAGAGGGGCATACACTAGAGATGAGGTACTGAGTATGATAATGTGTGATGATGATGACTATTTGATGGAACACTTTGAACCTGGCAATGATGACAAACTTGGGTTTAATAGTAAGTTGAAGAATATGAGATTTTTAAAAAATACATATACCTTTAAAAACTTGCTATTCTTGTAAGTGATGACATTCAAGATGACCATGACCTCTTATGATTATTTTGAGAAAAGGAAACTTCAAACAATGATATGACATCTACTAACTATTTATCTAACCTCTCCACTGTAAAAAGGTAGACATAAAACATTATATAATTATGCTTACTACATGTAACAGTGATGATCTCAAGTGGATAGACATACTAGAACCTATTAGTATTAACAAGTTCTGTGAACATATTAGTCCAAATAGTCCCTTACATTCAAAACCAGTAAATTGTTTTTCAAGTAAGAGATAATAGAGACAGTCATTTACAAGACCAACTGCTATGCTAAAATTTGTATGGGAGAAGAAAGATTTGCTAAATGGGACAAACTAACCAGGCGAGTTGGAGGCATAATTTGGCTTCATGATTTCATGGGCTTAGTCCCACTACTATCATATCATGAATACTGGAAGAAGGATGAATTTCTTCATTACAATCCAGTTGGCAATCCAATATCATGAGATCAATTTCTTTGATATATCACAGTGTCTTCATTTACTCAACAACTCCACACTTTTACCCCAGATAATAAAAACTATGACAGATTATATAAGGTTTCATCAATCACAGAGAATTTATGTGATAAGTCTCAAAATCTGTATGACCCACACTTTCACTTTAAGTGCAATATTGATGAGGCAATGGTCCCTTATAAAGTTTATTTCTCAATGAAGCAATAAATACCTCAAAAACAAACCAAAGGGTGATTTAAAATTATGAATGCGAGCTGATTCCCACCAATAGGTATGTATTTGAGCTTCAAACGTATATAACAAAGAAAAAGGGTCATCAGAGTTTAAAGTAGGAGAATGGGTTATAAAAGACCTGATGAGAAAACTAAAATGTAAAAGTGACCATTTTTTCTGTGATAACTTTTCCCCAGTTTCTCAATCTTCAGAGATATGTTAGCTGATGGTTTGTATAAACATGGTACTGTAAGAACACATTGTGAAGGCTTACATAGCAATCTTAAACAGCATATTATATATAATCAATTAGAGAGAAGAGAGATCATCACCTTACAATGTGTACACCAACCTAATGTGATTGCTACAATCTGACAGGGCACAAAACTTGTCACAGCAATTTCAACAAATGCTCAACCACTTCCTCACAATGAGGTAACTAGTAGAACAAAATCAAGAGAAAAGGAAATTTTCATGCCCTCAAAATATTCCATTATATAATCAGTATATGGATGGTGTTGTCAGATACAATCAATTGCGCCAATATTACCACATAAAACATAAATGTTGAAAGAACTGTAAGTGCTTTTTCAGGTTCATCATGAATGTGGGAGTTATCATTTCTTTAATTCTAGCCAAAGAATACACTGACCTTTCATTAAACCATGTGATGATTTTCGTTTCCAACTTGCAAAAGATTTGATTGGTCACTTCAGTAAAATTTACAGAAAAGCATATATTTGTTAGAAACCGTTGAAGAGCCAGTATAAAGGATGTACTAATCTCCTTTCTCAGTCAACTTATTACTAAGATCATAAAAATTATTTTCATCACCGAAAATATTATCATGTTCAATGATGAAAAATGCCCATACCATGATGAGCAGCAATAAGAACTGGAGCAACTACTGGTTGAAGTATCAAACCTACACATTAAATAAAATTAAACATTAAAATAAAACTTTTTAGCATACTATTATCTGATTTCTTTCTTTCTTTGATAAAAGTACCTCCACTGTCACTTTCCTATCTAGCAGTAGCTTTTGAGCTTTGTATCATAGAGAGTAGTCAGGTGGAATATATGGTATAGCACAAAATACATTACCTGTCTAGCTATTTTGTTACTAGTCTTCAATAAGCTATTAACTAGTGATATATAATGATCTATATCACAACATAGCTAAGATAACATAAGACTTATCCATGTTGTTGATATTATTTAATTTGTCAAAATGTTTAAGGAAAGGATAATCCAATAAAATGCTGGGGATGTCTTTACTTCCTGGTAAAATATCATTGCTTTGAAATGGAAATGCCATTTTCATAAGGGTTTGCTAACTGTAGGATTAGGTTTGCTTTCTAATATAACATTGTTCCTATGAAAAGATGTATCATCCTCTCCTTGTGGTATAGGAATGAACTTTAGCAATGACATTGTTTGTAGAGGTCCTATCTGTTTCATTACTCCAATTTCACCAACAGCATTGATCTTACTGCTAATGTCTAAGTTCTCTAAATCTCTGGAAGTCAAGATCATTATGACCATTAATGTATTCATCAGCAGAACATTTCTCTTTTTCTCCCATTACTAGTCTGTTCACCAAAGCTTCAACTTCTTCATACTCATTTGCTTGCTCATCAAGGTCTGCAAAAAGATCATTGTCTTCAAAACATGAAGTAACAGTTCCATCATCACATGTAATGCCACCTTTTTTGAAACACTTTCGAATTGTCTTTTCTTGAACTTTATCTGAACCCTGTGAGCAATCCCCCTAATTGCAATAATGATATTGACAGAGCTAGCCACTTCTGAACCTGTTTTGTACTCATCAATTTTAGACAACATGTACTTTAGTAATGATTTATGATAGTAATTTTAAAAAATTTTTCATAATCCCAATATCTAAAGGTTGTAATTTTGATGTAGTATTTACGGGCAACCATCTAACTTTAATATTTCTATATTGTCCTTCAATATCAGGTGGATGGCAGAGAGCATTATACAGAAATAATCTAACTGACTGAGACTTTGCTAGCAAGTGGTGATTGATTTTCGCTAAAACTTCATGAAAAATTTCACCAGACATCCACGCATTTGGTTGGTCAAATACTGCACTGGATGTTGACTCTTAATAATTCCTTTAAAACAACCTGCCCAAAGCTCTTCTAAGTTGGAAACGTCTTCGTATATTATGGGCTACCATGCCTATATTGATATCTGGACACCATCTGTTGCCAATTGTTTACTACTCATGCAAGAGAAAACAAACGTCTGTGATAAGTATGCCATTGCTGTCGTATTGCCAAATAAAACTGTTGTTGGCCATATACCGTATGATTTGGCACAGATATTTTCCCAGTTCCTCAGAAAAGGCTTCAATAAAGATACAGTTAAAGTAACAGGTGAAAAAGTGAATTGTGGAGCTGGATATGGGCAAGAAATACCATGTGTTTACATGCTATATGGTCCTACAGCATACACTGAAAGAGTGCATGAAAAGTACTTTGCGAGAAAGAAACATTGGTCTGTGATGTGTCACTACCATGTTCTCGATTCATGTCTTTTAGCTTGAGTCAAGGAGTTGTTTATTATCATTAATAGTCAATGAGTTGTGATTTAACTACAATATATGCATATGTATAATTATATACGTGAGCTTCACCAACACATGCCCGTTAAATGGAGGTGTGGTTTGTATATCATTGTCAAGATGGGGAACTACGCTTTCACTGTTAACTGTTATATAGAGTGACTGTTCCAAGGAGGTTAGTAACCATGTGAATAGTGGTCAATTCAATCCATGAGTTCAATTTGTCCATTAAAGCAGAGGTATCCATTGCAGGGAGTGTCTGTAAAAGAGGTTCCACTGTATATCTGTATTTCAGAAGCTATCAATCTTTCATCATAATTTACCTATTATAAAATATAATTATAGAAGGTAGTTTCCTTACAGAAATTATGCTAGTGGCCATACTATCTACCCCTTTTGATGATTGCAAATCTAGACTATGTGTAACTACAGCCTTCACTTTGTCTTTATCATTTAACTCATTGCCATCCTCTTCATCTATAAACGTATCCTATTCCTTGTCAAACTTCTGAAAGAAAGCTTTAACAGTGATATCATCCATCAAGTTAAAAATATCTCTTCATATAATGGACATTTCTTTATTTCTTTCAAGTATATTGAAAATCTAATGTCGTTCAAAGTAGAGTAAGACACACTTAGCCATTAGTAAACTATTAACTGATGAAAATTAATGATAATTGTAACAAATGAACTAACCTGATAGAGATGACAAAGAGTGATAACTTAAGGTGATTAACAAAGATTTTAAGTTAGTGTGTAAGAAAATGCTGATAATCAAAATGACTTGGTGATGGAGACCGATGGTCACCATTCATCTGGACATGTGTGATCATGTCTGCTGCTGAAATTATAGTGGGCATTGCCCACAAATGCCTAGTATGTGCCATTATGTTAGTAGGCACTCTGATCATTTTTACTGTGTAGTGTGTATGTAAAGACATTTGGTTTGATAAACTAAGAAACAGTCATGTAGAGGTGTATACTACAATCTTGACTATACCATTGAGTATTTTTTTTTATCTTCTTAAAGATGTAGCAGTAGTGACACTGGTAACATTTATTGTTTGGTTTCTGTGAAAACTAACTATTGCTGGTAATATATAAGGACAACCAGGATGTTTTTGACTATTGTACAAACCAATGTGTTGAGTTGTAAGATTGTGATGAAAGTCTCTCATGTTGTGAAATGACAGTTCAGAAAGAAGACAGTGACAAAATGTTAAGCATTTCTGATAGCTACATCTATGCTAAAGTAGGCAATCTATACATAGCATACCGCCCACGAGCTCTAATATCTAATACTGTAGTACTGTCTCAATTGATCATTTTCATCAACACCACCCATATTTCGATTGTACTTAGGTATAAGCCCTGGACATTGAATGAGCTGTCTCTTGCTATTTTTTGCTTTTTTACCGCAACTATTTCATTTGTTTGAGAATTTGTTGAAATAGCCATAAAGATTTTTGTGTCTTGCCACAGTGCGATTACTAAGTTTCCACTCTGTTGTAGATGTACTCTCCTTTTTTTGAATGATTTGAACTGCTCTAGAAAAAAAAATTCCTGTCAGAGCATATAGTTCCACTGGCATAGATTTTGTTATCTAGCAGATATTGGAACAGTAGAATGTTAGCAACAAATTAAACTGACAATCATAATTGCAAGGAATACATGTAGCTATTTCAGAATCAATAAAAGCGAGTGAGACATTGACTAGTTCAATTATTGTCAAAATGTTTCAAGAAATGGCATTCATTGTACAGTGTTTTGGCCTTGAACGTGTTAAAAGGAAAGAGATATAAGACACATAAACAATGCTTATCTAGTCCTAGGACTGACATTTTTAATCCCAGGCCATTTTTTCATTAAAAAATAGTCCTAGGACAAGTTTTCCATGAGAAATTAGTCCTACCTTGAAAAAAATGGTCCATCACAGGGTCCAAAAATTTTAGTCCTCAGACTGGAGTTTTTGACAATATGTCTTTAAAAATATGATACTAGCTTCACAAGATGCAATCATTATAAGACAGATCTGCTACAACTATTATAATAAATCATTATAATTAGAGTTGTACTGATATGAAATTTTACTTATCTACCGATAAACTGATGTTAACATGAATAATGAACCGATATACTTTGCCAATACCGATATTTTTAAATTTTAAAAAAATCTATTATATTTGAGCGATTCACAGACAAAATCAAAAAGAACACTCACAAACATACATAAACTAAAAAATTCAATCACAGAATTTAAAAAAGTATTATAGTTTAGTAATTATAAAACTTGTAGTTATTTTTTATGATAAGAATTATTTCAGCCTTTTCAGGTATAAACGAGAGCGTTTCTCATCATATATATCTGTTGCACCTGAAAATAAATGTTCTGAAGCAACTAAAGTTGGGGGAGCGGACAAATACCTTTCAGCCAACACAGCTAGGACAGGAAATTGTGTTGCATTTTGTGCCTACCAGATATAGCAATTTTGCCAGTGGAAGTGATTCAGCAAGATATTGTTCAATAACATTGTTTTCTGCTTCATTAAGACTAGTTGTTCTAGTATTTCATTAAAACTTTGCCAAATGGCTGAAACTGACTCAGTCCAAGGACACTTCAGTGAAGGTTCTGGTTTGGTTATCCTATAATAGTAACTTCACTTTATCTTCAAGCATCTGTTTAGCTGCACTTATTTCAATAGCACCAGAAAAAAACTTATTCTTCCTTGAGTACGATCCGATTCTAAAAAGAATTTGTTGTTTCAATTTCCATCATCAAATTTGCTACATACAATATCCTGATCAAAGTTCAAGTACATGTCAAGGTCAGGAGGATCTTCACAAACTTGTTCAATTAACTGAGTCAATTCAACCTCATCACTATCTGCTGCACTATTGTCATCCAGATCTGTGAAGAGATCCCCTAGAGTAACAATTCCTTCGAATATGACTTCCAAATCTTTGTCTAATATTCCAGCATTCCTGGTGGTTTCTGAAGGTACATTATCTCACTATCCATCATTGGCTTGTAGAATGTGGACAGAATTAGTTAGTTCTGATGTAGATGTACACTTTTCTATTTTACTTGAGATGTAGATAAGTAGCAACTTTCTATAATGCATTTTATAACTTTTAATTATCCCAAGATCCAAAGGCTGAAGAAGTGAGATTGTGTTAGGTGGTAAGAAAACAACACAAATATTTGTATACTTATCTTTTAAATCTTCAGGATGACAACCCGCATTGTCCATAAACAAAAGTATTGATTTGTCCAAAGATACCAAGCAAATGTTGAGCTTGTTATCATTTCTATGGACATCAAAAGTTTGTTGATAGATTACAGACATTAGTTAGTGATTTAAAAGCAAAGGATTGGTTTAGTTGTTAATTTGTTTCACAAGAAAATTATAAAATTTGTGTCAATGCAAATACATACATGCAGCATGTATAAATGATCACACCCACTGGCCATTATATTGAGTGCACTTGACACATTGTTGGTTCAATTAGGTCCTAAAATTGTGTCTGCATTATGATATATTGAGGGTCCAGATTTCAGAGGTTCATTTTACACTGATTTGATGGGAAAAGCATTCGGGACCAACGAAGCTCTCCGCATTATCCTGGGTATACACATTTCAGAGGTGTCCGGAGTGGGAGGTTCCACTGTATGGTCTTTGTTTTTCTCAAATGCTCTGAAGTGGAGTCTGTGTGACAACTTATTAGAATCTTCCATTGTTCTTTAGAAAATTAAACCTTAAAAGGCAGTTATCCTATACATATAGGTTGATAAATTAATAAGCTTAGAAAGTTACATCAAACCTGATTCTTCCTCTGCATATAGTACAAGTTTCCATTCTCATCAATTAACATTTTGATTTTTTAATGATCGCACGCTTTCTGCTTTATGTGCAATTTGGATACCTCCCTGCTGCGATATGTGTGTACACTTGCTCAACAAGTTCAATCTCCATCAGGATCTTGAGATATTAAAATGTGTTGTCATGTGCAGACTGTAGTGGACTAATTTTTTTATCCCCAGACTGAAAAGTTAATGTTACCGAATCTTTTTTATGGCCTGCCGGGTCGGTTTTACCAGAACAATTTTTTACCATGACACAAGTTTTATTATATATTGCACTGGCTTTTAATTCTCTTAAAAGTGAACGCTCAATTGTAAAAGCAGGATCTTCTTTTTGAGAAGATAGACTATTCCATCAGCAGAAATTGCAAAGACACGAACTTGACACATTAAGTGTTCTTTATTTGTGTAGCATTAAATGCAAAGCACTAAAAATTGGCCAACTATCGATCCCTCCTCAATTAGAATGTGGTTTAAAAAATCACTTCCTTCTAGAAAATAAAATAATTAATGTTGAAGGAGTTCATTTAGGGCTGCCAGTGTTAAGTTGCCTCATTTTTCAGTTAGCTTATAATGACTAAACTAGCTTCTTCTACTGATGTCTTTTGATAGTATTTCTTGAACAGTACACTTTAAGATGCTGTTGTTACCAGTTACATCCTTGCAGATAAGTTGAACATAAGGGTACTTGAGAGATGTGAAAAGGCCTCTCACCATAAATACATAAATGGAATTGGTTAAAGGTGGAGACTAGCTGACATTAGACTCATCTAATGATCTTTCAAACTACATGTACAAATAGTTATAATTAATGTCATAAATATTACAAATAAGTTACAGCTATTCTAATTATAGTGCAACCAGCCATGAACTTCCAATTTTTTTGCAAAGTAGTCAAAGTGGATTTTGATACTTGTTTTAATTGCTAATGTAATGAGACTTTGTATTCCAGTTGCCATAGTCACAAGCGTCCAAACCATTGTGGGTGTAGCTTAATAAATATGACCACACCCACTTATTAACAGTTTTTATTCAATTTTTAACTTTTAATATGTACTGTAGAGTCTTCAAGAGAATGTGCATTTTATTATATTTATTTAATAGCATTTACTTTATGAATTTTGTGAATTTAATATTGATTCAGAAAACCATAAGTAGTCACTCAATAATAGCCTCACACACAAACGTTTGAGGGAATTGAAAGTATGTTTGTAGGTCTAGAAAAGTACCAGAGTGGATATTGAAATTATGCATTCAAAGGTGAGAAGAGGGTGTCAATGTCTGTCTGAAATACTTCAATGTGACTTATTGCTTTCTTGTAATCTTTAACCAGCTTTTCCACATCTGTTCCTCCAGGAACACCTTCTAAGTAGGCAAACATGTACTGTCTTACTTTGGAAAAGTAGTTTTGGATATTCTCTAGTGAAACGCTTTCCAGGGCAAGTGTTATGTACTTCTGTTGTGATACAATCGAATAATTACAGTAAGCTTTAGTGTATCTTTTGGATTGGGTCCAAACTATTTCAATTGGGTTTAGTTCACAATGATACTTAGGAAACAAATATACTGTATCACCTTTTCCTTCTAAATATCTTTCAATCTTCAATTTTTCCTTTTTGAAGTCATCATGGTGTGAAAGAATTGCTCTCATTTCAGATGCTCCTAATCCTTTCATATTTATACCCCTTTCTTCCAGAGCCAATTGTAAACCTTTTGGTACACCAAGAGAAAAATTCATCTTTTAAACCTTCCCATTCCAAAATCCCTCCCTCATCACATGTTCCTTGATGATCATAGCAGCTGCCACTAGCAATGCCACATGATGCCTTAGATGTTAATGCTATGAGTGTGAAGCCAGGAGGAAAGCAACATGTAATGAGGGAGGGATTTTGGAATGGGAAGGTTTAAAAGATGAATTTTTCTCTTGCTAGTGGCAGCTGCTATGATCAAATATCCAGACATGTTTCCATCCATTCGAACTTGAGTATTTATTTTCATCAATTTTTAAGCCTTTTCTATCTGATGCATGAATTTGTCACTAGTCCAGTATCCTTCTCTAGCTTTACCATATTCAAGAAATTCTCAAGCCACCAGCTTAGCATTTGAATCAGTTCCTAGCTCTTTTGGTACTCTTCTTCAGTCATTTGCAAGTAGCTATTCCTCTCATCAATAAAGTCTGAAACTGTTATGGCAGCTCCCCTTGACTTTGGTTTTAAGACTTTTGTATCCTTCATTGCCCACAAATTGGGTTGATCTTCATTAGATTGAAAAGTGCTTTCATCATGAAAAAAACTACTGTCTTGCTAAGTACTTCTTCTGATGTACATTCAAGATTATGTGGCAAAGCCAATTTAGCCTGATCTGTTGTGGCATTTGATGAATTCAGAAAGCCCAAAGCTACCATTCTTTGCACAACGTCTTCACATTTGTGACTGTCTACAAAAGCACCTTTCTTGGCTCTCACAACAGCAAATCCCATCTGGTGCATCCATGTATGTGCTGTTTCATGTGATATTTTCCAGGTTCCAATGTTTGATTGGGAAGGAAATGTTCGTTGACCCATTGGCAAAACTTGGCTACAGTCAGGTTAGGTTGTCCCTTAACTGATCCATTAGACCTGATGTATTGCTCAGCCTTCTTATTTAAATCTTCATTCCTGTAATGTCCTTGCTTACTCTCCGGGATCTCACCAGTCTCAAAGAACTTTGCTTTCCACCCTCGTATTGTACGATCCGACTTGCCAATCATAATGCCTGCAATTTCAGCTGCCTCAGCTTCCTTCTTCTGTAACAGAGTACTCAGTTGGAAAGTTAAAAAAGACCAAGGGATATCAGATCATTTCGCTCAAGTTGGCCCACCCAATTCTCACAGAAAGTGTCTTTCACATGATCTAAGTCAGATTTTATACTATTGTCAATTGAGGATGATGCATCTACCTCTTCATTGTCTGTATTGAGTTCTTCTAGTGAAGTATCAGACATCCTGAGCAAATCCTCCATCTCCAAATTATTGGTAGTCTCCATTGACAGATTCATCAATGATGCTGACTCTTCCAACGGCTGATTCCTTTCTTGAAGTCTTCTTCTGGCTTTTATCAAACTTTCTTGGCACTGTTTTCTTTGTTTAGACTTAGGAGGCATTTCAAAAAGAAAGAAACTTGGCGTTAGTCAAAATGTAAATCTTCACCCGGTTAACCATGTGGGTATCGTATATGATGTCATACTCATATAAATTTTAAATGTATGATGTCATAGATACAGTGCTCGAGTTGTAAAATTTCAACAAAGTATACTCTACTATTATAGTTTTAGAAAAGTTTTTTTAAACTTTTAGAAAAGTATTTTTTAACAAAAAAGTACACAATAATTATACATCCTGTTTGAGTTTTTTCCACAAACTAAAGTACTCATGTTCTTCATTGGCATTGTTTTTCCTTTGTCTTGCTTTGCTGTCATCAGATAAGCAATGCTTCTTTGTGATCCATTTCCGTACGTATGGAGAATGGTCAAAATGAATGGGTGGTGGCCCAACAATTTTGATAAACATCAATGATGAGAGTGTTTTTATTGTTAATGATGATCTAACTGGTGTAGCTAAGATGTTCATCTGGCTAAAGCCCCTTTCACAGTCTGCTGATGATACTACAATTGTATTGACAGCATTTGTAAGACTAGATAAGGCTGCTGGAGGTTCCCTGTTTCCTGTGAAACCTGTTTCCTTTATGATATCTATATATTCTCGGAGGCCTCTTCTTGTTGTTGCTTCAAACTCATTTAGATGGAACAGATCACACAAAAAAACAATGTCCTCTTGCCCATATGTTAATGTGCAATCTGTGGGTCATTGTAAAGGATCTAGTACATTTATTGCACTCAACAGTGCCTCTGTATTTTGATTACAAGACATCAGTCTTTTTTCCAGATTTGTTGCCAGACTTCGCATGAACTGTTCATATCGAATTTGTACATCAGACTTTCTGCTGTCAGTTACAACAACACCTTTGAACTTGTTTTCTGCTTCACTGTTCCCTTCAACAGCAGATTTTGCTTCCTTGTAGTGTATCCCTGGATAGTCTACCATTGACAAAAACACACGAATTTGTCGCTGTACAAGAGTATGAGCTCTAGGTAGCATGAGATTCCTTTCTTGTAAATCTTTTGACAAAGATGCTAACTCCTCTAGACTATCATACATTGCTCCAAGATTTAGGACAAAATTATCTGAAGCCATTCTCGTTGCCATACCTTTGAATGTGGCCCTCTCAGTGCTACTTCTTAACTGATCTTCACTAGCTTTTACGAGATGAGCATGTAGAGGTGCATAGAGGTCCCAAACTACTTTCACAGTACGAAAACTTGATGCCACCCAACGTGTATCTAGTATACACCCAACAGTGTGAAATATACATGCCAAGTCATTGCAGACCTCTTCAAGTTCTCTTCGATTTTTTGAAGAAGTATGATATAAGCAGTATAGCTTATCAAAGAATGCTTTGAAGTGATTTGTACCTGAGACTTCACGTATTGCATCACCTACAGCTAATTCTAAGCGATGGTTCATACAATGCCATATGATCACATTCGGAAAAACCTGTTGTATCCTTGATGCCACACCAGATCGTGACCCTAACATGACAAGCACCGTCCGAGGCAAAACAAATCAACTTTTCTGATAGCACGTGTAAAGTAAATCCGTACATGTCGAGACATTCCATCAGAGTGCTAAATATGCACTCAGCTCCTTGATCATCTGACTCAATAATATCAAGAAAAAATGTGGTAGGCTCTGGGAGTCATACTTTAATATAAATAATGAGAGCTGACTTTTTGCTAATAGTTGTGGACTCATCTATTATGATGGACATCTATGATAGATAGCCTAAATAGGTCGATTATGTGAAAACAGTACAAACAAACGATGATTATTAATATTAAATATATCATTTAAAAGAGCTGTGCAAGACGAACAAATCGATGCAAAAATCAAGAATATTGGATGCTGTTTACACAAGTTACAGCCTGAAGTAGGTTTTGGAAGTACATGTCTGGTTGCACTATACCTTCAATAATTGATTGTTAACATCTCCAAGAGATATAAACCAATTAAAGGACCAGTGTGTTTATCATATACTGAGTCGTCTTTGATATGTATTTCATCAGTTAATATGCAAACATGTTTTGCCAGTCCTCAAGGTGATAGTAATCAGCAGCTCTAATTAAATCATTGTCAACTTCATTTGAAAGTTTGCAGGATGATTTTATGTAGAGTGTGTAGTTAATGTACATTGTGAAGACAGCTTTAATATGGAAGATGTCCTCAAAGTTTCATATGCTCCACTTGACAGATGTTGTAAAAGACATCATTTAATTATTAATAGGTACCACCTCATTGACTTTGGATCAGAATATGATGCTGCTTTTTGTTGTTGTTCCCAAAATATTATTTGAAAAGGAATACTTTGCGTAAGTATCATGTATTTGTTTATTATGCTTTTTTAACAACAACATAGTACAACATAGTACAACATAGTACAATAATAACTAGTTATAGTGGTGGTATCCAGTATACTCACAAAATAATATAGTAATTATAGTACAGAAGATAGGAAAAGAAAAGTGAAGGTGTCAATGAGCCACTCTCCCTTCAGAGAGGGCCTGATCCAATGAATTAAGATTAGAAAAAATGGGTTTGTGATATGATGAACGAGCTCATTGTAAAGATAGAATAGCAGATCTAAGAGAAGAAAAAGATAGTCGGCACCGAATATAGTTTAAGATGTGTGAATAAGGTATTTTAAGATGATCTGACAAGTTGGAAGCTAAACTTTTGTAGAAGGTGGTAGCTGCAGATCCCATCCCACCAGCAGTTGTGAATACCAGATGTGTGAAAGTTTCATGCTAAAATACTGTCTTATTTTCTCTTGTTCATTTCTCCTATGGGATGCTTTGTGTGTCGATCTGAAGTAAGTGGTGGAAAATGGATTATAAACTCTAACATCAAAAAAAGCTCTATCAGATGGAGACCAGACATTAGAAGCAGCTATATCCACACATGCATTGTCTTCTCCATTACTAGATTGATGTGATAAATGTCCCCTGGTAAGTGGCTGAAGAAGAGGTTCAATTAGAACATTTGAGCTGGTTTCAGTTTTTGCAGTAATATTCCTCAGTTCATTGTGACGAATGGAAGGGAACCCACCACACTTACAATTCATGGCATGGTCAATATTAAAGGAGGAGCCACATATGCAATGAGAGGGAGATGAAGAGAGGTCCAGCCATATCTAAGGCAAATGGCATCTATAAATGCTCTCTTGTGTAAAGAAAAGCCATGGTTCAGCTATAGGCAGAGCTGTCAGCCATGAAGAAACACCTTTCTCACTAGCAACCACAAGGCATTGTTTAAGAGACGAATCAGAGAAAGACTCGTACAAGTCAGAGAAGAGTGTATTAACATGTGCTTGGTGGTTTGATTTCACTTTGTTTTTTCATATTACTTGTAATATTCAAAACTAGATTAACAAGATAGTATACTGGAATCTTTGATTTCCGAAGACAATTCAATCCTAGCAGATAGCTCCACCCTGAGCTCTGGCAGTTCCAGCTCTAGTAATTCCAGCTCAACCTTGACAACCAGTGGACTAATGTGGCCATTTTGCTTTGTTGCCATTCTGGTTTGTTGAAATGTTGATTTCTTGAAAAAATATGATGAAAAATTGACAAAACTCCTACTTTATAACATAGCAGGAATCCAACATTTCAGGAAATTGAGAAGTCAACATCACAGGTATTCAACAATTCAACATTGCAGAGATTCAACAATTCCACATTGCAGGGATTCAACAATTCCACATTGCAGGGATTCAGCAATTCAAAGTAGCAAGGACTCAACAATTTGACAATGCAGAAATTCACCTATTCAAGATAGCAATGATTCAATAAATGAACAATTTAGCAAAGCAACAGTTCAGCAAACCAACAATTCGATAAATATAAAATTCATGAAATCAAAATTTAACATAACAGATATTTAGGAAGTTAACATTCAAACTTAACAGGAATTCATCAAAGCAGCCATTTGACGTACCAACAGTTCAGCAAAGCAATAATTCAACAAATCAGAAATTCAACAAATTAACAAATATACAACTGTACAAGCAGAAATTTGTCAAACCATATTTATATGAAATTTTGTAGTTAATTTTTATTCTAATAATTAGAATTAAAAATGGAGAAAGTTGACAAAGATTTTGTGCAATCATGGATTAAACAAGGACATTCTTATTGGTTGATAAGTCATAAGCTAATACATTGTTACCCAAATATAAGGCAAGGATTGTCTGGTAGGAGCGTGAGATTTTGTGATAAACACAACCACAACATTAAAAGGCTGTCATCTAATGAAATTGATGAAGTAGTCAGTGATGCAGTTGAGGAGGTAAAACAATTATTTTTTCGCAACATCTCAAAATTGATTATAGGTTGGTGAGGTATATGGATGTAAAATGATGAAAGGGTATCTGGAGTCACAAGGAATGAAGATAGGTGAACATAGCATTGGAGCATCATTAAAAAGGGTGGCTCCAGAGAGTCATGAAGGAAGAAGACAAGATACAAATCAACAAGTCTAATCCGATTCCATACAAAGCCAATTATTTTGGTCATAAGCTTCACCTTGACCAAAATGAGAAATTGATACATTATGGCGTTACACATGTAATATCAGTTGATGGTTTTTCAGGAATGATTGTGTCTCATGTTACAATGCCTATAAAGAACAATCTAGTGATATATAAAAGGGTTTATAGGTAATGTAGTGACCATGACAAGTACATTAATTTTATTTGTTAACAGGGAGGCTGTGACTAGGCATGAATTATGGGATCAAATTAGAGTTGATCATGGGAAAGAGTTTTACATAACACTTTTTGTTCATAGTTAGCTCAAGCATCATTTTGGACCAAGACATGTTACTGCATACTATCAAACACCTTCAACACAGGTAAATAAGCAATTGCTCCAGAAGTGTTAGTTATGGGATGACAATACTCTTACAGAATTTAACAGTTGAGAGATTATGGCCACAAGTGAATTCCAGAGTGAACTATCCAATTAAGCGGATATTAGTGAAAATGGAAGATGAAGTGATTGATATTTTAGATCCTGTAACTCTTTTTTGTGTGTCTTTCATCACTATCAATACGTCAGCAATTGGAATGGAAAGATTTGTAGCTGCATGGAATTGCCACTCCATTTCAGGTACTATTAATATTTTGACCTATTTTACAACTTTACTATTCAACATGCACATACAGGCAAAGGAATTCCAAATGTTCTTGCCCAGGATTTATCACACATCACTGTAATTTCAACCGTGGCAATCCCTGAAACTTCTTCTGCTGTTGCTGAATATGAAAGAGATCAAGGCAAGCTGACATACTTCACTCCATATGGTGTTGATCAATTGCAAGACAGGCCTGACCTTTCAGCTAAATGAGACCAACTTTTTTATTCACAAGGCTTTTCATATGACACCATTTTCTGAGACTCTCCATCTCTCTTTCCATTGCATTCACTTAGAACTCCAAAACTTCAAAGCGAGAATCAACTTCATCATAAGTGGCATTGATGTCACCATATCGAGTTTTTTTTAGCTGCAGGACCATTCCCCTTATTATCACATTCTTTGGCCACATTGTTTGGCTTAGAGTCAGTGAAATCAAAGTAGTCATCTCTGAACATACGATACTCTAATTCTTTGACTGCCTTAACTCTACAGGATGTTCTCCACTATTTAGAAAAAGGTAGATGTATTCAATAACAATCAATAGTAATGAACACCTGAAGTACAATGAAAATAGTTTTTATTGGAATTTATTTATGTGGTTAGCGACACAGCCTATAAACACAATTAAAATTTGTCACTTCTTTATGCATGAAATATAGCTACCATTTCATACATAGATTTAAAAATAAATACCTGAGTTGTTGATGAATCAGGAATCTGGTAGTTTTCATTGTCTAACAGAACAACTTCATCTCCACTAAACAATTCTACAGAAATAACGTTAGCTATATATTCAAGTTTTGCAGTAGAGGGTGTTAATGTGATTGGAAAGTTTGATTGTTTTTTGAGTTCTCTATCAGAAAGTTTATGTATTTCTATAACCTTACGCCATTCTTCTTCAGTTTGCTTAGGTGATACTTCTTGCTTATCAGATGGATTTTTTTTTTCAAAGAACTACGCTCGTTTTGAAACAGGGTTGTATTTCTTGACCACGTTACTTGTGCTGGAATTGATGGTCATTGAAGAAACTGCACTAGATGATTGACCCTGTACTAATGGGCTCACAGAAGCTGGCTCTCCATCAACCTCGTACTCAGTAAACTTATCCAGACCAGTAAAAATACCTGACTCATCAGGTGTCTCAACAGTTCCATCTTCAGGAGACAGCAATATAATGCTGTCTGGGAATAAGCTAAATATTTTACCAATCAACTTGATTGTCAGCTGATCTGGCTTGAGTTTAATCTTCCTCTCCTGGTATGTTAAAGAATAAACCTCCATTATCTTCACTGCAAACTCACAAAGAGCAAACAATGATTTTAAACACTAACAACACAGAAATCTCTTATTGGAATCGTGACCGTATATCAATGCATATTCAGTAAAAATTATACATAAATTTATTATCAATTTACATAAATATTGTTTCACAGTGTGCTTGGTGCACACGTACAGTACAGTTGCAGGATTGTTGGTTTGATTGCTGAATTTTACATTTATCGAATCATTGCTTTGCTGGACTGTTACTTTGATAAATTGTTCATTTACAGAATTTCTGCTACGTTGAATTGCTGAATCCTTGCTATGTCGAATTGTTGAATACCTGTGATGTTGACTTCTTGATCTCCTGAAATGTTGGATTCCTGCTATGTTATAAAGTAGGACTTTTGTCAATTTTTCATCATATTTTTTCAAGAAGTCAACATTTCAACAAACCTGAAAGGCAACAAAGCAAAATGGCCATATTAGTCCACTGGTTCTTACCAACCAGCTCACTCCCAACTCCAGCTCTGGCTCTAGCCTACCTTCTCTTCCCCTTAGTGGTGGACCACTACAAATTCTACCAGTGATCAATGTAAGTAGATTTGGAATACACTTACTTCACTTTTTGGTACATACATGTAATAAGATGAAATTTTATTACTAACAAAGTAAATATATGCATAGCATGTTCTGTAAATAGACATCCTCATAAAATGATACATAAATTGAAAATTATTGTGCTATTAGTAAACATTGACTAATATGAAATTTCCACTAGGACACTCTGTCACATCTCTACCACACAACAGCCCAGATATGATGGGCAAATCTCCAGCTGATTTTTTCAACCTTCTTTTTAGCGAGGAAATCAAGGAAAATATATGGACAGAGACTACTAGATTTGCTGATCAGTATATACAAAAACATGCTGATTTTATAGACAGTCATCTTAAAGCTAGAGTCCATGATTGGATAAGACAGCCCATGACACTAAAGGAGGTGGATGCTTTATTCTCTATTATCATTGCTATGGGAATTGTTGGATACCCATCTATCAGGTATCAAATAGATTATATTAGGTAAAATTATTCCATTTTTTCTTTTAGAAGTTACTGGAGTCAAAAGTAGCCATTTGGCAATACCAACTTCTCATCTATTATGTCTGGACATCGATTTGAACTTGTAACAAAGTTTCTTTATCTCAATGACTCAGAAAATATACCTTCTTGTGACAGTTCAAGCTACAGTAGACTACAAAATCAGGCCATTTCTTGATGTACTATTAACCAACTTCAAAAAAAAAACTATAAGGCATCACATAACTTGTCAATCGATGAATCCATGATAAGTTTCAAGGGAAGACTGTCATGGATTTAATACGTGCCAAAAAAGCCAACTAAATGGTTATGAAAGCCTGGGTACTGGCAGATGCTAGTAATGGCTATGTATATAATTGGATATTATATACAGGAAAACATACTAGCAGCACTTCTGGGAAAGGATTAGGTCACCGAGTAGTACCAGAGCTAGTCCAAGACTTGGTTGGAAACGAACATACCATCTACGTTGACAACTTTTACATATCACCATTTCTTTTTACCGACTTGATCCAACTTGGATTTAAAGCTTGTGGAACTCTTAACCCTAATAGACAAGGGATAACTTATTCATTTCAAACTCAAAAGCTCACAAAAGGAGAGATCTACTCAGAGCGAATAGACGACGATGCAATGCTGTGTCTGAAGTGGAAAGACAACCGGGAAGTATGTGTGCTTTCTACTTTTCATGATGATAGTGTCACTTCAAAGAAGAGACGAACAAAGCATTTTGTGGATGGGAAAGAGGTCATCAAAAAGCCAAAGGCTGTTGAAGACTACAACCAGTATATGGGAGGTGTGGCTAAATCAGATCAGCTCGTACTATACTATGGCTTTGCACATAGGAGGGTGAAATGGTGGGAAAGGGCATTTTACCCAACTAGAATTCGAACTGAGGTTGGTAAAAGTCTGTTAGATGGCTTTGAAAGTCACGTCTCGCGGCACTTCACGTCTGTAGATTTACCTCTTCTCCTAACTGAAAAGCCGTTTCCAGAACCAATACCAAGTGACACACCACATGGAGGTCATCCACAATGTGAAGTGTGCCGATCTAGAAAAAAAGAGATCACAAACACAATATCAATGTAAACAATGTAAAACACTGTTACATTTACACCTATGTTTTGAAATCTATCACACCACACCTCTTAGTCATTATCGTACTCATCAATCTTTCAAATCATTTACATCACTTAGCTATCTCTCTCTAAAATCTCATACTTACTGTCTAATATCAAGTACTATTTATATTCACTACTTATAATATAATATTAATAATTATAATTAATTATATACTAATTACTATTCACTACTTATGCACTCAGGCTTTACTATCAAACCAACAATAACAACAATTATTATGATTATGATATACACACATTATACTACTTACCCAGATACACCTCTATCGTTTCGAGCCACAGACTTCAACCAATTACTACGCATATGACGAACGTTCTTCTCATCATAAAACTTGTAAATACACATATCAAAATCCCAGAGGAGATCAGGAAACACTCTCACAACAACAGACCTATCCAAAATAGAGTAATATAGCTCCCCATAACACTACTAACCGTGGTACAATGACCGCATAACAAATAGGTTTGACGAACCTTCTTCTTCTCGTCAAAACTTGTACACACGGGCTTCAAATTATCAACAAAAGCAAGAAACCCTTGCACAACAATAGAACTGTTCAAACTAGTGCACGTACCACTCCAGAAGACAGAAAAACTGAGTAAAGGTCACCTCGAGCAAAACGTGCATAACGACATAAATTGGCCACCCACAGGAAATGAAATGTTAATAATTTGATTATACGTGAAATGGTTAACTTCTTAGACTTGAGAGCTGCATCGATTTCTGTGCCGAAGTGTTTCGGTAATGGAAATGGCTTGGGAGTGGAATGGTATCGTTCTTCACTATTATTTTCCTTTTCTTGTCTATATTTCCTGTTGATTCCTTAGCATCATCCTCATCTTCATCTAACATACAACCTCTAGCTCGTTTACCAACTTCACATAATCATCACCATCACTATTTTATTGACATACCCGAAGGACCAGTAGAGACATCACAAACAGCTATATCGTGATCATCACCAGAGTAACGAGTAGTTAGAGTAGTATCTCCAGAAGCTTGTGACCCAGCACAGCTAAGTGTCAAAGCTGCCGACAAAGTAGAGACATCTTCATCTTCAACTATTGACGTTTTAGGAGTGATGCATGGTGTAACTAGCTGTGGAGTTACAATCACTTTCAGTTTGTCTCTGTTACAAAGGACTGCTGTATCATCTAGTTTAATAAATTCGTTCCAATCTGTGTTAAACTTCTGAAAATATACGTTGATAGCAACATTCCCTTGGTAATTAAAAAGTTTGCGGAAACAGTCTTCCAGATATCTTAGCTCGCTTCCCTCGCACGTATCGCTATCACCAACTTTCTCGCGATGATATTTCTTTCTAGGTATGATAACCATTATCGTGCCTTAATTACGAGAGGCGGGCCAGTGTGCATTAATTAGAGTTATCGTGGTTATGGAAAAGACAGTTTGCTGGGTTTGCTACAAAATTGCTTCTCCTTCTCTAAAAGGAGTCCTAAGACACACGGCAGCCGCACATGCCCATGCTTCTTTATTTGTTGTAGAATTGAAAAATGCTCCAGAACTTACTACAACTTCTACTCGTTCAACGAAACACGTCTATAGAAAGCATCGTGAAATTTGGAAATGAATGTTACTGTGACGAATGAAGACGGTATGACTGCTGAATATGCTGCTGACGAGGACTCTGAAGTAGAGAGTACCACCGTTGATGAACTGCCATCATGTAGTTCACAATTGCAGTACATGAAGCATGCCATCTAAATTGGACAATACCAATCTATTTGCTTTCAGACACAAAGAAACGTCATCCTTTATTTTATCAACTGTGTACTGAAAAATTGAAGTAAAGTCATCCACTAGACCATCAAGTGCTGTTTGTGAAACTTTTCTTATCTCCTTGATCTTCAATAAAAGAGAGAAATTGGATAGCGTTTTTAAGGATCACAATCCTTTTCACAATCTGAATACCAAATTTCTACAAGAAAAGTTTTACAAAGAGCATTTTAATCTTTTGGTAAGTATAACGTCTCTTTTACTAGCATACAGTAAATTAATTTTATAGACACCTGTTGCAGTAAAACTAGGTCAGAAACTGGCTCTTACTCATCAAATACCTAGACCATATTTAAAGACTTCTGATGAAAACTTCTACTATGTGCCCTTTTTAAAATCACTGCAAATTTTTCTCAAAAGATCACTAGTTTTTGATGAGGTAAGTTACATGCAATTACATACTGTATATCATTAGTAATTTTTTTGGTAGGTTATAAGAGGACATTCCAGAAGTGACAGACTACTTGGTGATTACTGTGATGATTCTGATTTCTCACATCATCCATTATACTCTGTTGATCCAACATCATTGCAAATTCTCCTCTATTATGATGACGAAGTTTGTAATCTTTTGGGCACCAAAGTGAAACTTCATAAACTTGGTATTTCAGTGCGTGTGTTTCTAATACTACTTTATCAATTTAGGACTATTTTACTATCTACTTGGTAATCTCAGTCCTTATTTACACTCTCAATTAGAATCCACTCAACTTCTAGCAATTACCAAATCATCTTTTATATCCAAATATGGTATTTTAGAACCTTTATGGAAGAAATGAAAACACTAGAAGAAGTATGTATTTATTCTGTATGAATATTACTATACCCTTTTTAGAATGTTGTTGTTATTGAAAAAGATGGCCTAAGAAAAAATTTTAAAGGCACAATAACTTTGTCTTCTGGAGACAATCTCTTATTTCATTGTCTTGGGGGTTTCAAGGCACCTTCTGGTGCACTTTGTATTTGTAGACACTGTATGGCTACCTCCAATGACATACAAACAAAAGTTAGTATTACATTTATTTATTAAGATTTAATGTATATCATTTTGTAGTTTAGTGCCATTGATTTTCAGTTGAGAAATCGAGAAGTGCACTCCCATCATTGTTCTTTTCTTGATGACCCTATACATAAGCATGTTACTACAACATACAGTGTTTGCAGAAACTCAATCTTAAACACATCAAAATATTTTCATGTTGTTGAAGGTCTATAGTTACAACTCAATTTATAAGACAACATACCATTGGATTCACTGCTATGTAGAACCATTTGATAAAATTCCACTAAAAATGAAAAATTATTTAGTACTAAACCACTTATGTTAACAGATATAACTAACAGTATGTAGTCAACAGTTGAAATATGTCAACCTATGATAGTTTTATTCACCAAAGTAACAGAACTCCACTCTACTGGTATAGTTGCACTACAAAATGATGACATTGAGGTCAATCAAATAATCATAGTAACCATGGCAATAGCATCATCCCTTACTTGCATTTGACTTGACATATATAATAAATATGGTTCTCGTAATATCTATTAACAACACACAATGACACATAACAAAGAACTATACTAATAAACATACTCGTTTATAGTCATCTACAGCACTAGATTACAGCTATTTTCCACGTGTACTACCACGCCCACTAAAAGAAATGAACTCGCCTTTCTTTATGAGCCCCACCTCTCAAATCCAAACTTACCAGATTGATCTGTCCCCTCTAGTTGAGATTGTCAAGATCAGTGATATCTACATGAAATAAAAGTAAGTAAAGTTACTAACTGTTGTTGTCAAATATCCTAGTTTAGTCCCTTGTATTGGTACTATTACCTATAATATATAATTAAAGAGTAAGTCACATTATCAAACATATATGTATATCTATTTACATATCAAAATCAAGCATAACGTTTAGGATATTAATAGTTATTTTGTTATTAATACTGACTATATCTGACATAATAGGAATTAGTGTTCTCCTTATTTCCACAGGATATATTAGAATAGCCATGGGCTAGTGGTGGACTCCTTATTGAAGGGACAGTAAAGGCCAAATGTGAGATGTGGGGTGGATGGACATATGTAACTGGTAACTGTCCTGTCACTTGTATCATACATTGAGAAATACAACGTATAAAGTGAGTATAAACAATGCATCTTATACTCAATACCCTCCTATGGAGGTCTCATGACAATTATAGAATCTATAATTATAAATATTGGGTTAACAGGTAACCTGATAATTGCTTTCTCTCTCTCTCTCTCTCTCTCTTTCTCCCTCTCTCTCTCTCTCTCTCTCTCTTTCTCTCTCTTTTTCTTTCTCTCTATAATATTACTCAATGGTACATGTGTGACAATTGACAATATGTGTGGATACAAGGACCTTTCAGAACATTAAAAATGAAAATTACTATAACTTCAGAACAAAATATTTGTTTTGAACATACAAACATAATAATAGAACAAGTACTATAACTTTGCCCATTGAAAGTTGTAGGTGAGGGTTTTACAAACTTACATGAACATGACTTGTAAGGAAAAAATTAAATGAGTGTCAAGATGAAAAAAGACTAACTAATTGTACACTTTTACGTATTAGCAAACAGAACCATTTTATTAAAAATGAATTGTATATCCAGTTCATCTTCCTGTTGTGTGATCCTTAGCACCTAAAGTGAAAAAATCTAATTTTATTACGATGAATTTAAAATAAGTTATTGTTTTATTGCCAAGTGTGTGGTAGATCTAACCTGGCACCAAAGTGAGATAAATGGATTTTAATTTAGATGAGTTCTTTGTAAATTCATAGTAATAAAATTGAAGTCACGTTGGTGCAAGTAGGTTTTAAATTCAAGCATGCAGGACCACACATAGCTGTATGGTAAATCATGTACACTGAGGCATGTCATTGATGCTTATAAAAGTTAGCATCACATCATGATATACTGACAAACATTAGTATGATGTATGTTATCATGTGTAGATTTATAAATATAAAAACTTAATTATTACCCCTGTCTATCTCTCTGTCTTTCCCTCTCTCTCTCTCTCTCTCTCTCTCTCTCCCTCTCCAGAGATATAACTATACATGTCTCCAGAGATATAACTATAATCCTCTTATAGTAAATCAGTAGATATATCAAGTTTAGGATGTATTTCAGCTGGAATATACATTGGAAGGTAATTAAGCTAAACAATTGACTGTAAAAGAGTTTAACCAAGACTTTGTAGTGTTATTAATTTAGAACTTTTGTAGTAAACATGTTTAGTACATTTTAATATTGTTACTGATGTTAACTATGAAGACCACACATAATTGCTGGTTATAACAGCCTATATATATACAATACCATGCACTGTCATGAATTAAAATATTTTTGTAGTACTGCTTTATAATGAAATTTCTTTAGTACAGTTATTGTTTGTGGTGCTAAGTATCAAGACCATAAATAATAAATCTCTCTTATCTTTTGTCTTTTTGTTGTACTGTCAACATTACAATGTATATGAAAACCTAGGTGTATTCTATAACATGTCTACTTTATAGTTATCATAATAGTTGTGTTTTTTGTCACATTTGAACAGCTGTTTTTTACTCTGTTAATAACTAGATGTGTTAATTGTAATATAGCAACTATGAATATTATTATCTATGTTCTTATATAGAGAGGATGATGTCACATTATGTATTACTTGTTTACTTGAGTTTGTTATTTTCAATTGGAATACTTGGTTTCATTTCATTAGGAAGCAGCACTTTATATAAATTTTTTAATAGTCAAAGAGCCACAATATTTTCATTATAACAACTACAACAATTCAACAATCAGCTAATAATTAATACAATACAACATAATATCTCCAATAGGGTACATACTGCATACAGCTTTAGTAAACATTTTATAGGCATTGCATTTTTTATAAAACCTAGCATCACATCAGGATATACTGATAAACACAAGTATGATATGTTTGATCAAGCATAGATTTATAAATATAAAAACACCTAACTTAATTATTACCCCTCTCTCTCTCTGTCTCTCTCTGTCTCTGTCTCTCTCTCTCTCTCTCTCTCTCTCTCTCTCTCTCTCTCTCTCTCTCTCTCTCTCTCTCTCTCTCTCTCTCTCTCTCTTTCTTTCTCTCTATGATGTTTCTCAATGGTACATGTGTGACAATTGACAATATGTGTGGATACAAGGACCTTTCAGAACAGCAAAAAATGAAAATTACTATAACTTCAGAACAAAATATTACCTCTCTCTCTCTCTCTCTCTCTCTCTCTTTTTCTTTCTCTCTATGATGTTTCTCAATGGTACATGTGTGACAATTGACAATATGTGTGGATACAAGGACCTTTCAGAACATTAAAAATGAAAATTACTATAACTTCAGAACAAAATATTTGTTTTGAACATACAAACATAATAATAGAACAAGTACTATAACTTTGCCCATTGAAAGTTGTAGGTGAGGGTTTTATAAACTTACATGAACATGAATTGTAAGGAAAAAATTAAATGAGTGTCAAGATGAAAAAGGACTAATTGTACACTTTTACATATTAGCAAACAGAACCATTTTATTAAAAATGAATTGTATATCCAGTTCATCTTCCTGTTGTGTGATCCTTAGCACCTAAAGTGAAAAAATCTAATTTTATTACGATGAATTTAAAATAAGTTATTGTTTTATTGTCAAGTGTGTGGTAGTTTTAATTTAGATGAGTTCTTGTAAATTCATGGTAATAAAATTGAAGTCACGTTGGTGCAAGTCGGTTGCAGGACCACACACATAACTGTATGGTAAATCATGTACACTGAGGCATGTCATTGATTTTTATAAAAGTTAGCATCACATCATGATATACTGACAAACACTAGTATGATGTATGTTATCATATGTAGATTTATAAATATAAAACTTAATTATTACCCCTGTCTATCTCTCTGTCTCTTTTTTTTCTGTCTTTCCCTCTCTCTGTGTCTCTCTGTCTGTCTCTGTGTCTCTCTCTCTGTGTCGCTGTCTCTGTCTCTCTGTCTCTCTCTCTGTCTCTCTCTCTCTGTCTCTCTGTCTCTCTCTCTCTCTCTCTCTCTCTCTCTCTCTCTCTCTCTCTCTCTCTCTCTCTCTCTCTCTCTCTCTCTCTCTCTCTCTCTCTCTCTCTCTCTCTCTCTCTCTCTCTCTCTCTCTCTCTCTCTCTCTCTCTCTCTCTCTCTCTCTCTCTCTCTCTCTCTCTCTCTCTCTCTTTCTCTCTCTCTCTCTCTCTATGATGTTACTTAATAGTATAGGTCTCCAGAGATATAACTATGATCCTCTTATAGTAAATCAGTAGATATATCAAGTTTATGATGTATTTTAGCTGGAATGGTCATTAGAAGGTAAGTAAGCAAAATAATTGGCTGTAATAGTATTTAACCAAGACTTTGTAGAGTTATTAATTTTAAATGTTTGTAGTAAATATCTTTAGTCCATTTGTTTGATGTTATTGATGTTAACTATAAAGACCACATGTAATTGCTGGTTAAAACAGCCTATTCATGCACTGTCATGAATTAACATTTTTTTGTAGTACTGCTTTATAATGAAACTTCTTTAGTACAGTTATTGTTTGTGGTGTCAAGTATCAAGACCATAAGTAATAAATCTCTTATATCTTTTGTCTTTTTTGTTATACTGTCTTTATCTGTAATAGTAACAAGTAAACAAACATTTCTAATGTTCTTTACTTCTTAGATACCTAATATGATATTAATCAGGTCACTTATTAAACATATCAGTGCTACATTGTTGATATTGAGTCCTATTATTCAGTTGTACATGTAGGCTATACTGAAGTGGATTTCTTATCATACAGTGACAAAAGTTGATAGAAATTTAATGTAAACAAAACTTATTGATGACAAGCTCATCCTTATAATGGAAGGTGGATGTTTAATATCTGCTGCTAGGCAACAAAAGGCTAAGGATACACATTAGATTGTGGACTTTAGTCATGACCTTATTTCATAATTGTAAGAGTATTATTGACAGGTTTAGCTTTTAAAGTCTTGAATCAGCAAAGTCCATTGTAGTTAAATCACTTACATATAGAAGGAAGTGCTCTATAAATAAGGATCTCAAGATTACAATGTATATGAAAACCTAGGTGTATTCTATAACATGTCTACTTTATAGTTATCATAATAGTTGTGTATTTTGTCACATTTGAACAGCTGTTGTTTACTCTGTTAATAACTAGATGTGTTAATTGTAATATAGCAACTATGAATATTATTATCTATGTTCTTATATAGAGAGGATGAGGTCACATTATGTATTACTTGTTATTTTCACTTGGAATACTTGCTTTAATTTCACTAGAAAGCAGCACTTTATATAAATTAATTAATAGTCTAAGAATTACAATATTTTCATTATAACAACTACAATTATTCAATCATCAGTTAATAATAAATACAATACAACATAATTATATTTGTCCAACACTTTAGTTGTATGATAAAGGTTGTGAAGTATATTTGTTTGTTTAGGAACTTCTATCATATGATCAAACTTCTAGATGAGAGCAAATAGAGATTTAAGCAGAAAGGATAAATTGTTGACTCCAATATGGTACATACTGTATATAACTTTAGTATACATTTTATTGCTGTATTTATTACTGACCCTAGCAAACAATTACTTTATCTAGTTTAAAAAAAGACCAGTCATAATTAATAGTACACTCTCATGTACATGAAAATTTGCTGAATATGACTATTTGCTTGAGGTTGTTTTTTTAAGCTGATGTAAATATCATAACATCTATTAAATCAAAAACATGCAAGTTATTAATGGGAACTATATGACAGGTGTGACTATTGACAATATAATTTAACCACAATTTCTTGTTTATAACATTTCTTTAAGAATATTAAAGTTAATTCACTTGAAGGTTACTGTCAAATAATGAAGAACAAGCAAATAATCACATGATATGTTAGTATCTGTCTAATATGTGTGGATACAAGGACCTTCTAGAACAAGTAAAAAATGAAAATTACTATAACTTCAAACAAAATATTTTGAATGAATTAACAGACAAACAGAGTGATTGAGCAAGTACCTTTGCCCACTGAGAGTTAAAGGTGAGGATTTTACAAACTTACATGAACATAACTTGTAGGAAACAATTAAATGGGTATCAAGATGAAAAAGGACTAACTAATTGTACATATTTACATATTAGCAAACATAACCATCTTATTAAAAATCAATGGTATATCCCAGTGTATCTTCCTACTGTGTGGTCTTTATCACCCATAGTGAAAAAATCTAATTCTATTACTATGATTTTAAAATAACTCATTGTTCATTCGCCAAGTGTGTGGTAGCTCAAACCTGGCTCCAAAGTGAGACATTTTTTTTGTAAATTAGATGTGTTCTTTGTAAATTCATAGTAATAACATTGAAGTCACATTGGTGCAGGTGGGTTTTCAATTCAAACATGCAGGACCACACTCATAGCTGTATGATGTATCATGTACACTGAGACATGGCATTGATTTTTATAAAACTTAGCATCTCATCAAGATATACTGACAAGCACTAGTATGATGTTTGTGATTATGCATAGATTTATAAATATAAAAACAGCTAACATAATTATTACTTCTCTCTCTATCTCTCTGTCTCCCTCCCTGTCTCTGTCTCTCTCACTCACTCTCTCTCTCTCTCTTACTCTCTCTAGGATGTTACACAGTGGTACAGGTGTCCAGAGATATTACTATAAATCAGTAGATATATCAAGTGTAGGATGTGTTTTAGCTGGAATGTACATTGGAAGGTAAGTAAGCTAAATAATTGCCTGTAATAGAGTTTAATCAAGTCTTTCTGGTGTTATTAATTTAGAACATTTGTAGTACTGTTTAAATGGGAAATACATTTGCTTGTTGTGTGTCATGTTAAATATGGAGACCACAAATAATAAATCTCTCTTATTTTGTTCTCTTTGTTACACTAGTGTCTTAATTGTCTCTCTAATAATAGTAAAATATACATGAGAAGAATGCTCAAATAATGAAGCTGTGATCAGTAATAGTTAAGTAATAACATTTGTTTTCATTTTTCTGTGCTGAATGACAGTAAACACAATGTATGCATGTTATGAATATCCTATATTTATGTATCAAAGAACACTTCTTTTTGAATCTGTTCAGAAATTTATTTTGCGAAGTTATTAAATATATTTTAATTTATGTAATTTATTATTCTAATCATAAACTTTATTAAACAAAATTAAAGTCTGTCATATGTTGAAAGACATCAATCCTATTATAGTCTTGATATTATCTTAGGTAGCTGTAATACTATTAACAAGGTTTATAGTATGACATGTGCATTTGTGACACCTCTGTAGGGAGGATAACAACAGCCCATTTATAAATCTCATGAATATATTCACTTCTATTGTTATGTAAATGATGTGAGTATTTAAGTCACACTCGTTTACATTATACTATCATCTGAGGAATACTACAGCATACAGAATACTTTTGCAAGAACAAAGTTAAGAAAGATTCTGAATCAAACAGTGTCTGTGATCTAGTTAATGTAAGTAAATAAAGTGTTGTTTGTTATTGTTAACTGTGTTGTTACTTAGACAAAAATATAAATTATAATAATTATTATGTTATACTTATAAACATGTATGTGCAACATGCAGGTGGTTCTTATGTGGTCAGCCCCTCCTCCCAGTAGTAAATATGTGGATGATTTAGTCAGTATATACTTCTCGTTTAGAGCAATACATTGGTAGAGAATCAATGGCACATTCACGAGCCAAACGTTTTCAAAGTTTTCAATATAACCAAAAACATGTGTAACCATGATTAACTATTTTGTTCATGCTGCAGCTTTTTAGGTTATAATCCAAGATTGAGGTAGTATATGATTTTTACATTGATGGCTGCAGATCAGAGGTGCATAATTCTACACTAGCTTAGTAGAATGATTCAAGATTAGCATATTATGATCCCTAGCACATAAACGTTAAACGTCAAATGTTAATATATATATATATGGTCAAAGTGATCAAAGTGTACTGCGCTCCGCTAGTAACATCATCCAGCGGGAGCGTGTAATTAGCCTTTAAAAATATTCAAGGTGGGGTTAGGAAACTTTATATGCCGACTACTTTATGCGATCCGTATGGCAAGCTATAAGTAACAAATCTAATTGTTACTTTCTGGTTTTAAAATACGTACCTAAGGATCTGAGCTTACAGCATAACTCTTCCTATAATTTTCGTACAACGGGACAATAATTAGTCTCGTGTTGTCTGACGTTTCTGCATCAGGAAGTCTGTTAATAAATCTATATTATATTAAACAAGATGTGTTACTAACGGCTCACCATAATTTTGAGTGTCCCACTAAGCTGCAGTTGACAGGGCTATACTTAGTCTTGTGTCGCCTGACGTACATCAGAGGGAAGCGTATGACAGTATATAATAAAAAAAGTTTGTAATTTAACTTACAAATAACTGTGTTTAGGTAGCCGACACCGGCAAATCATTTTGTTGTAGATAGCCAATAAATTAACAAAAGAAAATGACAGAAACTGTTTCCTAAACTTTGAACGTACTTTAATGTAGGACTAACGACGTAAAATAATTAAAAATAAGAAAAGTAGAAATAAACAAGGAATGGCTGTATCAACAATGATTTTCTCCAATCACAGCAGGTCCTTCATTTCGCCAGCAAGAATCATTCTAATCTCTTTCAATATTGGGTATTTATGGCAATGAAATGTGTGGGTGTGTAGTGTTTAACCCTTTGTCTACTTTATTTTGAGATTTATAAACTTAGCGACGCATTCTCGCTCCACAAGACCATATTCATAATACATATATAATATAATTCATGGCATAATCAATAATGATAACACACATATGATAAATGATGATAGATTCATCTGTGATACAGAATTTGGAGTTTGTCTTTACAAGTGACAATAATGAAGGAGTGTCCACTCTGTCCTTACAGAGCATATGATCAATTGAGACTTTATTGATCTCTTAATGAGTTGGACATCTGAAAGCAAATTAATGGAGACATTGAATGACTGATTGGAGTAGGAAATAACTCAGGCAACATCTTAACCAGTCTATGGTTTGACTGTATGGCTTGTTACGTTTGAGAACAATCATAGCTGTTAGTTTGTACATAACCTTTGCTAAATGTCCTATAATGTCCTAAGCTACCTGAATATGTGAAAAGAAGTCGCACAAAACAACCACATTCTATCTCCTTACTTTCTGATCTTTGGTTCTTCTATTGTCCTGTTCATTTCTTCTGTAGCAGATTTCAAGGGATTTTGATGAATTTTCGTAAATGAAATTAATGAATATCCTTATATCAAAAAAATCCAAGTTGTCTAGAATTCTCCAAACATCTTTGAGCTTTTGCGTCCTATTGGGTCTCTTCTTGTCTGTTGTCTTTTAAGGCCAAGAATTAACCACTGAGTGTTTATAGCTAAGACTCAATTCAAACATTGTGACATACATCACATAGTAGATATGCTATGGTGTCCCTGACCTCTTTGTCCCAGATGGAAGGGAACACCTCCTCCCCAAAAATAAAGAAACTCAATGCATGATTGACTGTAATTGTTTTTTTGTTGATCTAATTTGTAGGAAGAAGAGCAGGTTTCATCCATATCACAAGCTGAGAGCATCTTTAAGGTTTCCTTGTGTAGAGCAAAGCAGTGTTCAGCAATTGGTAGAGAGGTAAGCCAATTGGACACTTCTTTCACTTTTTCTACTTTTCAACTTCCACGATATGTTTAAGTGAAGTATGGACTAAACATTGTTTATGCCTCTCTCCTTTATTTCAAGCTCCTTTCTTGGCATTAATTTCATCAAAGATTGCTTCATAAAGATAACATTTTGCTTGCAGTTTTAAAAAGTTGATGACATATATGGGAGTAGTAACTTTCTAAAATGGTTGTAATGATTATCTGAATTTGCAGATGGGTTCAAATGATCCCTTATTGTTTGGTGATGTCCGGCATAAAACTTTGATATATTTAAACCCCAAACAGTTCATGATGTCAACCTTTGTCCTTTGTGTACTTCAACCTGTGTGCTAGTCCGTAAATTGCTCAAGCACTAATCTCTAGTGCAGAGTAATGCTAGTCTATAATGACCTACTCTTCGCTGAAAAAGGAAGGTCAGGTTGACAGAAACGTCCTGTGCACTTGCGACTTCCTCCTTTTTACAAAACGTATAATTCACGTGAGTCGACGATGGCTTGTAATGTCCTTGAACGCTTGAAGTTGCTCAAAACTCTGCTTTTAGGACATCGATAGTCAGCAAGGCAGCGCTAGTTAATAAAAACGGTCTGTGCTTATATTTTTGAAAGATCACCACAATATCCAACTCATATTACAACAGCAATTTGCGTTTTCATTCTCCTAACACAGGCTGAGCTCTATGTATGTTCTACTTACATCCGCATTCCTGCTGTACGAGTCCTATACACGATTGTCCCCAGACCATTCCTCTCTTAGTGAAGGATCCCCAATGCCAAGCTAGAGTAATCTTGAATCTTGAAATAATTATTTGAAATAAACAGCTTCTGAATGGGAATGATTGACCCCCACCCATATTTATTAATTACAACGTAACATCACATGATAAGGATTACTATATTAGGAGTTCTCTATATAAGTTAATAAATAAATAGTATACTGTGTGTAGAGATATGTTACATCCTATGACAAATGATTTAGAGGAAATACATCCCTTTATATAACTGAGCACATCTTAACTAATCAGTTCTGCTCTTGTCTACAAACTACCATACTACACAGTGAAAAGTAGTTTATGTTCTTGAGACAAGAAAAGAATATCTACGCTAATCATAGCAATAAATGTTATTATCACTGTGATATGTTTGGTGTCTAAATTATATCAAAATTGACATGAAATATGGGGTTGGTATCACATGTTATCCTACACCAAATATAAGTAGAAACATAAGATATAATACTACTAGTGCATTATTCACCATATCTTTAGTTTTTTGATATATATATTATATAATATATTTGTTCTATAATAATATAACTGATATATGTACATTTATATCAAATGTTCTTTAGAGATCAAAACATTAGTACCAACACCCTCCTGGCAATGGCAGCTCAACTTTCAGAGAGAGAGCAAAAAAGAATTGTAAGTTTAATAATAAATATCACATTACACTATATAAGTTTGTATTAATATAAAATTGCATACTATTATTAGGTATGGTAGCCCTGAATATGTAAGAATAGGCACAGGAAAATGGCTGTAACATTTGATCTATTACACTACATTTTCAAATAACTGTTAAAGTTCCCTTATAGGTTTATTTTAGCAGGTATTTGCCATTATTGATTATGTTAATGGTAGTAAGTTCTTCAATAATTTTATAATGTATTACCAAAGTGGAGAACTAAGAACTAGCTAAACAGTCAATTTTTTTATCCTCTTGTTTTTACATACTAGTACAATGTTGTGTAGAGTTTTTATAATGGCTCTATTATAACAGGAAAGAGTACATGGGATCAGATTACACAGCTTCTTCATAACTCAAATTGTTCATAAAATGATATATAGTCTCATATGATATATATAGTTGTATATGTTTTACTACTTTTAAATGTAATGACTTGTTTTCATATTATTTAGGACTATGAGCTTCAGCAGTCAGATCAATTTGATTATTTAATAAAAGCAAAACAAATCTTTCAAAAAGGAGCAAATATCAAACAATATTTTAGGAATGTAAGAGTCTATTATTAATATATATTTAACCTATTGAAATTATTTGCATTTAATAACTTAACAGTTAATTCAAACTAATTATATAGATTCAATAAGTATTCATTTGTTTTTTCCACACCTAAACATTAATTTAAAATTAAACACTTACATAATTTGTTAATCATAACTTTATTTGTTAAAGTTACTAAATTAGTATCCACAATTAAAAACATACATGGTCTTTACATGTGGAATTTTTTATATTGTCATATAACTTAATTGAATGAAATCCATTATATTGTGTGATAGTAATGTCTTAATTACTGATACATGTCAATGTAAAGTAATGGCTTGTATTGTGTATACACTGATATGTAATTGCATTCTTTTACTTATCATATAGATAAATCTTAATGTAACACATCATACTTTGGCTTACATCAGTGATTATAACACAATCGTGCAACTCTTTAAAAATGCAAGTGTTACTTCTAATTATGTAAGTATATAGATATATTGAAGTTAATGTTTAGAATAATTCAAGTATTTGATTGTAATATTAATATTATGTACATTTATATACTTACATTAAAATATCTCCTATTTATTGCCCAAGTCCTTATACACATAACAATACATTTAATTGATAATTATTACGACATTTACTGATGTATTGTTGTGTTTCAATGTATTGTTTACTCAACATTTTCTTTTAATATTGGTTTCTATAGCTAGTAACTATCATTAAAGCATTAGCTTAAAGCATGTCATGTAGCACTAAGGTACAACAGCATTACTAATTGATTTGATAATATAATTTACTAGGAAATGTTAAGGGTTTGACTAAACCCTAATTTATTTGTTTACAAGTGTAAAAATGAAAGATAATTATGGCAGTAATACTATTAGTTTTGATATTATATTGGATTGAATTGTTGTTACCTTACTTTACACCTGATTAGAAGACTAATTAAATTGAGCCACATCAATACTAGGAGCTGTTTATATAACAAGCACAGTATTGAGTTTGATGGAGAAACTGTAGCTTTGTCATTTGATCATTATGTAGAATAGTAATTAAATTCAACACTTGTATATACTTTTGTATTTATTATAATGTATATTATCTGTATTTGCTTGTTGTGATTTCTTAGAATGAAATTATATTAGCAGCTGCCTCAGAGGGACGTGTAGATATAGTGGAAGAAGCTTTAAACAAGAATGCTAATATCAATACAAAAGACCCAGATGTAAGTTATATTTTTTATAGTAAATGACTCTTTTGTAGAAAGGACAGTTTATTAATTTCACAATTATAACTTTATTTATAACAGTATATTATTTTCATGAGAAGGCAAATATGCAAGACTTAGTGATTTAAAAAGTAAAATATATTGATTGTCATATAATACATAAAATGTAGAGAGCTATACTGTATATGTCATGACAATGTAATACAGGAATCCATATGATTACAAAAACATTAGGACATTGAAATAGCTGTATGTATATACCATGAATTTATAATCAAAGATACTCAAAGGCATGGTATAGTATAAGAATCTACAATGTAATGTACAGTTTTACTATCATTTTAAAATAATAGTAGTCATATTTTCATTTGAATTCTTTGCTGTTTTTTTAGAATCTGTATACAGCTTTACATTATGCTTCACGTCGTGGACACATCGAGACAGTTAAATTTCTCCTACAATCAAACGCAGATCCTAATATTTGTGACAAGGTCAGTGTGTATTGTGTATAGTTTGTATATACTTGACTTGTTGTGTCTACTACATATACATATATGTAGTACTACCTGTCTAGTAGGACAGGATATAGATAAATTGTCAATTTAACAAGTGCATTCTTTTCACTCCATGCAATTTTTAATGAAAGCTGAATGTGCGAAATAAAGGGTGCCTCTTTTAATTTCTCATGATATATAACCAATAGTTAATATGACCTGAAAAGCTTTAAGCTACCCAGTGATACCAAAATTATTCTTATTTGAACAATGCTAACATTAATAAAAATAGTTTGATGGTCACAACCACAATTTTCAATGACGAAACTTTTTTCCAACCTTATTTGCCTACATCTTTTGATTGTCTTATGAAATGTCTATCATCTTTTCTCTTATTATTAGTATATGATGATGTATGAAAAATATTTGATCCACTTTATCATATGTATGTATTATAATACTGTGATATTATACATCAACTGTTAAAATTTAAAGCAGAGTTCAATATTCATGACATGATCAGTAACTCAGTATATATCGTGTGTAGAGATTACTCCATTTTAATGTATAATTATTGGAGTTTTCAATGACTACTCATTAGTAATTAAAGGATTTACAAGTATTGCCAGTGTCAGCTATTAATAGGTGTAGCCTGTTAAAATAGTACATATCCTTGAAACATCTTTGTATTGACATAGTTGCCACAATGGTTAATGACATTGGGAAAAGTATCATCAGCATTTGCTATACATATAACTGTTACTAGCTATGTCAAAAACAAAACTCTAAACTCTTATATCTAGGAAGTACAACCAGAAGTGAGACACTTACATTTAGTTTTGAGACAAGGGTGTACTACACACTAGAAATACATGAAGTTTTCTGGGTGTTCCTAAGAGGTGTGGTTAAAAGATGGTGTGAACATACTACTAGTCATGTTTCAAATATAAAGTGTTATTCATCCCATATTTAGTAGCGAGTATTACAGTAAAATGTTATAGTAATACTTGTACTTATATAATAATGTAGTTCCAGTTCTTTCTTATCACTAAATATTTATTAATTCATATATCTTTGTATGTTTACCATATTAATTACATGGAATGGGATAACAGCTAATTTATTTTTTCCCCTTCCATATTATGTATAATGAGCTCCAGCCTATGTCTGTTATATTTAGCTGTAGTAAAGGCAGCTTTTTTTTTTATTATATGTCCTTAATCTAGTGAATTGTGTTATTGAATTTGAGACAACACCATTCCAATTTATGATATATATGACTGTAATATATATAAAAATACTGGAACTCCATACTTTTTTTTAATGGCTAAAGATTTAATATTTCAGTTATATCGAATTTGTGGATCAAAAATTTTAAATGTGTGTTTTTATGTGAGATTAATCACATTTAGAGAATTTTAACATTTCATTATATATAAAATTAATGTGTTCTTACATGAAAAAACTGATCAGTACTAAGATTGTTTTGGACCGTGCATGTAAGCATATGTTTCCATATTTGTCTACTTAAACAATTTTTATCTATTGGTATTATTAAGCAATTTATTTCATTTTGTAGTGGGGACATTGCCCACTTTTTCTAGCATGCTATTCAATGCAACATGATGTTATTAATCTCTTATGTTCCTTTGGAGCAAGAGATATAGACCAAGTTAGAAAGGTCAGTGATAAATATAACAATATATTTACTGTATATTATAGCATAGATATAGTGATCTTACATGTTATGATATATTATAAACACAACCTAATTATATGTGGGTACGCGTCACAGTTATAATATATTATTTTTTTACCAGGATATATTACTTTTGACTTCAACTGAAGAAGGTGATATAGAAAATTTAACTCTAGCACTTACATTAGGTGCTAATATCAATGTTCATCATCCTTATAGGGTTAGTACACTGATAAAGTAATAATAAATACAGTTGTTTGTTAGTGCTTACTTTTAAAGTATTATATTCTATAACAAAGGAGATCAGTCACAGGTATTTAAGAGATTTAGTCCCACCCACTCTTATAGATATTGTTTTGTTTAAAAGATAGTTTAATCTGTCTTTTCCTATTTCCATGAAACTTCTCCATCATTTTATTTTGTTGACACTATCATACAAATATTATACCGAACAAACACTACTTTGAACTAAACCTTTACTTTAATTAATATTCCTACCTGACTTTTTGACAAATATTCTACTAACCTTAGACAATTAATATAACCTTTCCCAAATTCAAGTTTAGCAAAATGCCATGATTTTATTTGTAAACAGTTGACATGTTGTAAGCTTGTGTTTTTGGTAAATAATATTCATAGTTTGTCATTTCACTCACAAGTAACATGAACATTTCTATTATTAATTCCTGCTAACTCGAACTTTATAATTTGTAAACCAATACTGTTGATATAATTTAATGTATCTAAGTATTCACAGACTACCACACTAGATATAAGTCAAATACAAACTTGAAGCTATATTGGCATTACAAACAATTCTTGTTATGAAATAGAGTAGTTATAATTCAAATATTATATTATTTATGTCTTTTCTTAGACCAGGTGTTACTAATACTTGCACTAATATAATACTGTAATGTCATATAACCAGTAATTTTGGTGAGAGTAATATTGGCAAATCAATACAAAGTAAAAAATTGGAGGATAAAATGTTTGGTTAATGAAACACAACTAGCCAAATTTGTCAATACTGTCTCTAACCAATATACCCACTATACAGTACTGTAGTCCAGCTCTTTCCTATCATTTTCACAAATTAATTAGTATATGAGTTATATAAATATGATGTACTAATAATAATATAAGTAGTTATGATCCTAATATAAAGTACTAGTCATCAAGGTGTTACTTGTTTTAATATAATACTGTAGTTCTAATGACTAAACATTTATATATTAATTAATATATCTATGGTGGTTGTAGTTTTTTCACTAGCAATCTTTATATGCTAGACAATTCACAGTATTTTGGACTGTGTCTTTATACAATGTCAGTATACATTTTGTACTTTGTTTTATATATATATATATATATATATATATATATATATATATATATATATATATATATATATATATATATATATATATATATATATATATATATATATATATATATATATATATATATATATATATATATATATATGTGAGTTTTAATTTTATAATTTTATTATAACTATTTCAAATCTCAAGTTTAAAGATTAGGGAAAATAATTACAATACCAGCACAACCCAAACTATCATAATACAATTTTAAAAATGTTTAATTTTATTATGTGGCTCTTTTTATCATAGGTATGTATTATAATATTCTTTAAATTGTTATGCTATCACAATCAACAATAAATACTTCTATCATCCTCTAGTTTCACCAACCACCTCTACTTCGAGCATTGGAGAGGATTGACCATGATATCGATATTGTACAACTATTGTTAAACTCTAATGCAGATCCCAATATTTTTGGCATGGTCAGTGTATATTATGATTATAAGAGATTACTACTACATATTACTAGATTTGAATCAAGTATTTAATGGATATAGAATGTAATCTATGTAGCTATTAGAAGTTTCTATATCAACTTGTTGTTTACATCTTTTGTTATAAATGGATTAAATATCATAGGTATTATCATCTATCAGTAGATGTGGCTTGCAATAATTAATTGTAGACATGCTTGAAAGAATCTTGGTAGTATGTCATGTCATTTGTGTCAACATGTTCTGATGTGAGAGTTGTATTGTCAACATCACACTATACTTTTATACTATTACTATAAGACCACACAAACCAATTTTATTTTTAAAGAAAGCTAGGGGATGTATTATACACTAGAGGTATAAACCAAGTACAAACCTATTATTATTAAGTTATCTGATTGTAGTTTAATAATGTGACTAATGAAAGGCTTGGGTTAAACCATCTCAAGTTTTGAAGAGTAGGGAAAATAATTACAATACTAACACAACACAATGTATCATATTACAATTTTAATGCTGTTTAACTTGATTATATGTTTTTTTTTCATAGATATGTATTATAACATTCTTTAAAATTTTTATGCTATCACAATCAACAATAATTACTTGTATCCATCCTCTAGAGTCAGAGACCACCTCTACATCTAGCTGTTATAAAAAAATCCTATTATATTGTAGAGCTACTGTTAAACTCTAATGCAGATCCCAATATTTGTAACAAGGTCAGTGTATATTGTGAGTATAAGAGATTATTACTTGTTACCAGATTTAATCAAGTATTTAATGGATATATAATGTTATGCATGTAGCTATTAGAAGTCTCTATATCAACTTGTTGTTTCAATCTTTTGTTATAAAGGATTAAATATCATAGGCATTATCAAATATCAGTAGGTGTGGCTTGGTATAACTGTGGACATCCTTGGAAGAATCCCTGTATTCACACTCGTATATCATGTCATTTATGTTAGCATGTTCTGATGCGAGTGTTATTGTCATGTAAAGGAATGATTAATAGTAATTAAGTAATACCTTTAACCATTAATACTAAATAACAAAGGTAAAAATATATCTCTATAAGTATAACCTAGCATAACCAAAATTTAAAGCTATAAAAGGAATAAGTAAATAACTAAACAACATAACATTTTAGAACTATACTTTTATACTATTACTATAAGACCCCAAAACAGCTAATTTTAATTTTAAAGACAGCTAAGGGGTGCACCATAACATAGAGGTGTAAACAAAGTACAAACCTATTATTATTAAGTTATCCAATGTTAGTTAGAGTTGGGGTTAAAATGACATGACTAATGAAAGGCTCAGGTTGAGGCATTTTAGCTGGAGAGCTTACATATGTAGCTTTTTCAACTCTTAACAACAAAACTTTCCATCATTTTATCATAACTAATTCAAATCTCTAATATTCTATGATAGAGAAATAAATACAACACCAATACAGTCAAAATTATCTTATGACAATTTTTATTACATTTATCTTGTTTTAAATTTAATATGTGGTCCATTTAATCATTGGTACATATAATATTTTTATTTCAATCCAATTCTATTTTGATGAGTGAAAATCATTTGCATACTTTTAGTTTCAGCAAACACCTCTACATCTAGCTTCAGAAAAGGGTTACAGTGATGATGCACAGCTACTGTTAAACTTTAATGCAGATCCCAATATTTGTGACAAGGTCAGTGTATAATGTGTATAGCGATTACTATGTGTTACTATATTTAAATCAGTATTTAATTAGACACATGGTAGCAGTGTCTATGTAGGGATGGCATGGTTCATTCAACACTATTGGCAGGAAACAATGAATAGATCACTCAAAACTGATCAAAACCTTTTGATTCATGCAGTACTCCTTTGTATGATAATCCCATTGCTATGACTCAGCTATAGGTTTAGACAAGATTTGTAAACATCACACATCATAGACACAATTGGTCAATGCTAATTCTTTTGATCTTTCTGCTTTTGCCTTTGCCTCTGTTACTTTATAATATACAAAAATAGTGGTCTCAGCAGTTTACTATCAAGAGCTACTCTCAAGAAGACACTTTTTGGAATAAGTAACATGTAATGAGAAGAAATGAATGAGAACAGAGGATTCTATTTTATTGTATTATACCTGAGCTGAAGCATAATCTACTTCTAGCAAGTATTATAGGCTATTTCCTGCTTTGATGTTTGCTTAATGGAAGGTCCAGGATCATTATTGTATAACTGGGAAGCCAGTGACAATATATAAAAACTTTTATGTGTGAATCTTATTACCTTGCAGCATGATGTAGCTTTCTTGATTGATTTATTAAAACACTTCCACATAATTTTTTTAAAAATGAAGCCAAGAAATAAATATAACTATTCTTTAACATATGACATTAATATAAGGATAGGTAATATCAATCCAATGCAATGACAGCCATTAGTGAGCCACTATAATTTCATTTTGAGACTGAGGTAGCAGCATACACTAGCCAAGTATATCCAGTACAAACATGGATGTTATGTAATTGGTGTTATTAAAAGGTATTGATAAGAAATAGTGTATACTTACTGATAGGTATAGTTCATTATGAAAATGTTGCTCTCATTTCAAACCAAGTGTTATAATTGTTATCCTAATACTTGTATTTATACAATAATATAGTCCTAGTTCCTTTTTATAGCTAAGAACAAATTAATTGATATATCTGTGATAATTAGAGTGATTATTGTTACACTTAGACACTTTATATGCTAGGCAATTATAACATTCTTTTGGACTGTGTTGTTATGCAATGTAAATGTTCATTTTTGTACCTTATTTTATAGATATACATGAATATCAAAAGCAGTGAATAAAATTTAACTTCATGTAATGCTATCAATTTACTTATCAACTAATAAATCTAGTTTCCTTTTCCTGCCAACACTTTAACCATAGCATGATTACACAAGGAACAAATGTTAAACAGTAATAGCTAGAGAGACAAAACCTTACACATGTAGCAAGTTATATGAGGTTAAAATCGTTCATAATTATTGTAGGTGTGTTTCAATGAAATATGTGTGGGTGTGTGTTATAATACTGTGTGTTTGTGTGTCTGTCTATATCGAAACTACAGGCAATATAGTAGATTTTAGTTTTCTCTACTACATGTACATATATGTAGTACTACTTGTCTAATAGGACAGCACATAGAACAATACCAATGTTATAAGGATGATCAAGTTAAGACTTTTCACACCATGCAACTTTACAACAATATCTGCGGGTGTGACTAATATAATTTTCATTTGTTGTGTTACATCTTTTAATATGATATGGCACTGTGTAATTATTAACATGACAGGTTTAACTAAGCTCTACAATGATACCAAAAATTAATCTTCTTTGACAAAGAGAAGTAAAAATTGAAAAAATTGTTCAATATGTTACAACCTAGTTCTTTATCATCAAACAGCTTTCCCAAACTTGTTTGCATATAGGTTTGGATTGGCTTACCAAATATTTACCATCTTTTATCTTATTATTACTACATCTATTGAGTTAAAATATGATACTGTAAATACTGCTCCTTGTTTGCTTACCAAATTCATTATTGTATTAATTAGCAAGGTAATTCAATTTATGTTCTCCTTTTGCATGTTATTATATATATGAGTTCAAGCCTATGTGTTATGTTCAGTTGTAGTGAGCCACGTATTAGTACTTTATCCTTAGTTTAATAAAATTATATATATAAATGTATTATACATTAATGTGTCCTTGCATAAAATAAATATTATCAGTCTTGATTGTTTTGGACCATGTGTGTACATAAATTTCTATCTGTCCATTTAAACAATTTTATCTATTGTTTGTGGTGATCCATCTAGCACAACTACCAGTATTTTACTGAATTGAGTATCTTAATCTCAACAACAAAAAGTTGATAAGACAAAAATATAATATATCTACAGACATGTCATAATGACATCACAAAATATTACAAATAATTACAATGTATACATAAGACAACATAATAGAATCTTAATATACTACACTCCTCCCAACTTAATTCAACATACCGGCCAACTCTAACATATGGACCATACCGATTTGAAGATCTACAATCATGTCTCAGATAATATCTTGGTTCCTGTTCTGACCAGGAGGGTCAGGTGGAGTAGTGACTTCTTCAGGAGGTGTTCTTCAGGAAGTAGTATCACCTAAAGGAATATCCAGGTCTGAAGGCTCTGATTCTGTAGACTGTGGAGTTTCTGCTTGACTGTTCACCTTCAGCTCACACAAGAGATCAATATGTTTTTTCCATAATAAATGATCATTCGTTTTGACTAAGTATGTTAGAGGTCCTAGTCTTTCAATAATAACAGCAGCTACCCAATTGGGATCAGGATGCATATTGCGAACCATGACTGACTGTCCTACAAAGAATTCTCATTCCTGAGCTCATCGATCATGCTGAACCTTCTGCTGAGTTGTTTGCTAACACTTTAGAGGAATAGTCTGGATGGATTACATTCAGTCTAGTTCCAAGGTGATGATGCAGAAACAGTGTAGAAGGAGATACACCAGTGGTAGCATGTGGAGTACTACAGTAGTTTAACAGAAAATTTGAGAGACAATGTTGAAGAGATTGTTAACAGTTGATTTGAGTGCCATCTTGAGAGACTGAACAAACTGTTCTGCCAGTTTGTTTGAAGCTGGATGATAGGGAGCACGTTGAATGTGTTTATTCCCATTAGATTTCAGAAAGTGGAAGAAATGTTCCATAACAAATTGTGGACCATTGTCCGTAACAACTTTCACCGATAGTCCAAATCTAGCAAAATGACATGCAGAATTTCAATGGTTTTAGTGGTTGTAGTTTCTTTCATAACAAACACTTCTGGCCACTCATCCAAGATCAGTTGATTGTAAGCATGAGACAAATCAAGAATGGTGAACTTCTTGCCACTAGCAAGAATAGCGAAGATATTCTCTGGTCGAGGTAGTGGGTATTTATCCACATCTAGCACTGGATTAACAGTGACTTTATAGTCTCCACACAGTTTGATACTACCATCCCTTTTAGGAACAGTCACAATCAGTGCTGCCCAGTCACTATGAGTAACCTTTTCCAAGACACCATCTGCTTCTAATCAGTCAAGTGCTTCCTCTACATGACTCTTCAAAGTGAGGGGAACAGGTCGAGCCCTATGGAACCAAGGTTTGGCATCTTTGACAACAAACAATGACACTTTAAAGGGATAAATAGTTCCTAACCCTTCTGTGAAGACACCCGGGCAATTCTCTAGAACAGCCTGTACTGCCATAGCTGAAACTCCTTGTGATACCACAGCAATTGATGGCTAGTCTAAACGAATGACCTGTAGCAATCCTCTGCCCATGAGGCAGGGACCATCACCAGAAACAACTACCAGTTCCAGGTCAAATGGCCCTTCTGACAGATAACACACTTTAACTACCAGTGTTCCCAATATCTGCATGTGTTCTCCCGTATACGTTTTCAGCAGCAATGAAGAAGGCTTAAGCTTAACTCCTAAAAACAACTGTTGAAAAGTTTTCTCTGATATGATAGATACAGCTGTCCCAGTGACTACATCCAAGATCAGCTTCCTGCCTGAAATCTCCAGGTCTACTTAAATAGGTTTAACAGATAGCTTGCCTATGGTAAGTGCATGCATTGCTAACTCACCATCAGTGTTAGCAACACTTAAATCTTCAGTCACCACATTAGTTTTCCTGCTCTTCTTTTTTCTTCTAAAATCGAGAGTTTTGTTAGTTGAACCTCTTTTACAGACAGGTGAGATGTGACCAATTTTACCTCAAAGATGACACTTGGCTTGCCAGCACTTGCATGTCTGTCTGTCGTGGTCATGGCGTCCACATCTATGACAACTATATCCGCCCAACGGGCCAGACCCTAATGAATTTTAGCTTGATGAGACAGCGGTGGTTCCTCCAACATTGAGAACTTTGCCGGAAGCACCTGCAATGCTGCTTGCATTTTTGAATCCCTTTGTCTCTGACGCAGTTGGTTCAATACTCCTAACAAGTTCCAAAGCTCGAGCGATATTGAGATCAGGCTCGGTTAACATTTTTTTCTGCATACCCTCAGCTGTCAATTCATACACAAAGCAGTCACAAAGGGCTTGATCTCGAGAAAATCTCCGAATTCACAAGTGATAGCTAGACGTCTTAAGTCTGCTAGAAAATCATGTACTGACTCACCAGCTGCTTGGTTGCGTTGATAGAAACGGAATCGCTCCACGATCAGTAGAGGTTTAGGTCGGAAGTGAGCAAGCAACACAGCCTTGAGATCCTCATAAGACTTTTCCCGTGGCAAGGTAGGTGCTGTGAGACTCTTGATCAGGGTGTAGTTCTGCTCCCTACAACCGTTGAGAACACTAAGACTTGCTTCTCGGGTCCTATGTCGTTAGCGGTGAAGAAGAGATCCACCCGCTCAAAGTAAGCCATGACGCTATCTGACTCTGGGTCAAATATCTCCAACTGCCCGAACACTACAGGTTTGTAGCCGTGCTGAGGTTCAGCCATCTTAGTATCCCACGCTCGTTGCCACTTGTAGGAATCCGACTAGCACGACTACTTCTAGTATTTTACTGAATTGAGTATCTTAATCTCAACAACAAATAGTCAACAAAACAAAAAAATATATATATCTACAAATATGTCATAATGACATCACAAATTATTACTAATAATTACAATGCATACATAACACTACATAATGGAGCCTCAGATACTACATTGTTATTATTAAACAATTATTTCTTTTATTTTATAGTGGGGACATAGTCCACTCCATATAGCATACTGGTATGGTCACCATAACATTGTTACGATCTTATGTTCTTTTGGAGCAAGAGATATGGAGCAAGTTAGAAATGTAAGTGATAAATGTAATAATATATTTACTGTATATGATAACATGGACATGTATTATAAATATGATCTAATTAATTTTGGTACAAGTCACAGTTATAATAAAATCATTTTTTTCAACAGGATGTATTACTTTTGACTTCAGCTGAAAATGGTGATATTGAAAATGTTACTCTAGCGCTTACATCAGGTGCTAATGTCAATGTTCATCATTATGAGAAGGTTAGTATACTGAGTAAATACTGTTTTGTATTAGTGTTTACTTTTAGAAGTATTATATTCTATAACAAAGGACATCAACATAGGCATTCAAGAGATTTAGCCCTACCAAGTCTTGTAGGCATTGCCTCATCTAAAAGGCAGTTTAATCTAATTTTTACCTATTACCACACCCATAATTAAATATTGGAGGATATAATTTGAATGAAAGAAATACAATTGCCAAATTACCAATATTTTCTCTCTCCAAAATTGCCTAACATATTGTACTGTAGTCCCAGTTATTTTCTATAACTTTTACAAATTAATTACTATATCTATGATATACTTTGTCAACGTTAAGAATGACTATGGTTTAATGGGATTTGATATAGAACAATATCATTAGCCTAACATGGTCATGATATTATAATCATTTCCAAGTCATACTAAAAATTTTCATGATTCTTTGCATTTGTCTCCACTCAATTTATCCTAATTTCATTATCTGCTAAAGCTAGAGAACACATGCATGAGCAATCATTATTGACGAGCAAATGTTTCATTAATATGAGATTTCTTGTTTACAACTTTCCTAAAATTGCTAACAATCTTGTTTTTTCATAATATTTGATAATATCATAATGATACAAACCATTACTCTCTACCTTATTATCCAGAATTATATCATAGAGTTAGTGGTCATTGTCAACATGAACAGAGTATAATTGCATTTATTATTCTTTCTTGTTAGTTTACATGCTAGATAGTTGTGAGATTGTTTTATAATGTGTTTGTATGCAATGCCAGTGTCAATTTTCTCACCAATTTCTTCATTATTCTCAGAAATGTAGCTTCTCCAGCCTATAACAGTAAGACGTCTCTATATTCTATCATAACTACTTAAAATATCAAGTTTTAAATAATAGAGAAACAACTACAATATTAGCACAACCAAAAGTATCTTGAAAGAATCTTTAAAATTTAAATCTTGCTCAATATTATTATGTTGTTTATTTTATGTATGCATAAAAATATTTTTAAACTTTCAATGCTATTATAATCAACAATAAATATTTGTGTACTTCCTCTAGTCTAAGAGAACACCTCTACATCTAGCCATGAAAGAAGGTCACTGTGATATTGTACAGATACTGTTAAAATCCAGTGCAGATCCGAATATTTTTGACAGGGTCAGTATATATTGTGTGTAGAGATTACTACATGTTACTAGATTCAAAACATTATTTGATATATACATAATGTTATAAAATTAACATGCTATTAGAATAGTTATGTTGACTTGTTGTTCAATCGTTTGTTAGCAAAGGACAAACAAACAATAGTCATTGAGAGCTATCAGTAGATGTGCTCTGTTATAATAGTACATATCCTTAAAAGCATATTTGTATTCATAGAGGTACAACTAGTATCTTACATTATATGTGTCAATGTTCCAATGATTGTGGAAATGGTATCATCATCATTATACAATAGGTTTGAGAGTTATGCTAAAACTTTACATGATTCTTTTCATTTGTCTGAAGAGTTAGCATTGTATATGGGTGGACATTATTCATGTGTGTCCTTTCTCTATTTACTATGTAGTGTTTAATTAGCTATTTTATATATAGATGAACAGACAATGATGTCATAAACTCAGAGAAGTTTTGTACTTAAAATAAAGAGAGCATAGCCTCATACTCATGTATTTAACAAAGATAATGAACACCTGGTAGCTATTATTTGAATATAAACTTAATTTATAAGATTTGTTGTAAAATAGTATACTCTCGAAGTCCTCCGTGTTTACAGTAGAACTCCATTGACACAGAATTAATAATGAATGATTGCTTTTTTCTATTACAATATGATGTGTTGTTATTCTATGTACTTCATCAAGACTTAATCAGCTTTATATTGACTAGTTATTCAATCTTTCGTTAGCAAAGGATGAGCATACATAGTCAATGTCAACTATCAGTAGATGTGGTCTGTTCTAATACTATATACATATCCTTGAAAACAATTTTGTATTCACTGAGGTACAACTAGTATCTTATGCTATATGTGTCAATGTTGTGATGATTGTGGAAGTGGTATCAACATGAACAGAGTACGATTGTAGTTATTGTTTTCTCTCTTGCATGGTTTACATGCTAAATAGTTATAAGATTGTTTTAGGCTTTGTTTGTATGCAATGTCAATGTCCAATTTCACACAATGCATCATTATTCTCACAAATGTAGCTTCACCAGCCTATAACAGTAAGACTTCTCTATCATTCTATCATAACTACTTAAATGTCTTGTTTTTAATAAATAAGATAAACAATTACAATGGTAACACAACCAAAAGTATTTTAAGAGAATCTTTAAAATTTAATTTCTCGCTTAATATTTTTATGTTGTTTACTTTATATATGCATAAAAATATTCTTAAAATGTCAATGCTATTATAATCAACAATAAATATTAGTGTACTTCCTATAGAATCAGCAAACACCTCTACATCTAGCCTCAGAAGAAGGTCACTATGATATTGTACAGATACTTTTAAAGTCCAATGCAGATCCACATATTTGTGGCCTGGTCAGTGTATATTGTGTTTGGAGATTACTACATGTTACTAGATATAAATCATTATTTGATATATACATATAATGTTATTAACATGAATATTAGAATTGTTTATGTCAACTTGTTATTCAATCTTTCATTAGCAAGGAACAATCAAACATAGTCAGTGTCAGCTATCAGTAGATGTTGTCTTAGTACATATCCTTGAAAGTATTTTTGTATTAATAGAGGTGCAACTAGTATCATATGCTATATATGTCAATGTTCTGATGATTGTGGAAGTGGTATCATTATCATTAGTTTTGTGAGTCATACCGAAACTTTTCATTAATCTTCATTGTCTTCACTCTATTTATCCTAATTTTACTATTGAAGATGTTTTTAAGTTTATGAACTTTTTGCTGGAGAATGCTTGCATGAGCATTTGTTAATAACAATTAAATGTTTCATTAATATGGAATTTCTGGTTTAGAATTTTCCTAAAATTGCTAGTAATCTTGTTTTTTCATTAAATTTGTAAACTTGGATGGACTATTGAATGCTAGAAAACATTTCTCAGAGTTATATGACGGAGTAAGTGGTCATTGTCAACATGAACAGAGTATAATGGAAGTTATTGTTTTCTCTCTTGTATGGTTTACATGCTAGATAAGTATAAGATTGTTTTAGACTGTGTTTCTATGTAATGTCAATGTCCATTTTCTCACCAATGCTTTATTATACTGAGCATCATAATTCAATGTGTTAAGCAATTTTAACTGAAGAGCTTACAAATGTAGCTTCTCCAGCCTATAACTGTAAGACTTCTCTATCTATTTATCATAACTACTTAAAATCTCGAGTTTTAAATAATACGGAAAACTATTACAATACCAACATAACTAAAAGTATCTTAGGAGAATTATAACATTTAAATCCTGCTTTATTTTTTATGTGTTCATTTTATGTATGCATAAAAATATTTAAAACTTTCAATGTTGTTGTAATCAAATAAATACTTGTGTACTTCCTCTAGTATGAACAAACATCTCTACATCTAGCCTCGGAAAAAGGTCACAGTGATATTGTACAAATAATGTTAAAATCCAATCTAGATCCAAATTTTTCTGATACGGTCAGTGAATATTGTGTGTAGAGATTACTATATGTTACTAGATTTAAAACATTATTTGATATATACATAATGTTATTAACATGCTATTACAATTATTATGTTGACTTGTTGTCAATCTTTCGTTAGCAAAGGACAAACAATAGGAAGTATCAGAGATCAGTAAAAGTTGTCTGTTATAATAGTACATATCCTTGAAAGCATTTTTGTATTCATAGAGGTACACTTAGTATCTTATGCTATATGTCTCAATGTTCTGATAATTGTGGAAGTGGTATCATTATTATTGTACAATAGTTTTGCGAATCATACTAATTTTTTTTGATTCTTAAAATTTCAATGCTATGATAATCAACAATAAATACTTATGTACTCCTTTCTGATCAGACAAAAACCTCTACGTCTAACCACAGTAGAAGTTTATAATCAACATAAATACTTCTGTACTTCTTCTAGCATGGGAGAACACCTCTACATCTAGCCTCAAAAAATGGTCACTGTGTTATTGTACAGATACTGTTAAAATCCAATGCAGATCCAAATTTTTTTGACATGGTCAGTATATATTGTGTGTAAAGATTACTGCATGTTACTAGACTTAAAACATTATTTGATATATACATAATGTTATTAACATGGCTATTAGATAATAGTACATATCCTTGAAAGCATTTTTCTGTTCATAGTGGTACAACTAGTATCTTCAACAATAAATACTTATGTACTTCCTTTCTGATCAGACAACATCTCTAGAAGAAGGTTATAATCAACATAAATACTTGTGCACTTCCTCTAGAGTACGACAACACCTCTACATCAAGCCTCAGATAAAGGTCACTGTGATATTGTACAGATACTGTTAAATTCCAATGCAGATCCAAATTGTTGGAGCTCGGTCAGTGTATATTGTGTGTAGAGATTACTACATGTTACTAGGTTTAAATTATTATTTGATATATATATATATATATAATATTATTAACATCGCTATTAGAATTGTTTATGTCAACTTATTGTTCAATCTTTCATTAGCAAAGGATGATCAAACATAGTAAGTGTCAGCTATAAGTAGATGTGGTCTGTTATAATACTACACATCCTTGAAAGCATATTTGTATTTATAGAGTTACAACTAGTATCTTATGTGTCAACGTTGCTATGATTGTGAAAGAGGTATCATCATCATTATACAATAGTTTCGTGAGTATACTGACACTTTTCATGGTTCTTTGCATTTGTCTCCTCTCAATTTATCCTACTTTTACTATTGAAGGTGTTTTCAACAGTTAATGAACTTTTCTGCTGGAGAGTGGTTGCATGAGTATCCGTTAATATAATGAGAACCAAATTTTTCATGAATATGGGATTTTAAGTTTATAACTTTCCTAACATTGTTAGTAACCTTTTTTTCATAAAATTTGTGGACTTGCATGGACTATTGAATGATCTAAACCCTTTCTCTTTAGCCCACGTTGACAGAGTTATATTATGAAGTTATTGGTCATTCTCAACATGAAAAAGTATAATTGAAGTGATTGTTTTTCTCTTGCATGGTTTACATGCTAGGCAGTTATAAGATTGTTTTAGACTGAGTTTGTATGCAATGTCAATCCCCATTTTCTTACCAATGCTTCATTATACTGAGCATGACTATTCAAGAAGAAGTGTTAAGCAATTTAATCTGAAGAGCTTACAAATGTAACTTTTCCAGTATGTAACAGTAAGACTTCTCTATCATTCCATTATACCTGCTTGAAGTCTTAAATTTTAAATAATAGGGAAAACAATTACAATACCAACACAACCAAAAGTATCTTAGGAGAATTTTAAAATATAAATCTTGCTTAATTTTTTTTGGGTGGTTCATGTATGTATGTATGAAATATTCATAAAATTTTAATCTTGTTATAATCAACAATAAATACTTATGTACTTTCTTTAGTTTTGGGAAACACCTCTACATCATGCCTCAAATAAAGGTCACTGTGATATCGTAAAAATACTGTTAAAGTACAATGCAGATCCAAATAGTTGTGACATGGTCAGTATATATTGTGTGTAGAGGTTACTACTACTTGTTACTAAATTTAAATCATTATTATATATATATATATATATAATATATGTATGAATGTTATTAACATGGCTACTAGAATTGTTTATGTCGTCTTGTAGTTCAATCTTTCGCTACCAAAAGAATAAATACACGTAGTCAGTGACAGCAATTAATAGATGTGGTTTGTATTAATAGTACATATCCTTGAAAGTATTTTGTATTCATAGAGGTATAACTAGTATCTTATGTAATTTGTATCAATATTCTAATGATTGTGTAAGTGGTATCATCATCATTATACAATAGTTTTGTGAGTCATACTATAAGTTTTCATGATTTTTGCATTTGTTTGATAAGTTAGCATTGTATGTAAGTGGACCTTATTCATGTGTGTCCTTCTCTATTTATTGTGTACTCTTTAAGTACCCATTATATACTAATGAACAGACAATGATGTGATAAACTCAGTAATGGTTTGTACTTAAAATTAAGAGAGCATAGCCTCATACCAATGGATTTAACAAAGATAAGGATCACCTGGTAATTTTGTTTGAAAATAATGTTAATTTACAAGATATTTGGAAAATAATATGGTCTTGAAGTCCTCCATCTAATGTTTACAACAGAATTCCATTGGTCACAGAGTTAAAAATGAAATGTCCCATTTTAATATGGTATATTGTCTTTCTATCTACCTCATCATGACTTAATCAGCCTAACAGATTGTGACTATTTTGACTTTAATTATAATAACATCATTGAAAGCACCCAGCCCATGTCACCTTCATTAACTCAAACAATAATTGGCACAAACAGTAGTCACAAGGCATTTTTTTTCTTTGCTAAGCTAGTTATTAACAATGGTATTGCCTATCACTAGTATAAGGAATTGAGGGTGTGGATATAAAAAATTTCTATATCAATTTGTCATTTAAATCTTGTCTTAATAAAGGATTAACAAGCATAGCCAGTTGCAGCTGTCAGCACGTGTGGCCTGTTATAATAGTATAATATATTACTTACTAATATCAGTTTACTAAGTTATCAATTGATAGACATTACTGAACAGCATTGACATAGCAACAGTTGTTGTAACAGTAACTGTTACTATGATAAAATATTATTAATACTTTAAAGTATATCAATTATAAACAGATGACATACGTTTATTTGTATATTTAAGTGTAAAGACAGAATTATTAATATTATTAGTGGTTATCACTAACAATATCACAATCTGAGATGTAACACATATTGCCTGTAGTAGATGAGAATATCATATCCTTTACACTATCAACACTTCTATTACTAGTAATAGTCATGATAACTTGCTCTTTAACACCTTGAAAATCTTGTGGCACTTGAACACTGCAAGGAATGATTGGTAAACCTTCATTTCAACCTGTATATAAACCATGTTATAAATAGTGTACTTTAGTAATAAGAACTGAGAATTGTTTTCAAACTGTTGTATATCATTTCTGTACTAATCTAACATATTCCAGTACACAATGAATATAATTAATAAGCACTTAATAAATGTTCTAATCCCCACCTCATGTAGACAATGTGACAATGTAAAAATTATATAATGAAGTTTTCAGAAAAACATAAACAGGTCAAGTCAGCAATAATATATCAGAACAGAGACACTAAGCTTGGATACTAGTATAAAAGAGTCAATGATGTTTACAACATGTGTATTTTTACTATTTTACTTGTTTAATGTTGAATTGAGTCTTTTGAAGTCCTAGCTTGAGTCAACATAAATATCATAATATGACATCATGGGATGAGGCATAGTTATTGAGGGAGTTGTTAGTGACTTGTAAGTATATTAGTTTATATTAAGTGTGCTATATATGTGGTGTAGTTACAATCATTGGTCAGATTTTACATGGTAATATAATATCTATATCTAGTGTGATTTTTGTAATTAAATAAATTTTCCTTTTCTGTTACTTAGAATAGACGAACACCAGCACATTATGCAGCAAAGAATGGTCATGTTGATATCTTAAAGTTATTAATTGAAGTTGGACAAGCTGATACAAATGCAACAGACAAAGTAAGTCACATTACAGTTACTTATGATTGTTCATTTTGAAGTATGATATTTTAATTTGGCATTAAAAATTGATGCCTACCTATCTCATATCCAGACTGTTATTGCTATATCAATTGATGACAATATTCATAAAGGTATGACCAGATCTACTGCTCAAATAGTGAATTTGGTTATATCTGTTTCCCTGGACAAATAAAACCAACAAATATTAAGCAACATGGACTGAACTTTCCATAGTATTACACTGTAAAAATTGATTTGTTGATTTAACCAATGTATTGTTATACAGGTTGCAGGTAGTAAACTAATATGATGTGAAAATAGACATAACATTGTTTTGATTACTAATGTACGATTGTTTATGTAGCTATTAGTACATCAGTAATAAAAACAGTGTTATGTTTACTTTCGCTTTATATTAATTTTCTACATGCAACCTGTATAACAATATATTAGTTAAATCAACAAATCAATTTTTACAGTGTACTTCTTGTCTCCTTTATATGCCTATCACTAATATAAATGGTAAATAGAAATATATCAATTAATGACTTAGCTCTATGTGGCCATGCTCTGTCAGTGACTGTCACTCATAGATATGATTATATTTGACAAAGTTTGTACATAACTAAATCTATAGTATAGAACCTCATTGCTAAGTTATTAATAATATTTAAAAATCAGTTAATTACTCAGATATCATACTTGGGAATATGACATATATGAGAAACTACAATTGGTCTTTTGCATGGTAACACTGCATGGAATATAGAGTAACTGGTGAATTAAGCTCTCCTTGTCTCCTTTTTCCTTGTGTTCTAATTTATGGTGGTTGTTTTATGTGAAAGACTAAGTGTGAATGTACAAAGATAGATGAAATTAAATAGATCTTAGAAATAACTAAATGTTAGTGTTACAATTTTCACTTCTAGTGTAATATGGAATACTTACTACACTAATAGTTTAATCTACAGAGACAGTAATATTCAGTACTCCTTCTTTGTATAAAGGCTGAACCAAATACATCAATATTTGAAAAATAGTGTAGTTTTAAAATCGCAATGGTATTTAATCTTTTACTATCATTGTTATGAAAGAATGCTTATTCATTTCATATGTAATAAATACAATAATAAATTCTAGACTTTTTAAATTTCTTTTGATAACAAACAACAATGACAATGTATAGCTATGTATGATGCATTGGTAGTCTTTAATAAGTAGTTAAAGAGGTAATCTTCATGTGATCTCTAACGTATGTACTTCCTTTTTATTTTAGAGTTGTCATGTCATGTCAGTCTTTGTTGTTATTGTTATAATGTTGTATATAATGGGCTAGTTATACTATCATTTAGTTATTACTAGTTATTATTTAGTGTTATCAGTGTTACATCATGCTATGTAATGTGAGTCATTATTGCGTATGTGTTATAATTTATTATTACGTAATCATTTGTGTATATAAGTGCATGCTTTTAACTTTGATGGGAAAAAAAAAGAAAAGGAATAGAGTAGAGATTTTAACCTTTCCAGAGTTGTAATTCTTTTCCTTCTCGCTCTCCTCGTGGCTTTTCCTTACCCTTCCCGCTCTCTCCGACTCGGTCAGTTATTAACAAAAAGAAAGACTATGTTATATAGAAAACTATCATTTAAAAGACTCAGTCTTTCTTCATGACTATATATCAAAAGGATTCTTGAAATTATTGTAACTTAGTTAATCCATTTATTTGTTGTCATATATATTACACATAAAGTATATTACTATAATAATGCAGTTGTTATTTATATGTTTACTATTTTCTTTTTAGTGGGGTGATAATCTACTACATTTAGCCTGTACAATTGGCAATGAAGAAACCATACACTACCTTTTACATAATGATCAGCTAAATCCTGAGTATCAAGTAGCTTTAAATAATAAACAAGAAATGCCATTAGAATGTATTGGACCATCTATTAGTAATAGATTTCAATTATTGAAATTATTTCAACCATTCAATCAATGTCACAGAAACTACCTCATAGAGCCATATGCTAAATTATTTCTCTGTGGAAAGCCAGAAGCTGGTAAAAGCTCATTGGCTGCTGTTATCTCTTATCGTGCTCACCATGATTTACAATGGACTAACCCAAAAAGTTGGATTGGAGGTGTTGTATTACATACCACTGGGATTGAGTATCACAGTATTTGTAGTCATGAAATTGGAAATGTTGTAATTTTTGATTTTGCTGGCCATGCAGAATATTACAGTAGCCATGCTGCAGTACTGGAAACTCTCTCCTTGAGGTCACCAGCTGTTTTTGCAATTTTAAGCAACCTTACAGATGATGAAGAGACAATTAAGAAGGACCTGCTTTTTTGGTTTAACTTTGTTGAAAATGTGAGCAGGAAATTAATTAGCTCATGTCAAGTACTTGTCCTTGGAAGTCATGTTGATGAACTGCCCAGTAAAAAAGACTTCCAGCCTTTTATCAATGATGTAGCAAATATGGGTATTCGTTTTCAAAATTACAAAGGATTTTTTCCAATAGACTGTCATCGACCAAAAGGAAAAGGTGTTCGGGAGTTTATAATTAAACTAAGAGAGAGCTGTAAAGCTGTTGTGAACCAAAATGATACAATGAGCTACCACTGCCACTGTCTAAATTCTTATCTTCAACAGCTGGAGGTGGTTGCTATTAGCCTAGATGAACTATGTTCCAAATTAATGGAACTAAATGAGCCATGTCTTTTGACCAATCAATCCACAGTTTTAGAATTTTTGAACATTCTTGGAAGCAAGGGTCTTATCTTGTTTCTGGCTGACACATGGGTCATTATTGACCAAAGGGCTCTCTTGACCGAAGTAAATGGTATCTTATTCAACAAAAGCATTAATTGTGAGCGAAAACCAGTTGCTAGTAATACTGGTATAATGTCTGTCTCTAATCTAGCTAGTCTTTTCCCTAAACATAACACATACATGCTGATTCGTTTTTTAACAAGTCTACAGTTTTGTCATCAAATGGACTCATACACTGTTTCTTGTATCACTAACAATAAACAATCTGATGATTTCCCCATTAATAATGATGAGAATTTTTTATTCTTTCCTGCACTTATTACAGAAGACAAACCCACTTCGATCTTTGAAACAACAAATGGATTTGGTTGGTGCTTGTGGTGTCCTGAACCACAACAATTTCTCTCCATGCGTTTTCTTCATACTCTTCTTCATCTCTTAGCCTTTACGTATTGTCCTCATCATCCTGAGAAAACTGATGTTGATCATAATGCAGCAATTGAGGAATTTCACCGAGTCTGTAGGATGTGGAAAAGTGGTATATATTGGAAAGAGGAGGAGAATAATTTTGAAGTGATGGTTGAAGTAACTGACAGCAACCGACGTGTTACAGTTCTTGTGTCTCACAGCAGTTTAATAGAAAGTTATCACCTCCGTGCATCACTCATCAAGCAAGTTCTAAGTCATAAAAACAATTTATGTCCATGTACTTCAAAACAGTTTATTATTGCACCTGGTAACATTAAAGATGTCATAGAAAAAAAGCAGGGAAATCATGTACTTTATGGTCTGAGAAGTGTTGCTAAAGGTGTACTAGTTAAAGGAACTGTTACTTCCACTAACAATAAAGAAGCTGCTGTCCAATTAGTTGTTGGTGAAAAAGAACCATATCTCTGTATTGCCCCTCTTGTGACCAAAGCTCTTTTTACTGACATCAACAAATATCTACCACTACCAGATCACTATGTCCAACATATATACGAAGTATGTCCAGAGATCATGTTTCTGTATCCATCATCAGACTATACCCACCTCTCTGTAAGAGAACATCTCAACACATTTAGTATTTTTGCTGGACGTAATCCTTTGGTAAGTTTAGATTTATTTTCTCTTAACTGTGTGTCTATGAAATCTTCTCTACATAGAGTATATCTTCTCCACTAATAAAAGATATAGTAATACAAAAGCTATCTAAAGATGTTCAGACAAGAACAACAAAAGGTATGACTAAATATCAAGAAAATGTCATATTTCCAATACCTTTGTTTATTTATTATTTAGCTTCCTTGTTTTCTGTCTAAACTTTTATATTTGATTACTTTCATTGATTGTTATATATTGTTTATTACAGGTTATAGTCAGGAGCCAATGTTAACAATAGACAATTCTACTGATGAATTCAGTCATTTACCTAAATTATGTATGTTAGGCAATCTTATATCATAGTTCTTTTAAGTTATTGTATTTACAGTGGAAAAACCTACAAGATATGAAGTTTTAACACAACTTGTCGATATTGATGCTTCATGGCGTAATATTGGAGATGGTCTTAGAGTAAAAGATAATTACCTTCAAGGTTTGGCTGATGGCAATATGCAAAATCAAACAAGACTTGGTCATGTCATTCAAAAATGGCTGGACATGGATGGTCATGATGAATGTGCTCCTGTCACTTGGAAAACTATTTTAGGTGTTGTAAATGGACCGCTTGTTAAGAAGAAAGCTCAAGCTATGAAAATATATGAGCACTTGAAACTAAAAAGTTCTATACAACAGAATACTCAAAGTAAGTATGTAATAGTACCTTAAGTTACTATAATTAGAATTACTGCTTGAATAATTATGCCATGGTCTCTAAAGAGGTAATTAGTTATACACATTATTTTTATTGGAGGTCATTTTAGAAGATATTTTATCATAGCTCTGCAAGTTTCTTGATTATTATAGAATATGACAGTTAATAATGACTATAAGATAATTGGAAAGTTTACTTGTGGTTAACGAAGAGTCCAAAATGAACAGAATTTCAGTTATCAAGCTATGATTGTGCACACATATTTTTATAGGTAGTAACAGTGAATATATTGGAGAAGAGTCCTCTAGAGCTAATGATAATAATGGTATGTATACATGATAGTATATATTGCGTTTATTATTATACTACAATTTTATAGTAGGTATGAGACAAACTGACAGTGACACAATTAATGAACACACCGATGGTAAGTTACTTTATCTTGACCTGTACATAAGGACACAATGATTCCTCCTCAATATAGGTATCAATGAGATTGTTGGTGAGTCTACAACAGAGGACAATAACATTGTTAGTGGTAAGTTTATAAGGTAGTATAGAAATATGATGTATAATATTTTATCATTTTTATTGCATCTATAGTTATTTGTGATCCATCCGAAATTTTTGAAACACATTCTGCTGATCTTTGTGATATATTTGTTGATGCTAATCCTCATCGTATGGTAAACCAACTTGTTTCTGCTAAATTGTTGCCATCACATGTTAAAGAAGATGTTAAGAGTACAACTGATCTATATGATAAGGCTGATAAAATTGTAGAGAAGATACAAAGACTAATAGATGATGATGAACACCCAATTGAGTTGCTAAAGAAGATTTGCGATTTTCTTTTAGAACAAACTGACAAGACTTTAAAGGAAATGGGTACTAAAATGATGAGTCAACTATAGAGTGTAAGTTGAAAATATTACATGAATGCACATAACTTCTATAATTTTTAAAGTAGATTAAATAATTTAATTTATAATAATTATTGCTTGAATTATTGAATTAATAACTCAAATATACTAGAAATACCTGACATGTGTTTTCTCTATTAAATGAATTAACTGATCACAATCTTGTAATTAAACTAACAATACTAGTGTATTATTATATACAATAACACTCAAAGAGACAAAGATTATATAAATAACAAACTTTTTAATGTGTAATAAGTTATAATAACTACATGTTTTTTTCTATTGTAGGTTACATGGTCTTTGGATGTACTCCTTCCTTTTACATTTTGTTACATTTGCTGTTATCTAATATTTTATTTAGTAGACTGTATCAGTGTTTCTTACTTGAACTATTTGATTATAATATGTTATTATATTTGTCTAGTGGATTTTTATCCATTTTTATATTTTTGATATAATATGTAAATTACTAAATATTTCAATACAATATTTTAATATGTCACCATATCTATGTAGAAATTTGTAAAAAGGAACCCAGATATGATATGTACAACCGAGGAACAAGCTCACTTATGGAATCTTTGCATAAATAAATGAATCTTTACATAAATACCTTGGCCTTTATCGTACCTACTGAAGATGGTGTTAATATAAAAGAGGTATAGAGCAAAAAGAACCAAGTTAACCTAAGACAAAAAAAGCTTAGCATTGTATTGAATAAATTTTACTTAATACATTTGTTTTTCTCCCTTCATTTTAGGCAGGAGAATCAATTAATATGTTAGGAACAGAATTCTGTTCTAGTCATACTGTGAATGAGTATGAGAAAGAGTTAGAACATAAAAGATTAATAAATGATGAATTTCAAACATTTGATTGCAATTACAAGACTATACATGAAGGGAAATTATCAAGTGACATTAGATGAGATATACGCATATTATTTATTAAAATCACAATAATAATTATATACTTTGTCTTGTGTTTATTTTTTTGTCTGTTTGTTTAGACTTTAGAAGAACCACCACAGCATGACCAGGTAAGAGTGAGTACAGACATTCATTTATAGATACATATTATTATTATTTGGTAGCACATTGGACATTTTATTGTTGTCATGTTATCATTAGTTTATTGTAGGAAGCTCTGATATTATTAGATGATATAGAATAGACTGGAACTGGAGTAACTGGGTTTCTATCAATCCATTCACTTATCTATTCATCAATCCATTCATCCCTTTATCTATTCATCCTTTCATCCATCTATCTATAACAATTTATTAATTCATCTATCCATCCATCAGTTCATTTATCCCTATTAAATAACTTTGTAATATCTTCAATAGATAAACTTCCTATTAACAATTAATATTTTGAGATAATAATTGAATCAGAAAATGATTTTGGAGATAACTCTTGTTAATTACTATTATCATTGTGTTGTCAACATGGTAGGTACCATACCTGTCATACTGCAGACATTTGCTGGACATTTTAGTACAAAGTCAGTTGGAATCACATGAAAAACAGTTCAGGTAAGGAGACATTTTAAATTTGACAACCATAGATCTCCTTTTCTCCCTCTATTTCTCTCTCCCAAGGATCATAATAAGATGTGTGCTGGAAATTACATAAACCAGGAGGTAGCATTCAAAGGTCAAACTGTTGACTCAGCTAATATCATTCTCCATTCTAGTACAATAGTATCTCTGGAGGTTTGTCTTAACAAATGTACTGTAGTCCATATTAGTGTACTATTTATCACATTGTTCTATTTTTATTATCATGCTCTATTTTTAGATTGAGGAACAGATAAAGTTCCTGTATCAACAATTGAACTGTTGGAAGTTTGTTAGAAGAGACACATGAAAACAGAAAGGTTTTAGCCAAGGTTCTTTCACAAGATCTTGAAGTTGATGCTGTTTTTACAACAATGAAAGATTTATATATGTGTGCACAGAATATTATATATTGTATTATATACAGTAATTATGTATGCACAAACTATTTTATGTTATATACAGTATGATCTATGCACAGAATATTATATATTGTGTTATATACAGTAATGATGTATGCACAGACTCTTATATATTATGTTATATACTGTAATGATGTATGCACAGAGAATTATATATTATATTTTATACAGTAATGATGTATGGACAGACTATTTTATATTATATTATATAGAATAATGATGTATGCACAGAATACATAAGCAATATGAGACTGAGGCAAAACAAGGAATGTACAGGTAAGTATGGAGGACGAATTGACAAATGGATAAATAGATGGGTGAATGAATCATCTATTATTAAATTCTTTGTTAGATGTTATCATGTACTTAAAAAGATTACTGATTGCATTGAAAAATCAGTTGATGTTTACAGTAAGTGATCTCTATGTTAAATATTTGATTGCTCTCTACAGTTGATGTTGAATTTATATATGGGAATGATGATTAATTTGATATGGCTAATTCATGATAAGATATTACTGACTCCTCTTGTAGTATTGAGATCAATTATGAAACTAACATAATTAAGAAACATTGACTTCAGTCCATCTCTGAGTACTTGGATGAATTGACATATTGTTGAATTGATAGATGGACAGACAAGCAAATGGTTGAATTAATGAGAGTGAAGTTGATTAAAATCATAATTTACATCTTGTAGAGAGAATTAAAAAAGGATGAGCAAGAAAGATATTGTTAAAGACAATATATGATGTTATTCACCAGAGGGTGTCATGAAAGTAAAATACAAAGACAGATCAAAGGTTTATATACACATTTGAAAGGAAATAATTACATGTAGTTTACATAACATATATGATAATTAGTTTGCAACATATACAATAATTAGTCTGCGAAAAGTCTATGCAAGACTGATCAGGATCAGTGCTTAAATGAGTAAGTCATAATTATTATGCTAAGAATTTGTAGCTTGTAACATTACTCTCCCTCTGAGGGTACAGTAGGAACATTAGCTTCTTCAAAGTACAGTTGACACATCAACAGTTTGAAGTTCTTTCCTGTGGTTTACTTTGAGGATGGCCTGCCACTGAACATCACCATTGTTCATAGTTCCTCTTCCAAAGACATTCTACTCTTGCCACCAAATGTTACAACTGTAGGAAAGATTTATTAAGTTAAACAAAAAGACAGATCAAGAGTTTATATACTCATTTGAACAGGAAGTAATTAGGATGCACTTTACATAACATATGCAACTGTTAGTCTACAACATATACAATAATTAGTCTGTGATAAGTCTATGCAGGGCAACAGAAGTTGTTTCAAACTAATGAAATATCATAACATCCATAAAAAATAGAAGTTATTTTGGCAGGTATACCTCAGGTATGACAATTAACAATATAGTTTAACTACAATGGATATATGACATAAACTATTTCTTGCTAGTAACAATTTTTTAAGGCTATTTGTTAAGTAAATTCACTTGAAGATGCAACAGGTAATAGCTTGTAATCAAATGACAAAGAGCAAGCAAACGATCATGTTATTGCATTTTTTCATTTAATGCACAACAATAATCAATCCATTGTGGTGATAGGAATAATGCTAACTTTGTAAATTAAAGAGTTAAGCCCGAAAAGAAAACTAAGCTCAGCAGGTAAGTTGTTACCATCCTGTTTCATCTACTAAAATGCATGCTTTTCCCAATTGGTCTAAAAATTAAATAAGTTATCATCATTTAAAGACCGAATTATTTTGCCAAAGCTATTTGAAGAAAAATACACAGAATTGAGACTCAGTCTTCATATACAGATGATGCCACCTACAAAACTTTTTATATAAAGTGATTTTACTTGTTTTCAAATTACAGCCCTATTCATTGTGTATTAAACAGATCTGCATTATTTAAACTATTAATATTAAATATAGACAACAAAATATTAAATAGCCACCACCTAAGTTATTGTAGCTTTGTCAATACAAATAAATTACCTCAATCAATTTCACTCTAACTTCATTGCATTTGACTTGACATATATAATGACATGGTCCTCGTAAAATCTATTAACAACACACTTACTAGATTGATCTATTCCCTTTCATACTCGGAGGAACAAGTACTTAATATTCACAATGGGAATGGATTCCATTTATTATTACGACATTTTAATGAATAATAAACAGTAATAAAACATATTGAAAATTGTACTGTGCTGAGTTTGGATTACTAAGAATGTAATAAGCTCAAGTCTTCTCTCAGGATTAACAAATTTAGAAGACACTTGCTTTGCAAATGCAACTCTTCAGGCAGTCCATCATATTCTTTTCTACAAGGACATATAAATAAACATAAAGAATGCAGTAAGAATTGTTATTGTCAATTTCATAATAATATGAATGTACTCTTAGTTACATTATGCTACATATGTTTGATAAAAAGATTGAAGAGTCTCTGCATGTATGAGTGTACTAAGAGGTAATAAACCCAACAGAGATCTATAATCAACTAAACAGTAATTGACAAAACCGAAATTGTATATTTTATATAATTCATTTCACATTGGTCTCCAGGTGATCAAAAGATGCCCATGGGTTTCTTACTAAGTTCTTCTTCAAATCAAAAAGAGGTATTTATAGTCAATATTAGTGATCTTGATATGTTATATTAATTGTAAGTGACACCAGTAAACACAAATTAACTGAAACTACAATAACTATACTACTAGTAAGAACACATATGTACATACATATATTGTATATTTAACATAATATAGTTGAATATTTAAAATGTGGATCATCCAGATCTTCTGAAAGTACCCAATCAAATATACAAGTGGCTGTGCAGGCATGACATAAATAGTATTATTAATGTGTTAATAATACAAAGCATATTTCAACTAGTCCAATATCATTAGTTCCATTACCAACAATAGATGTGACAAACAAACTTAAACAACAGTAAAACAAGATCTGCATTCTTTGCCATCAACTTTGATACTTGACATTCTTTTGACTTTGCAGAAGTGTAGCAGTACACCTTGCATCAAATTGTCAAACTTAGAATTTTTTTCTTTATATCTCTGTTGAACACATCGATTGATGTCACCTTTAGAGGTCTGTTGTAATACATCAATATTTGCATGCTACACTTTGGCAATGAGATTGTCCTTTAAGGTATTGAACATTTACCTTTTTTGAAATACATTTTTAACAGTATATTTCAAATGCAAACCAAAGCCCTAAAATACAAATACAAGTATTTTTTAAAAATATTTAAATGCAACCAAATTCTTTTATCCCAAGTCTGTACAGTGGAACTATTTATTAGTTGAACAGCAAAGTTTAAATACAAAACAGAATAAGATAGATTGTAAGTTAATTGAGAACACGTAAGTGTCTAATGCTATACAAAGTTTAACATAAACATATAAGTGATTAAAAAACAACAATAAAAATATTTTTTCACCCCTATTTAAATTGGACCAATTCAAATTTTGCAACAATCTATTAAAAGGACAAGAGATCGATGTTGAAGATCATATTGTAGGTTGGGGCGAGTCTTTAAGTTATGAAGTTGTAGGATTACAATATCAGTTAGGTTATCATCAGAACTATTTAACAGAAGTGATACATCTTCATGAAGTAGATGTACTTGCTCAAATATGATTACAATGTCTTCAAACAATTCATGTATCCTCAAGTTAACATTTTGTACAATAATAATCAGGTATTGTCTTTTGCGATTTAAAAGCAGTTATTACACCACCAAGGTTCTCCAAAACAAAAAAGGAAGACCAGTGGTGGACCTAACATTAGTATGATGTCCGGGCCCAGTCTCTTGGGTGTTGCTAATTAATTATTCATTAACATACTCTCTATAATAATTCGCTTTCTTCCCATACCTGTAAATACTGTTGTATTTATAGCATGAGTCTTTTGTCATGTGTTCACAAAATTGTGTTTTATACAATAAACAGACAATATTTTAAAGTACTTTAAAAAGAATAGCAGACAAACTAAGAACTGTAACCTTTGCTCATGCAGAGGTAGTCATGGTGATTATGGTAAGGCTAAATAAATGAATAAATTATTTGTTTTTAACTTATTCATGGCATTTTGTAGAATAAATCAATACAAATACCATTGACAGTATAAGTTTGAATAACTGTTCTAATTTAGAGTTTATTGTGTAAAAGAATAAACAAAATCACATTTCCAATAATATCAGTTATATAAATAACTAATTCCGCAGTAAAATAGTCAATACCATTTTGGTAACTGAAGCCATGTCTTCATTGTTGTGCATGTGGGGGGTAGCAAGCAGTGTCTTACACTTTATTTGGCTGTCTTACATCTTTTACCAACTTTGATGAAGTAGTTGACACAGCAGTATAGAGTAGATTGATGTTTATATTCTAACACTTCTGAATTATACTGTGTTCCTGTACAGCATTCATACTTATGAATTATCATATATCATATGTCATATTGTTTATAGCAACCACTTGAAGTAACACTTATCAGAGTAAGTGTGGTTACTAAAGATAACTGTATACTACTAAATGGTCTCCTGGAAATTGTTGTGCAGCTGCCCACAGCTAAGTGTACTATTATGTTCAGCAGATGTAAAATGCATCTATCATGTATAATCAGTTAATATTAACAAAAACCTATTTTACTTATTTTGTTATCAAACAGCTCCAGCTCCTCCATGACGAAATTCTATAAATGTTGGAAAATACTTATATTTTCAACAAAGACATCTGACAATTTGGAAAAGTTGATTCTAGTAATTTCAGACCATAAGTATGATATCCAAACAAAGGTCACAATGTTGATGTCTTATGTGTCACAACCATCTCTGACAGAATGTCAGGAAGTGACCAAGCATTAGTGGAAATATATCAGTTCATGATCAATGTGACGACTATATCTATGAAGCCCACTGAATCATACATCTTAGTTAATGGAACAAAAAAATGTTTAAGGGACAACAAAAAATCCTACTGCTTAGAGACATGGTAAATAAATTTGTTGTAACATATAAATTTGTCAATTCAACATAAACATCTGTCATTGCAAATAACGTTCTATTACTTTAATCCTTTGAGCGTGAAGTGCATATATTTATATACATGCAATACATTGCATTGTATTGGATATTTTTATATAAAAGGATAAAAATTATTTATTACTGATAAATAGGTGTGTCTGTGACTTTTCAAGTTGTGATTATTGTGCTTTGATCTTCTTATACTCTACTTTGATCTTCCTTTATAATTTTCTACTGTACAACAGCCAAAATGTTATCTAGAAAAGAAGTGTTGGACCTTGTATTTGATGATTACTGCTTTGATGAACATGGCAGTTAAGATGAGTTTCATGACTACATTGATGACCGTGAAGTTGAAAAGATTACAAGACAATAAATATAACTGCCATTATGATATTTTAGATAAAAAAGATGGAAATGAATAAGAAAATAAATGTTAAAATTATGAGTATGAATACAAAACAAACAAAGATGACATGAGTACGAGGCTGTGGATTTAAATGAGAAGGATGACAATGACCCAAGTATTGAAAGAAATGAACAAGATGATGATGTAATATACTATGTACATATCTGTTGTCAATGATACCTATTCTCTTCCCCTTCTCTAAATTTATTTGTCTTGAAAAGCTTTGTATTTTTTCTATCTTCATGATATATTCTATCTTCATTTCTTTTTTGGTTGATGTTTATTGAATAATGATATCCATGCATTATAGAACCTATCAAAGTCATCAGATATAAACCACTTTAGAGATATTGTTTCAGATTTTTTCTTAAGGTTTTCAAAATAATATGTCCATAGTACTTGATCTTCTCTGTTACTGAAACTAGGTAGCCCTTCCCATATATTGGTATATCAGTATATACACCTGCTTTTACACAATCTCATAAGATCCATGTTGTATAACTTTAAGTAATTGTATTTTCTTATAATCACTTATATAAACTACCAAGAAGTCATCCATCTTGTACCACCTTTTGTTGTTTTAAAATGTATGAAACATAATGACCTTTGTAATTTTGCTTTAAGCTCCCATGCATCCCAAAGATGTATTTCTTTAAAAAAAAGTTACTAGTGATGTACATTTTTGTGCTTGCCCATTCTTCTAAAAGAATCTATATATGTAATTGTTTCAGGAGGTGGATGACAAGTAGCTAGAAAATGATATCATATTTATTTGTTATTCAAAAGTATTTGAATATGTAAAATTGCAAATTAAAATCAATATTGCTTGTAAAATAATTACCATTGCTTCTTGGAATGTTAATTGGATTTAACTTCATGTCTCCAACATAACTGTGTCCTGCATATGTTCTCCAACCATAGATAGATACAAACAATTTACCATTTGGGTTAGGATGTGCTATTGTATTGGTACCACTAAAAGATGTTGAATAGCCATACCCATAGACACAATCATTTGAAGCACATATTTGAACCCATGGTGGATTGGTAAGTACATTATTGATCAATAAATTCTGGTTAAAGTAAGCATCATTTGGTACAAATGTTCATATTGTTCTATTGGTGGTACTGTGTTAAGGGAAGGGTCACCAATGTTGCCAATATTATACCATGTACTAACACCAATTTGAGCAACATAGATTGGTTGATCAGAGATAATACTACAATATATATTGTTGGTTGTGTAAACCCAATTGGTATTGATTTCATCAAATTTGATATTTTCTGAAATGTAATTTGTACCACAGGTTTTCACTGCAACGGTTTTATTGTTAGTAGCAATCACTTTGTAACTTTGTCCATTTTTTCGACCCATATGTGGTGGTAATAAGAATGTCTTTCCCCACATTATTGTTGGTGTGAGTTGTGTAACAATAGTGTTGGCATCAAAAGTCCCAGCTGGAACTCGGGCAGCTTTGTGTCCACTGATAATCGTGAGAGGACTGTCAGATATAATTTTGCTGCCCAAAGTGATATCATCTCCAAGTTCCATCCAATTTAACTGTAGAATTTCCATTTTTTCTGCCAAATAACAACAATTTATAGACATTGTAGCAGAAAGACACAAAATCTGCAAAAATTGATGTTTGATAATAATTTGACCCACCATTAAAGTTAGTTGTCCATTAACTGATTAGATGAGAGACAATTTAATACTTCAGAATAAAAATGTTTTTTACATCATTGGTATTGCTATATTATCATGGAATATATGATGTACAAATAAGTAATTATAAATTTACTTTTAAAAAATTGTCACATTATTAGGATACTGGAGAGAGAAGATTGTCACATACTGTCATTATAAAGAGGTGCTACTGATGATATCATTGCAGTCTATGTGATGGGTAGCTTTTCTTTATTATAGTCAATTATTATTATTAGTCTGACAATAGAAGAAAATAGTATATCAAAAAAATCAGTAGGACCAGAAAGGACAGCAATGTCATGTGATGAAGATAAAGAGGAGAAAGTAGTGTGTCCTCATTATCTCTTACTGACTTAATTTACATTAACGGTATAGGAGTGTTATTGTAGTTAGTAACCCAAGTATGTCAGATAGCAAACAAAACATATTGTTAAGGGAGATAGAGGGAACAGGCAAAAAAATACAATCAGTACATATTTTGTAAGCAGACATACTTGTATCCATCACACAAAACCGAAACTTTAATGTACACAAACCATATCAATGTAATCATCACCTTTGGTCCTACTTATAATTGGTTTGTAACATGATATTTTATGTATTGATTGTCACACTTATCTGATAACATAGCCATATTATTAATATGTGTCTGTGATTTGATTTAAAGAATGTAGTTAAGTGACCATAACTCAATCAATACTGTGTGTACAACATAGTGAACCATGATTTCACACCTAGATGAAACTCAGTTTAAGTTCACAACATATTCAGCTTTCTACGCTTGCTACATGCCAAATGGTCAGCTCAGAAAGAAATGAATTGGCATTTTATGACAATGCCATTTTGTCTTCTAGACTCATTTTTCCAAGTCAATTGGGCATTGAACCTTAGTTGCTTCTAGCCATAGGACTACATTGTATGTGTAGAAATATGGAAGAGTCATTTTGATGTAAGGACTATTTTCTGTCACAATCCACCCAACTATGTGAATAAATTCATTTTCTACGCTGTCTGGATTGCCTAAACTATTGTCGATGCCAGAAATGTGACCGGATATGCAAAAAGAGACCACTTCAGTCATTTCTGTTATTTTGACGTTTTCAGAAAAATGGATTGTAATATTTCAACGCACGCATACCGTATATAAATTATACTACTCAATTTAAATTTACGCAGATCACGTGATCTCGGTCAAGCACCTAGCTTTTTTAGTAGAAAGGATCTACCATTTTGCTGTTTTCATTGATCTCAAATTTTAGTTTGATTTTAAATTGGTGAAAGAACTGCTTTAGTGTCTTACATCCATTCCAAAGAAAGAAGCGTAAAAAGTCGATGTTGGTGAGTTTTTTTTTACTGTTAATATGCCTGAAAGTGTGTGAACTTCAAAGGTTTCTTATACTAATGTGACTCACTACTTATTTTGTACAGGTACTTAAGTTATGCCCTGTCTCGAGACAACCCACATCTCTTTTTTGATGGTTGTTCAATAGTTGAAGAGAGAAGAATGTTGTTATTAATAGTGTTCTCAGTTGACTGTGGTACAGTTGGAAGAAGTCACACAGCATTCTCACACAATTTATTTGGACAATGTTCCCTCATATCATCATACATCATAAAAGTATGACTGTCCCTTGGGATCTAAGCCTTTTGTCATGATTATAGTGGTAGATTGTCTTGAGATGGAGTCCATGGTGTGAATAATACATTAACCCTTTATATATGATGATGTAAAATGTCATTTAATTAAGTACATATTAATATTTAATTAAGTACATGTTAATTATAGTACCTGAATTACTGTGTGTGTTTTTTTTCCCAAATGTAGTGTGTTTCTCTAATACTATGTCTCAAAGAAGTGGTGACACATCTTGATAACTTAATCATCCCCTTTTACTGTGACTACTGACTTATCAATGAGGTAATTTATCTTTATTTGAATATTCTCACAATGTAGACCAAATATGCTACATTTTCATGGTGTTTTGAAATAGATTGCCCCAGGCTGTCATGGAAAGTGCACCTTAACATCAAAATTATTTTTAAAACTTAAAGGGCCAGTAGATATGTAACTTTAATATAATGGTTTGTGATTTAAAGTAAAGTAGGGACTTATTCCTTCTAAAATCTTGGTATTACCTTTGTTTTTTTCACTTTCAGATGTCCTGAATCTAAAGGAACTAGTGATGATAGAGTTGCTCTTGTGGCAAATGATATTAAGGTCAGCCATAGGTTTGTAGTAAAAAGTCTTTGGTTGAGGCTTCCTCCAGTAATAGCAAAAGTTAGGCAGCACATTGACCCCACATTCTTTAATTGAGTCATTGTATTATATTTATATCATTCTCTTTGGAGTGTTTGATGATAATAGCTTACAGTCATCCCTTTTGTATCCTGGAACTATATCAGATTAAACAACTGCGTTGTTTTCACTGTATTTGTCCAAGAATGTCAACAATGTATCACTCACTATCCACTCTTACCAAGCTATTTTCTGGTAACCCTCTCTTCTTGCTATGTCGATGTGTAGCAATGCCTTTTTCATAGTAATGCCTTTTTAGAGCCTTGTATGATTTTGTGTTGATATCATGCAAAAGCAAAAGGTTTGTAAACTGACGCATCATCCTTAATGTTGAAATGTAGAGTGCTGACATTTATGACTTGGGAGAAATAGTAGTCTTATGTCAGTATGTTGGTCATAACTGGTATTTGAATAAAAATGCATTAAAGTACTCAACCTTGCTGCAGTGCCCAGTGTAAATCTATACTGCAGAGTGTATGTACATTTAAGATTGGACAAGGTGTGGTCAAATTATTGATGGGATCACGTGATGCACTTTACAAACTGTTGTTTATAAGTCAGCATTTCTCTTTAATCAGAGAAAAAAAGCTTTGTCGTTTACTGGGTACTTTGGCACTCTGATTGACATGTCTGTGAAGGTGTAACTGAGTAAGAAATAGTATCATTCAATTGCCAAGCAAGATTAAGTGCTAGATTTGAGATGAATGTTTCTCTGAGCCTTTACATGATGCTTTAAAATCTTTCAATATTTCATATACAAAATTTTTGTAACTTGACAATGAAGTATTCTTTGGAAACGTCCCATAATAAATATATAAATCAATATATTATCTATTAGTAGCAGTTTTTTCAGTGCTTTGAGACATTTCCTGAATGCGCTACTTGGCTCCAAGTCCATGTACAATCTTGAAAACACTTTTCAGAACTTTTCTAATGATTGCTTTGACCAACGGCCTTCTGTCTTGCTGATGCTTATTCCTCTAAGATTCTCTACAGCATACTAAAAAATCTCCACATTAAATTTTTACTTTTCGAGAAATAGCACCTTGACTCTGCAGCCTGAAAATTCTTTTGTGAGTTTTAAGCTTTTGTTTTCTTTGACAATGTTTTTGACACTACTGTTGTAAAGTCCACTTGTTTTTCTATTCATTGCTAAACATAGGTAGCTGCTAACGCTTTGCTTGCCAAGTTATAGCAGTTCAAAAAAACAGGCAGTGCAGACACACACACACACACACACACACACACACACACTGACAAACTACAGTAATCTCGCTTTGCACCCACGCGCAGCGAGGTTAATAATGACAACAAAGTCCAATTATTTTAATGTCAGCTCCAAAATACCTACGCTTATAACTCATGTATTCTTGAGAAGTGATGGTTGTACAGTGCTGTACATGTTGTCGTTTGTGCCCAAGTACACCCATTTGTAACAAATCATTGTATTTTTAGTTCATTGTGTACATTGATGACATGAAAGTCAAAAGCAACATTAGATTGTATAATAACTGTAGAATCAAAAATATCTTTGAGTTGTCAGTAAAAGATAACTGTTGGAATGTTTTGCTGAGGTGGTCTGAGTGTTCTAACCATCTTTATTGCTTCCTATCAACAGACAAGAATGTTTGCATTCACAATATAGTTTGTAATGTGTAGGATAATTATACCCAATATTTCTCAACAGCTTCAATCATCTTACCCATTGTATGATATTAAATCTTGGCCTAACAAGTCAGCTGCATTGCAAATGTGTTTTCAATTTCTGCTTGGGAGCTACCACATACTTGGTTACACTTAACTTTTAAAACAAACTCCATTAAACTTATTTCACTAATGACACTCAATACACTCAATTTATTGAAGTAACTGATATATGTATTATTCCTCACTACATTTTCCAAATGAAAGCCTCTATTTGTCAAAGTATATTCCTTCTACTATAGGTTCATTTATTTTAAATATTTAAGTACAAATTTGAGCATAGCACAAACTATTTCATCTACACAGTGATATATGGGCATTTCCACTACTTGATGTTAATACTACTGACTCAATGTTAATAGCCAAATAATATTATGGACAGAATGTGTGTGAGGTTAGGAATTTAAAGTTGATTTTCTTTTAATTAAAAATGCTGGCTGGATGCACAATTGACTATGTCTCTTTGCAGCTCTCCCCTTCTGGTCTTTGCTTTAAATAACTATCAGTAATAAATATGAAAAAGTTCCATCAAAAGGTCCAAGAAAAAGTATTATTTGTTTGTACAACCCTATCTGCCATTGTTAGAACCTCATCAACATAATGTATTGCTGTTTTGTGTTTGATTCTCATGTAGCTCATTGAATGAAATAGCTCTCCAGTAACATTATGTATTGACATTTCTGATGTTGTAAGAGCACCTAACCAAAATCTAGGGTGTTTCACATGACTTGAATTTGGAGTTCAAGTAATAGTCAGCCACTCAGCCTAAAAGTTTTTTTATTGTTCAAATTAGAAAAGTTCTATTCGGCTTGGAGAACTGAAAGAGCTGATTAAAAGTGAGATTTTACTTTTTAGTGTGTCTACATCATTACAAGTTTGTATAAGTGAGATCACTTTATGTGCTAAGTTTTCTTCATCATGTTTCAATCCAATAACATATTTAGTTGGGTCTGTGTATATTACAGCTGTGGTGCTTCATTTTTATCTTCATATTCACTTCCTCACTTTCACTCACGTTCTGTCTCGTAATTATTTTTAACATCTTGGACAGTCTTCTTTATAACCTTACCATTATCTTCTTGTTTAGAAATAGTCACTGAAGTATATGTATATGCTTGTGTACTGTGCTATGCAAAGTGGCATCCATGCATATATGTGTATACATATGAATACATGCATTGTACATAGAACAATGAAATGGACACTCACACTCTTGTTGTAGAATGTATTAACTACATTATCATTTAATTACTAAATCCTCCACGTATTCTTGAGATCAATTCTGAGATTGGTATATAATGATGTATCATTTTTGTAATTCTTCTATGGCTTTGTGGCTCTTGTTTATTTCCCATTTTCTGTGAGATATATTCCCCTGGCTTCTCTGCATTTTGTAGCTGTTCAAAGATTAAATTGTGTGCAATGTGATGGTAGATGTGAAGCAAGTGATCTACATACAAATTTTGTTTGTTGTTTAAATACACTTCTTATAAGGGTATATGAAATGTTTGGCAAACAGGTTTGTGTTTACTATAGTGCTAGCTCTGTAGCATGTTGCCAATTCATTCATGTGAAATATTCATGAAATTCTTCATGTTTATCATGTAGGTATGATATCATTTGTTGTAATTGTGCTGTGAATGGCTTGCTTCTCTCTCTTGTAATACATCATGTAAATGATGGTATATTTCTACCTTATCTTACTTGTTTGTTGTGTGATCATTAAGTGTTCTTTGCCAAGTACGATCAATGTGCCATATGCAAAGTACTTGTCTTATACTTCCTATACCATCCTTTTATTCTAAGATCATAACTAAATATCAAAGTACAAATTTCTGTAAGCAAATGAAAAGCACTCATAACATTTATGATTGATTAAATCTAGACCTCAAAGCAACTTATGTAAAGGGTTCAATTTCCTAAACCAATGCTTAAAAAGGCGTCAAATTTATGAGGCAATTAATTTGGTAATTGATCTGAAAGTATATAGGAATATGCTTGTGTTGTTCTACCATTAGCTTGCAAAGCCTTACGAATTGTGGCATGAGAAATTGTTATCAGCCACAAATTTATGTAAGCAGCACTGCAGCACATTGACCTCCACATTCTTCAATAATCATTGTATTCTATTTATATCATTCTCTTTGGAGTACTTGATAGCAATACTTACTCTCTAGAACAGGGTACCTCAGAATTTAATTTAACCAGTTTTGAATAATATCATAATCATGAATCGTTAGGAAGTATGTAAATTAAAGTGACATGGATCATCTGTAACTTCAAAAGAAATACACTCATTAATTGTAGTGATTGGCACATGTATTTATTCTTTACTACATTTTCCAAACGAAAGCCTCTACTTGCCAAAGTATATTTCCTTCTCTACTATATGTTCATTCATTTTTCAAAAAATAAGTACAAATTTTAGCACAGCACATACTAATTCATCTACACAGATTATTTGAAATAAAAGGCAACTTCATATGAGTTTCAAATTTACTCCTTTAATGAGCAATTGATTAAACCATCCTCTTTTCTTTTCCCTTTGCATTGACAAAGTCTCCCATTTCTTTTCCATTATATAGTTTGTCAACAAGTATTAAATTCCACAATTAAAAGTAAACATCTCCTCTTACATTTGTCTCATGCACTGTTTGTGTTATGACATGGTTGACCTACCTTTGGTGTTTAGTATTGCACATGGGCAATTTTTGGGTCCATTGATATGATAGAGCAGTTCTTTATTAGTCAAAATTTCTGTCTAATAAAACTGATGGAAAAGGATGAATTTCTTCATTACAATCCAGTTGGCAATCCAATATCATGAGATAAATTTCTTTGATATATCACAGTGTCTTCATTTACTCAACAACTCCACACTTTTACCCCCAGATAATAAAAACTATGACAGATTATATAAGGTTTCATCAAACCAACCAAAGGGAATTTAAAATTATGGATGCAAGCTGATTCCCACCAATGGGTATGTATTTGAGCTTCAAAGGTATGTAACAAAGAAAAAGGACATCATCAGAGTGTAAAGTAGGAGAATGGGTTATAAAAGACCTGATGAGAAAACTAAAATGTAAAAGTGATCATTTTTTCTGTGATACTTTTTCCCCAGTTTCTCAAAACTTCAGAGATATGTTAGCTGATGGTTTGTATGCACATGGTACTGTAAGAACACATTGTGAAGGCTTACCTAACAATCTTAAACAGCATATTATATATAATCAATTAGAGAGAAGAGAGATCATCACCTTACAATGTATACACCAACCTAATGTGATCGCTACAGTCTGACAGGGCACAAAACTTGTCACAGCAACTTCAACAAATGCTCAACCACTTCCTCACAATGAGGTAACTAGTAGAACGAAAACAGGAGAAAAGGAAATTTTCATGCCCTCAAAATATTACATTATATTATAACCAGTATATGGATGGTGTTGTTAAAAACAATCAATTGCGCCAATATTACCACATAAAACGTAAATGTTGAAAGAACTATAAGTGCTTGGTTCATCATGGATGTGGGAATTACCATTTCTTTCATTCCGGCCAAAGAATACACTGACCTTTCATTAAACCATGTGAAGATTTTCGATTCCAACTTGCAAAAGATCTGATTAGTGACTTCAAAGGAAACAACAGAGTAGAAAGTCTTTCCAACCAAAAATTCATGACTTCACATTTTCCCTTAAAAATAGATGGAAAGCAACATTGATGTCATTATTATTACCATTATAAAAATAGATGGAAAGACAAAACATGACATTGTTTTGTTTGTGGTCTGAACTTTTGCCACATTGGAAAAAGTGATGACTGCTTTTACTTTACCTCAAACAACGTGTACATTCTGAAGTAGAACACTATTATACTATCATATACTAATTTCTCAGAGTAAAATAAAACAAACACAAATAACATAACCTTTTTGTACTGATGACTGCCTTAGAAATGGTGTCCTTCTTTTGGAAGATACCGCTTAACTAATGTTTGTGCACTTTTAACATTAACGTTAGACGTATCTAAAATGTAAACATGAAGCAAACCAAGGTTAGTACTGCCTTAATTTGTCTTAAAACCTTTTGGAAGACAGTACTTTCTTATAGTAGAAATGCTTAGAATAACAAATCATTTTAAGAGAGCGCTTACCTTGAAACCTTTGAATTATCTCTATATCCTAACTCTTAGTCACATAATCATTACACAGATGAATTTTAAAGATAAACAGTCAAACTAAATGAAGAGATGCGAGCGTGGTTCAACTTCCCTTGGGCAATTTAGTTCCATATTAGCATGCTTGCACCCTTAATTATTTTCGTATATAAAGGAATAACATCTATACCTATCTTCCTGTTTCTCAATTGTGTTATTTACATACATATACTATAACATTCCTATATTGTTACATTCAATGGGAAAGAAGCAAAGTCATTTCATTAGATTCCCAAAATATGACAATTCGCAAAACCTACTACCTTGTGATTTCATCACAGGCTTTGGCATACCTATAATTGTTATGATGTGAAATAATTTTATTTTCAATGACAACCATGCAAAGCAAGTGAAAAGAGATGATGAAATAGGGCTAATTGTTGGGACAAAATGTCCAAACATTTTGCATTTGTACTACCATAATATATCTACAATGTATTGTCTGATATACATGTAGTATAATAGGAAGTCTTGCAAGCTAACCTTACTGAGTTCTGTTTTTAATGTTCTTCAGACACTGATGATGTGGTAATTCCTTTCTTAGAAATGTGATATTCAGACTTATAATAATACATTATGTTAAAGAATTACTTGAACAATTGTGTTCACATCTTTACACTCATTCACAGTTTCTTCCAATGTTTTCTTATTCATCAACATCTTGACTTTAGCCATATCTCCAAAGGATCAAATGACTGTTGCATACTGTTCATCTTGAGAATCATCAGTAAAATTTACAAAAAAGCATATATTTGTTAGAAACCGTTGAAGAGCCAGTATAAAGAATGTAATCTCCTTTCTCAGTCAACTTATTACTGAGATCATAAAAATTATTTTCATCACCGAAAATATTATCATGTTCAATGATGACAAATGCCTATACGACGATGTGCAGCGATAAAAACTGGAGCAACTATTGGTTGAAGTATCAAACTTACACATTAAATAAAATTAAACATTAAAATAAAACTTTTTAGCATACTGTTATCTGATTTCTCGGTTTTTGAAGTAATATTCCTCAGCTCATTGTGACGAATGGAAGGGAACCCATCACACTTACAATTCATGGCATGGTCAATATTAAAGGAGGAGCCACATATGCAATGAGAGGGAAGATGAGGAGGGGTCCAGCCATATCTAAGACAAATGGCATCTATAAATGCTCCCTTGTGTAAAGAAAAGCCGTGGTTCAGCTATAGGCAGAGCTGTCAGCCATGAAGAAGCATCTTTCTCACTAGCAACCACAAGGCATTGTTTAAGAGACGAATCAGAGAAAGACTCGTACAAGTCGGAGAAGAGTGTATTAACATGAGCTTGGTGGTTTGATTTCACTTTGTTTGTTCATATTACTTGTAATATTCAAAACTAGATTAACAAGATAGTATACTGGAATCTTCTTTGATTTCTGAAGACAATTCAATCCTAGCAGATAGCTCCACCCTGAGCTCTGGCAGTTCCAACTCTAATAATTCCAGCTGCACCTTGACAACCAGTGGACTAATGTGGCCATTTTGCTTTGTTGCCTTTCAGGTTTGTTGAAATGTTGATTTCTTGAAAAAATATGATGGAAAATTGACAAAACTCCTACTTTATAACATAGCAGGAATCCAACATTTCAGGAAATCAAGAAGTCAACATCACAGGTATTCAACAATTCAACATTGCAGGTATTCAACAATTCCACATTGCAGAGATTCAACAATTCCACATTGCAGGGATTCAACAATTCCGCATTGCAGGGATTCAACAATTCCGCATTGCAGGGATTCAGCAATTCAAAGTAGCAAGGACTCAACGATTCGACAATGCAGAAATTCACCTATTCAAGATAGCAATAATTCAATAAATGAACAATTTAGCAAAGCAACACTTCAGCAAACCAACAATTCGATAAATATAAAATTCATGAAATCAAAATTTAACATAACAGATATTTAGGAAGTTAACATTCAAACTTAGCAGGAATTCATCAATGCAGCCATTTGACTTACCAACAGTTCAGCAAAGCAATAATTCAACAAATCAGAAATTCAACAAATTAACAAATCAACAACTGTACAAGCAGAAATTTGGCAAAATATATTTATATGAAAGTTTGTAGTTAATTTTTATTCTAATAATTATAATTAAAAATGGAGAAAATGGACAAAGATCTTGTAGAATCATGGATTAAACAAGGACATTCTTATTGGTTGATAAGTCATAAGCTAATACATTGTTACCCAAATATAAGGCAAGGATTGTCTGGTAGGAGCGTGAGAAGATTTTGTGATAAACACAACATTAAAAGGCTGTCATCTAATGAAATTGATGAAGTAGTCAGTGATGCAGTTGAGGAGGTAAAACAATTATTTTTTCGCAATATCTCAAAATTGATTATAGGTCGGTGAGGTATATGGATGTAAAATGATGAAAGGGTATCTGGAGTCAGTCACAAAGAATGAAGATAAGTGAACATAGCATTGGAACATCATTAAAAAGGGTGGCTCCAGAGTGTCATGAAGGACGAAGACAAGATACAATCAACAAGTCTAATCCGATTCCATACAAAGCCAATTATTTTGGTCATAAGCTTCACCTTGACTAAAATGAGAAATTGATACGTTATGGCGTTACACATGTAATATCAGTTGATGGTTTTTCAGAGTGATTGTGTCTCATGTTACAATGCCTATAAAGAACAATCTAGTGATATATGAAAGGGTTTATAGGTAATGTAGTGACCATGACAAGTACATTAATTTTATTTGTTAACAGGGAGGCTCTGACTAGGCATGGATTATGGGATCAAATTAGAGTTGATCATGGGAAAGAGTTTTACATAACACTTTTTATTCATAGTAAGCTCAGGCATCACTTTGGACAAAGACATGTCACTGCATACTATCAAACTCCTTCAACACAGGTAAATAAGCAATTGTTCCAGAAGTGTTAGTTATGGGATGACAATACTCTTACAGAATTTAACAGTTGAGAGATTATGGCCACAAGTGAATTCCAGAGTGAACTATCCAATTAGGTGGATATTAGTGAAAATGGAAGATGAAGTGATTGATATTTTAGATCCTGTAACTCTTTTTGTGTGTCTTTCATCACTATCAATACGTCAGCAATTGGAATGAAAAGATTTGTAGCTGCATGGAATTGCCACTCCATTTCAGGTACTATTAATGTTTGACCTATTTTACACAACTTCACTATTCAACATGCACATACAGGCAAAGGAATTCCAAATCTTCTTGCCCAGGATTTATCACACATCACTGTAATTCCAGCCGTGGCAATCCCTGAAACTTCTTCTGCTGTTGCTGAATATGAAAGAAATCAAGGCAAGCTGACATACTTCACTCCATATGGTGTTGATCCATTGCAAGACAGGCCTGGCCTTTCAGCTAAATGAGACCAACTTTTTTTATTCACAAGGCTTTTCATATGACACCATTTTCATTGACACCGTGTCAGGAAGTGGCTTCCAACTTAACAATGCAATCATTACATTCAAACATTTAACAAATAGATTAACTCAACTGTTGTAAATATAAATGTAACCTACTACTTAATACCATTATGTAAATGTCCTTTAGGAAGCTGAAAGTCACTTAACTGTTTATTCAATGCAATTCAATGATTGAGTTTTCATTTGAATATTCATTTATGCGACTGATCATTGATTCAAACTGACGAGCAGGTGGCAACATCAAGCATGACTGGATATCCATGGTGGCACGGCAGTGTGGACAAGTCATGTGGTCAGTGAGCCACTGATCAATGCAATGCTTACAGCATCCAAAGTTATTGCAACATGGTAATACGGCACTTTAGATTGGTAAAATACATTTGCAAATAAAGCATTGAAAGTTTTCTTTCATATTATCAGCAATTTTTTGAAGACTTTTTAATTCATTATCTAATTTACTTTTAAGTTCTTTTTCTAAAGTTTTCATAGTCAGTGTCATTTCAGATTTCTCAGCTTCCCACTTTCTGAGACTCTCCATCTCTCTTTCCATTGCATTCACTTTGAACTCCAAAACTTCAAAGCAAGAATCAACTTCATCATAAGTGGCATTGAAGTCACCATATCGAGTTTTTTTAGTTGCAGGACCACTCCTCTTATTATCACATTCTTTGGCCACATTGTTTGGCTTAGAGTCAGTGAAATCAAAGTAGTCATCTCTGAACATATGATACTCTAATTGTTTGACTGCCTTAACTCTACAGGATGTTCTCCACTATTTAGAAAAAGGTAGATGTATTCAATAACAATCAATAGTAATCAACACCTGAAGTGCAATGAAAATAGTTTTTATTGGAATTTATTTATGTGGTTAGCAACACAGCCTATAAACACAATTAAAATTTGTCACTTCTTCATGCATGAAATATAGCTACCATTTCATACATAGATTTAGAAATAAATACCTCGAGTTGTTGATGAATCAGGAATCTGGTAGTTTTCATTGTCTAACAGAACAACTTCATCTCCACTAAACAATTCTACAGAAATAACGTTAGCTATATATTCAAGTTTTGCAGTAGAGGATGTTAATGTGATTGGAAAGTTTGATTGTTTTTTGAGTTCTCTGTCAGAAAATTTATGTATTTCTATAACCTTACGCCATTCTTCTTCAGTTTGCTTAGGTGATACTTCTTGCTTATCAGACGGATTTTTTTTCAAAGAACTTCGCTCGTTTCGAAACAGGGTTGCATTTCTTGACCACGTTACTTGTGCTGGAATTGATGGTCATCGAAGAAACTGCACTAGATGATTGACCCTGTACTAATGGCCTCACATAAGCTGGCTCTCCATCAACCTCGTACTCGGTAAACTCATCCAGACCAGTAAAAATACCTGACTCATCAGGTGTCTCAACAGTTCCATCTTCAGGAGACAGCAATATAATGCTGTCTGGGAATAAGCTAAATATTTTACCAATCAACTTGATTGTCAGCTGATCTGGCTTGAGTTTAATCTTCCTCTCCTGGTATGTTAAAGAATATACCTCCATTATCTTCACTGCAAACTCACAAAGAGCAAACAAGGAGTTTAAACACTACTAACACAGAAATCTCTTATTGGAATCGTGACCGTATATTCTATGCATATTCAGTAATTTATACATAAATTTATTATCAATTACATAAATATTGATTTCACAGTGTGCTTTGGTGCACACGCACAGTACAGTTGCTGGATTGTTAGTTTGATTGCTGAATTTTACATTTATCGAATCATTGCTTTGCTGGACTGTTACTTTGATAAGTTGTTCATTTACAGAATTTCTGCTACGTTGAATTGCTGAATCCTTGCAATGTCGAATTGTTGAATACCTGTGATGTTGACTTCTTGATTTCCTGAAATGTTGGATTCCTGCTATGTTATAAAGTAGGAGTTTTGTCAATTTTTCATCATTTTTTTCAAGAAATCAACATTTCAACAAACCTGAAAGGCAACAAAGCAAAATGGCCACATTAGTCCACTGGTTCTTGACCAACCAGCTCACTCCCAACTCCAGCTCTGGCTCTAGCCTACCTTCTCTTCCCCTTAGTGGTGGACCACTACAAAATTGTACCAGTGATCAATGTAAGTAGATTTGGAATACACTTACTTAACTTTTTGGTACATACATGTAATAAGATGAAATTTTATAACTAACAAAATGAAAGGCACTAAAGTGCCGAACCTCGCTGCAGTTTCTAAGTTATTTGTAAATGCTATGCCAGCTTAGGCCCAGCTATGATGTTATTAGGTAGCACAGCGAGGTTAATAAATATATGTATAGCATGTTCTGTAAATAGACATCCTCATAAAATGATACATAAATTGAAAATTATTGTGCTATTAGTAAACATTGACTAATATGAAATTTCCACTAGGACACTCTGTCACATCTCTACCACACAACAGCCCAGATATGATGGGCAAATCTCCAGTTGATTTTTTCAACCTTCTTTTTAGCAAGGAAATCAAGAAAAATATATGGACAGAGACTACTAGATATGCTGATCAGTATATACAAAAACATGCTGATTTTATAGACAGTCATCCTAGAGCTAGAGTCCATGATTGGATAAGACAGCCTATGACACTAAAGGAGGTGGATGCTTTACTCTCTATTATCATTGCTATGGGAATTGTTGGATACCAAACTATCAGGTATCAAATAGATTATATTAGGTAAAATTATTAGTTTTTTTTTTAGAAGTTACTGGAGTCAGAAGTGGTCGTTTGCCAATACCAACTTCTCATCTATTATGACTGGATGTCCATTTGAACTTCTAACAAAGTTTCTTCATTTCAACGACTCAGAAAATATACCTTCTCATGAAAGTTCAAGCTACGATAGACTTTACAAAATCAGGCCATTTCTTGATGTACTACTAACCAACTTCAAAAGAAAACTATAAGCCATCACATAACTTGTCAATCGATGAATCCATGATAAGTTTCAAGGGAAGACTGTCATGGATTCAATACATGCCGAAAAAGCCAACTAAATGGGGCATGAAAGCCTGGGTACTGGCAGATGCTAGTAATGGCTATTTATATAATTGGATATTATATACAGGGAAAGATACTAGCAGCACTTCTGGGAAAGGATTAGGTCACTGAGTAGTACTAGAGCTAGTCCAAGACTTGGTTGAAAACAAACATACCATCTATGTTGACAACTTTTATACATCACCATCTATTTTTACCGACTTGATCCAACTTGGATTTAAAGCTTGTGGAGCTCTTAATCCTAATAGACATGGGATAACTCATTCATTTCAAACTCAAAAGCTCACAAAAGGAGAGATCTACTCAGAGCGAATAGACGACGATACAATGTTGTGTCTAAAGTGGAAAGACAAGCAGGAAGTATGTGTGCTTTCTACTTTTCATGATGACAGTGTCACTTCAAAGAAGAGACAAACGATGCATTCTGTGGATGGGACAGAGGTCATCAAAAAGACAAAGGCTGTTGAAGACTACAACCAGTATATGGGAGGTGTGGATAAATCAGATCAGTTCGTACTATACTATGGCTTTGCACATAGAGGGTGAAATGGTGGGAAAGGGCATTTTTTCACTTGATGGACCTCTGTCTTGTCAATGTTCACATATTATATACAATCACAGCACAGGAAAGCTTACCCAACTAGAATTTCGAACTGAGGTTGGTAAAAGTCTGTTAGATGGCTTTCAAAGTCAGGTCTCGCGGCATTTCATGTCTGTAGATTTACCTCTTCTCCTAACTGAAAGGCCGTTTCTAGAACCAATACCAAGTGACACACCACATGGAGGTCGTCCACAATGTGAAGTGTGCCAATCTAGAAAAAAAAGATCACAAACACAATATCAATGTAAACAATGTAAAACACTGTTACATTTACACCCATGTTTTGAAATCTATCACACCACACCTCTTAGTCATTATTGTAATCATCAATCTTTCAAATCATTTACATCACTTAGCTATCTCTCTCTAAAATCTCATACTTACTGTCTAATATCAAGTACTATTTATATTCACTACTTATAATATAATATTAATAATTATAATTAATTATATACTAATTACTATTCACTACTTATGCACTCAGGCTTTACTATCAAACCAACAATAACAACAATTATTATGATTATGATATACACACATTATACTACTTACCCAGATACACCTCTATCGTTTCGAGCCACAGACTTCAAGCAATTACTACGCATACAACGAACGTTCTTCTCGTCGTAAAACTTGTAAATACACATATCAAAATCTCAGAGGAGTTCAGGAAACACTCTCACAACAACAGACCTATCCAAACTAGAGTAATATAGCTCCCCATAACACTACTAACCGTGGTACAATGACCGCATAAGAAATAGGTTTAACGAACCTTCTTCTCGTCAAAACTTGTACACACGCACTTAAAATTATCACAACAAAGCAAGAAACTCTTGCACAACAATAGAACTGTTCAAACTAGTGCACGTACCACTCCAGAAGACAGAAGAACTAAGCAAAGGTCACCTCGAGCAAAACGTACATAACGACGTAAATTGGCCACCCACAAGAAATGAAATGTTAATAATTTGATTATCCGTGAAATGGTTAACTTCTTAGACTTGAGAGCTGCATCGATTTCTGTGCCGAAGTGTTTCGGTAATGGAACGGGTTTGGGAGTAGAGTGGTATCGTTCTTCACTATTATTTTCCTTTTTTTGTCTACATTTCCTGTTGATTCCTTAGCATCATCCTCATCTTCATCTAATATACAGCCTCTAATCACATAATCATCACCATCACTATTTATTGACATACCCGAAGGACCAGTAGAGACATCACAAGCAGCTATATCGTGATCATCACCAGAGTAACGACTAGTTAGAGTAGTATCTCCAGAAGCTTGTGACCCAGCACAGCTAAGTGTCAAAGCCACCGACAAAGTAGAGACATCTTCATCTTCAACTATTGACGTTTTAGGAGTGATGCATGGTGTAACTAGCTGTGGAGTTATAATCACTTTCAGTTTGTCTCTGTTACAAAGGACTGCTGTATCGTCTAGTTCAATAAATTCGTTCCAATCTGTATTAAACTTCTGAAAATATACGTTGATAGCAACATTCCCTTGGTAATTAAAAAGTTTGCGGAAGCGGTCTTCCAACGTATCGCTATCACCAATTTTCACGATGATATTTCCTTTGTGGCTATTTTCGCCCCTTAATTACGAGAGGCTTGCCAGTGTGCATTAATTAGAGTCATCATGGTTATGGAAAAGACGGTTTTCTGAGTTTGCTACAAAATTGCTTCTCCTTCTCTAAAAGGAATCCTAAGACACATGGCAGCCGCACATGCCCATGATCCATGCTTCTTTATTTGTTGTGGAATTGAAAAATGCTCCAGAACTTACCTCAACTTCTACTCGTTCAAGAAACACGTCTATAGAAAGCATCGTGAAAATTTGGAAATAAATGTTACTGTGACGAATGAAGACGGTACGACTTCTGAATATGCTGCTGACGAGGACTCTGAAGTAGAGAGTACCACTGTTGATGAACTGCCATCATGTAGTTCACAATTGCAGTGCATGAAGCAAATTGCTCACTTTTTATTGGAGATTAAGGAGATAAGAAGAGTTTCACAAACAGCGCTTCATGGTCTAGTGGATGATTTTACTTCAATTTTTTAGTACACAGTTGATAAAATAAAGGATGACGTTTCTTTGTGTCTGAAAGCAAATAGATAAGTATTGTTCAATTTAGATGGCATGGATAACGTTTTAAGGATCACAATCCTTTTCACAATCTGAATACAAAATTTCTACAAGAAAGTTTTACAAAGAGCATTTTAATCTTTTGGTAAGTATAACGTCTCTTTTACTAACATACAGTAACTTAGTTTTATCGGCACCTGTTGCAGTAAAACTAGGTCAGAAACTGGCTCTTACTCATCAAATACTTAGACCATATTTAAAGACTTCTGATGAAAACTTCTACTATGTCCCCTTTTTAAAATCACTGCAAATTTTTCTCAAAAGATAACTGGTTTCTGATGAGGTAAATTACATGCAATTACATACTGTATATTATTAGTAATTTTTTTGGTAGGTTATGAGAGGACATTCCAGAAGTGACGGACTACTTGGTGATTACTGTGATGGTTCTGATTTTTCACATCATCCATTATACTCTGTTGATCCAACATCATTGCAAATTCTCCTCTACTATGATGACGTTGAAGTTTATAATCCTTTGGGCACCAAAGTGAACTTCATAAACTTGGTATTTCAGTGTGTGTTTCTAATACTACTTTATCAATTTAGGACTATTTTACTATCTTCTTGGTAATCTCAGTCCTTATTTACACTCTCAATTAGAATCCATTCAACTTCTAGCAATTACCAAATCTTCTTTTATATCCAAATATGGTATTGACACTATTTTAGAACCTTTTATGGAAGAAATGAAAACGCTAGAAGAAGTATGTATTTATTCTGTATGAATATTACTATACCTTTTTAGGATGGTGTTGTTATTGAAAAAGATGGCCTAAGAAAAAATTTTAAAGGCACAATAACTTTGTCTTCTGGAGACAATCTCTCATCTCATTGTCTTGGGGGTTTCAAGGCACCTTCTGGTGCACTTTGTATTTGTAGGCATTGTATGGTTACCTCCAAGGACATACAAACAAAAGTTAGTATTACATTTATTTATTAAGATTTAATGTATATCATGTAGTTTAGTGCCATTGATTTTCAGTTGCGAAATCGAGAAGTGCACTTCCATCATTGTTCTTTTCTTGATGGCCCTATACATAAGCATGTTGCTACAACATACAGTGTTTGCAGAAACTCAATCTTAAACACATCAAATATTTTCATGTTGTTGAAGGTCTAGTTACAACTCAATTTATCAGACAACATACCACTGGATTCACTGCTAAGTAGAACCATTAGATAAAATCACACTAAAAATGAAAAATTATTTAGTACGAAGCCACTTATATTAACAGATATAACTAACAGTATGTAGTTAACAGTTGAAATATGTCAACCTATGATAGTTTTATTCACCAAAGTAACAGAACTCCACTCTACTGGTATAGTTGCACTACAAAATGATGACATTGAGGTCAATCAAATAATCATAGTAACCATAGCAATAGCATCATCCCTTACTTGCATTTGACTTGACATATATAATGATATGGTTCTCGTAATATCTATTAACAACACACAATGACACATAACAAAGAACTATACTAATAAACATACTCGTTCATAGTCATCTACAGCACTAGATTATCGCTATTTTCCACGTGTACTACCACGCCCACTAAAAGAAATGAACTCGCCCTTTTATTTATCTTTATGAGCCCCACCTCTCAAATCCAAACTTACCAGATTGATCTGTCCCCTCTAGTTGAGATTGTCAAGATCAGTGATATCTACATGAAATAACAGTAAGTAAAGTTACTAACTGCTGTTGTCAAATTACCTAGTTTAGTCCCTTGTATTGTACTATTATCTATAATATATAATTAAAGTAAAATAAGTCACATTATCAAACATATATGTATATCTACTTACATATCAAAATCATAACGTTTAAGATATTAATAGTTATTTTGTTATTAATACTGACTATATCTGACATAATAGGAATTAGTGTTCTCCTTATTTCCACAGGATATATTAGAATAGCCATGGGCTAGTGGTAGACTCCTTATTGAATGGACAGTAAAGGCCAAATGTGAGATGTGGGGTGGATGGACATATGTAACTGGTAACTGTCCTGTCACTTGTATCATACATTGAGAAATACAACGTATAAAGTGAGTATAAACAATACATCTTATACTCAATACCCTCCTATGGAGGTCTCATGATAATCATAGAAACTTACAGAAGCTTAAATTAATGATAGTAGTAATATGACTTGATAAATTAAACTTTATATTTGTCAATTTTTTTAGAAAGTTGTTATTTGTTTGGTCATATAGGTTAAAGAAATTTGACCAACTTAAAATTTAAAACATACATGTATTAATCCATATCATGTATACTTCTTCAATGTACATTATATAGATGATGATCGGATATAACTTTCTACTGACCTCTTTTAGACACAAATGATTAGATGACGAACTAAGACAAAGGCTGATTGTTTGAGTAAATCACTTGTTGAAAATCTGCCAGACTAGTTTGAAAAAAAGTCAAAGAGTCATTAAGCCTCATCTTCAGGAGATATGTAAAAGATCAACTTGAATTGAAAGTCACATGGTATGTTGAGATACATTTATTTAATTTACAATAATACACAGATAGATGCTCAAAATATTGTTGTATAGTTCATGTTGACTACTATGTGTTTATTTAGCTGTAGGAAGTAGAGCCTCTTAATACTGATTTAGTAACAGATTTAGCTGTTTAATTCATGAATTAGCAACGGTCCCTTCTACTTTATATCACTTACATATAAAAGCAAGTCCTCCATAAAAAGGTGGACTTCAACATTACAATGGACATGAAAATCTAAGTTCATTCTGAAAGATATTTACTTTACAATTATCACAGTCTGTCCCATTTGTGTAATTTTTGATTTTTTAAGAGCTGTTGATTAGGCTAGCCTTTTACCCAGATGTTATACTAAGGCCTGAGTACAAGGCTATTGATTAGGCTAACATAACAATATGTCTTTATTATAATATAGCAACTATGAAACTATAAATCAATGTAAGAGAGGAGGATACTGTTACATTATTATTACTTGTTTGCTTAAGTTTGTTATCTTCATTGGAGTACTTGCATTAATTTTATTACAAAACTGTATTTAATAGCAAATAAGTAAAGTGAAACCTTTGCTACCTAGTTAGTAGTTAGTAGAATCATATTTTCACTTTAGCATTTACAATGTTAAAAATATGATATGATTAATCTTAGGACTAGCATTAGAGAATAAAATTTAAAATGCTACAATGTTTACCAAATATATTTGATATGATATAATCTAATGTACAGTATATTATGTGACCTCATGTATTGTACACCACACTGCTATACTGATAAGTATGGTACTATGTGTCTTATATTTCTTTTGACTGGAATTCGATTCAATGATATGCTAAATATAATGCAGTATAATTATAATTGTCCAATAGCTTAATTTTGTGATAAATATTATGAAGTATATCTGTTTGCTTAGGAACTTCTATCATATTTTGATCAATCTTGTAGATGTAGAGCAAACAGAGATTTTAAAAGAAAGAAAAATTTCTTGATTCCAATAAGATACAGTATATGGCTTTAGTATACATTTGATTGCTGTATTTATTACTGACCCTAGCAAGCAATAACTTTATCTAGTTTGCAAAAAGACCAGTCATGATTTATGCTATTCTTGCCACATGTGATCATGAGTCTGACATTTACATGTGTTCTCCATATATCATTGTATAAGGAATAATTGTTCCCTCATATTTTTTCAGCTGTGGCAGTAATCATTACAACAACATGAAAATGTGCTGAATAAAATAGACAACAGAGGTTGTTTCAAACTGATATAATAAAATCTTTAATAAAATAGGCAAGTTTTATTGGGGACTATACCACAGGTGTGACAATTAATTACATAATTTATTCACTATGCATGTGGGATAAGCATGTTTGTGGTAGCAACAGTTTTTTAAGGCTATTCATTAAGTTATATCACTTGAAGTTACAACAAAAAATATCTCACAGTGAAATGATAGAGAACAAGCAAAATGATTATGTGAATTATCTGTCAAATACCTGTGGATACAAAGATTTAGTAACTTGTAACTATTGATAGTTACTATTGTTAATATAACACATATACAAACTAACATATACATTGTAAGAAACAATGCTATGAGTGTCAAGTTAAAAAAGACAATAACTAACTGTACAACTTATAGATCACATTAGATATAGTCAATAGATTCATCTTATTATAAATCAATGACATGTCCTAGTATGTCTTCATATTGTGTGGTCTTTAGCACCTAAGTGAAAACTTTTAATTTTATTGCCAAGAATTTAAAAATAACTCATTGTTTTGTGCCAATTGTGTACTTTGCACCCAACTGAAAGAATTGAATTTTTTGCTATTAAATATAGGTGAGTTATTATTTTAAATACACAGTAATAAAATTATAGTTACTTATTTTGTCCAAAAGAAGGTTCTAAATTCAATCAGACCACACTTATGGCTACAGGATTAATCATGTGCACTGAAACATGGCACTATTTTTTTATTAAAATAGCATTACATAATAATGTAGTAACAAATGCTAGGACAATGAGCAACTGTGTGTGAAGTGTCTAAGTAATCATACATAGATCTATAATTATAAATGATGGTTTAACAGGTAACCTGATAATTGCTCTCTCTCTCTCTCTCTCTCTCTCTCTCTCTCTCTCTCTCTCTCTCTCTCTCTCTCTCTCTCTCTCTCTCTCTCTCTCTCTCTCTCTCTCTCTCTCTCTCTCTCTCTCTCTCTCTCTCTCTCTCTCTCTCTCTCTCTCTTCTCTTTCTCTCTATGATGTTACTCAATGGTACAGGTGTGACAATTGACAAAATAGTTTAACCACAATTTCTTGTTTATAACATTTCTTTAAGGATATTGGTTAAGTTACTTCACTTGAAAGTCTTTCTAATATGTGTGGATACAAGGACCTTTCAGAACAGTAAAAAATGAAAATTACTATAACTTCAGAACAAAATATTTGTTTTGAACATACAAACAGAATAATAGAACAAGTACTATAACTTTGCCCATTGAAAGTTGTAGGTGAGGGTTTTACAAACTTACATGTACATGACTTGTAAGGAAAAAATTAAATGAGTGTCAAGAAGAAAAAGGACTAACTAATTGTAGACTTTTATGTATTAGCAAACAGAACCATTTTATTAAAAATCAATTGTATATCCCAGTTCATCTTCCTGTTGTGTGATCTTTAGCACCTAAAGTGAAAAAATCTAATTTTATTACGATGAATTTAAAATAAGTTATTGTTTTATTGCCAAGTGTGTGGTAGATCTAACCTGGCACCAAAGTGAGATAAATGGATTTTAATTTAGATGAGTTCTTTGTAAATTCATAGTAATAAAATTGAAGTCGCGTTGGTGCAAGTAGGTTTTGAATTCAAACATGCATGACCACACACATAGCTGTATGGTAAATCATGTACACTGAGGCATGTCATTGATTTTTTATAAAAGTTAGCATCACATCATGATATACTGACAAACACTAGTATGATGTATGTTATCATGTGTAGATTTATAAATATAAAAACTTAATTATTACCCCTGTCTATCTCTCTGTCTCTTTCTCTTTCTGTCTTTCCCTCTCTCTGTCTCTCTCTGTGTTTGTCTGTGTCTCTCTCTCTCTCTCTTTCTCTCTCTCTCTCTCTCTCTCTCTCTCTCTCTTTCTCTCTCTCTCTCTCTCTCTCTCTCTCTCTCTCTCTCTTTCTCTCTCTCTCTCTCTCTCTCTCTCTCTCTCTCTCTCTCTCTCTCTCTCTCTCTCTCTCTCTCTCTTCTCTACGATGTTACTCAATGGTACAGGTCTCCAAAGATATTGCTATAATCCTCTTATGTTACTTAATGGTACATGTGTGACAATTGACAATATGTGTAGATACAAGGACCTTTCACAACAGTAAAAAATGAAAATTACTATAACTTCAGAACAAAATATTTGTTTTGAACATACAAACAGAATAATAGAACAAGTACTATAACTTTGCCCATTGAAAGTTGTAGGTGAGGGTTTTACAAACTTACATGAACATGACTTGTAAGGAAAAAATTAAATGAGTATCAAGATGAAAAAGGACTAACTAATTGCACACTTTTATGTGTTTGCAAACAGAACCATTTTATTAAAAATCAATTGTATATCCCAGTTCATCTTCCTGTTGTGTGATCCTTAACACCTAAAGTGAAAAAATCTAATTTATTACGATGAATTTAAAATAAGTTATTGTTTTATTGCCAAGTGCATGGTAGATCTAACCTGGCACCAAAGTGAGATAAAATGGAGTTCTTTGTTACCCCTGTCTATTTCTCTGTCTCTTTCTCTCTCTGTCTTTTCCTCTCTCTGTCTATCTTTGTGTTTCTCTCTGTGTCTCTCTGTGTCTCTCTCTGTCTGTCTCTCTCTCTGTCTCTCTCTCTCTCTCTCTCTCTCTCTCTCTCTCTCTCTCTCTCTCTCTCTCTCTCTCTCTCTCTCTCTCTCTCTCTCTCTCTCTCTCTCTCTCCTCTCTTTCTCTCTCTATGATGTTACTTAATGGTACAGGTCTTCAGAGATATAACTATAATCCTCTTATAGAAAAATCAGTAGATATATCAAGTTTAGGATGAATTTTAGCTGGAATGGTCATTAGAAGGTAAGTAAGCAAAATAATTGGCTGTAATAGTGTTTAACCAAGAATTTGTAGTGTTATTAATTCTAAACTTTTGTAGTAAATATCTTTAGTAAATTTGTTTGATGTTATTGATGTTAACTATAAAGACCACACGTAATTGCTGGCTATAACAGCCTATATATATACAATTCCATGCACTGTCATCAATTAACATATTTTTGTAGTACTGCTTTATAATGAAACTTCTTTAGTACAGTTATTGTTTGTGGTGCTAAGTATCAAGACCATAAATAACAAATCTCTCTTATCTTTTGTCTTTTTGTTATACTGTCTTTATCTGTAATAGTAACAAGTAAACAAACATTTCTAATCTGATTTACTTCTTAGATACCTAATATAATATTAATCAAGTCACTTATTAAACATATCAGTGCTACAATGTTCATATTGTGTCCTATTATTTCTGTTATACATGTAGGCTACACAGAAATGGATTTCTTATCATACAGTGACAAAAGTTGATAGAAATTTAATGTAAACAAAACTTATTGATGACAAGCCCATCCTTAAAGTGGAAGATGGATGTTTAATATCTGCTGCTAGGCAACAAAAGGCCTAAGAATACACATTAGATTGTGCACTTTAGTCATGACCTTATTTCATAATTGTAAGAGTATTATTGACAGGTTTAGCTTTTAAAATCATTAATCATCAAAGTCCATTGTAGTTAAATCACTTACGTATAGAAGGAAGTGCTCTAAAAAAGAAAGATCTTAACATTACAATGTATATGAAAACCTAAGTGTAGTCTGTAACATGTCTACTTTATAGTTATCATAATAGTTGTGTATTTTGTCACGTTTGAACAGCTGTTGACTACTCTGTTAATAACTAGATGTGTTAATTGTAATATAGCAACTATGAATATTATTATCTATGTTCTTATATAGATAGGATGATGTCACATTATGTATTACTTGTTTACTTGAGTTTGTTATTTTAAATTGGAATACTTCCTTTATTTCATTAGAAAGCAGCACTTTATATAAATTAATTAATAGTCAAAGAGCCATAATATTTTCATTATAGCAACTACAACAATTCAACAATCAGCCAATAATAAATACAATACAACATAATAACTCCAATATGGTACATACTGCATACAGCTTTAGTATACATTTTATAGGCATGGCATTTTTTATAAAACCTTGCATCACATCTGATATACTGATAAACACAAGTATGATATGTGTGATCAAGCATAGATTTATAAATATAAAAACAGCTAACTTAATTATTACCTCTCTCTCTCTCTCTCTCTCTCTCTCTCTCTCTCTCTCTCTCTCTCTCTCTCTCTCTCTCTCTCCTCTCTCTCTCTCTCTCTCTCTCTCTCTCTCTCTCTCTCTTCTCTCTCTCTCTTTCTCTTTTTTTTTCTCTCT